>VZTG01004385.1:491197-574160 GCA_013397845.1 Melanocharis versteri | reverse complement strand
CCCGCTGCTCCCGAATGAGTGTGACAGAACTAAGCAGCAATTTTTTGTGGTGTTTTCCTGGTATATTTTTGGGGAGGTCGGAGGTGCAGAGGGGAGCTTAGTGCTGGTATTGTCAGAGAAACGTGGCTGATTGCATCCCAAGGTTTGTGTTGAGCTTAGGGTTTCTGCACTTAATGCGGTTATGGAAATCAGTAATTACAGTATTTAGCAACATGTCATATCCTTGAAAGACATCTATGTGTAAGTGGCTGTTAGCTACTCAGATGTGCAGTGGCCACAGAATCACAGAATGGTTTGGGTTGGAAGGGACCTTAAAGCCCACCCAGTGCCACCCCTGCCATGGGCAGGGACACCTTCCACTGTCCCAGGCTGCTCCAAGCCCTGTCCAGCCTGGCCTTGGGCACTGCCAGGGATCCAGGGGCAGCCACAGCTTCTCTGGGCACCCTGTGCCAGGGCCTCATCACCCTCCCAGGGAACAATTCCTTCCTAACATCCAATCTAACCCTGCCCTCTGGCAGTGGGAAGCCATTCCCTGTGTCCTGTCCCTCCATCCCTTGTCCCCAGTCCCTCTCCAGCTCTTTTGGAGCCCCTATCGGTGNCCCGCTGCTCCCGAATGAGTGTGACAGAACTAAGCAGCAATTTTTTGTGGTGTTTTCCTGGTATATTTTTGGGGAGGTCGGAGGTGCAGAGGGGAGCTTAGTGCTGGTATTGTCAGAGAAACGTGGCTGATTGCATCCCAAGGTTTGTGTTGAGCTTAGGGGTTCTGCACTTAATGCGGTTATGGAAATCAGTAATTACAGTATTTAGCAACATGTCATATCCTTGAAAGACATCTATGTGTAAGTGGCTGTTAGCTACTCAGATGTGCAGTGGCCACAGAATCACAGAATGGTTTGGGTTGGAAGGGACCTTAAAGCCCACCCAGTGCCACCCCTGCCATGGGCAGGGACACCTTCCACTGTCCCAGGCTGCTCCAAGCCCTGTCCAGCCTGGCCTTGGGCACTGCCAGGGATCCAGGGGCAGCCACAGCTTCTCTGGGCACCCTGTGCCAGGGCCTCATCACCCTCCCAGGGAACAATTCCTTCCTAACATCCAATCTAACCCTGCCCTCTGGCAGTGGGAAGCCATTCCCTGTGTCCTGTCCCTCCATCCCTTGTCCCCAGTCCCTCTCCAGCTCTTTTGGAGCCCCTATCGGTGCTGGAAGGAGCTCTGAGCTCTCCCTGGAGCCTTCTCTTCTCCAGGTGAGCACCCCCAGCTCTCCCAAAGGTGCTCCAGCCAGGTCTGCAGAGCTTGTTGTATTTTAAAGCCAAGCCGTGGTCAATCAAGGGTGTTGCTGTGTTATTTGTTTCAGGTATGTGGGCACATTCGATGACAGTTCAAGATTACCAGGATCTCATAGACAGAGGATGGCGAAGGTAAACTGAAAAAGAAAATACAGAGCCGTGTTGCCAGTTGAGTTAAAAGTTAGAATCCACATTTAAAATTTAGGTCTGTGGAAACAGCTAGATAGTTTCCATTAGTAACTGAACTATTTGTCCAGTGCTCTGTGACCTTTTATAACGTGACACTGTCAAACAGGAAAGTATTCAGTAATTTTAGAAGGATAATGTGGTACTATCACAAAGACCTGAAGAACTTGCTCTTTGACTTTTATTACTCATCATGTAATGTTTTGATGTGATTTTAATGAAAAAGCCTCTTTGTTTATTTTGTAGTATAAACAACAAAAAAATCAATGTGTATTTATTACTCTTTTCAGAAGTGGAAAATATGTCTACAAACCTATCATGAACCAAACGTGTTGTCCACAATACACAATAAGGTAAGAAACTCAAAATGCACTTTTGTAAGGGATTTGACCACTTCAAATACGTTCCACCATTTGTGTTTGCTGCTTGAAATACATCATACTTGAGAAGTTTATCTACTTTTAATGATACTTTGAACAGTAAATATATGCTCTTGGGTTTGTGCATAGGCAAATGAGCAGCTCTGGGATATTTTCCTGTGAGGAACCTTGTCTGTAACCCACAAACACTGCTTTATCAGCACAAATAAGAGAGGCTTACACTTGTATTTTAGTAATTCTGGAGATACACACACAAACATGCCATAAGGACTGATATTATTCAGTACAAGACAACGTGATTTCATTAACTCAAAAACACTGATAAAACATTTGACCCCTTAATATAGGGAAACTTAAGAAATAAATAGAAATTACAATGTAATTTTTATAAGTGGTTCCTTAAACTTTTTTTTTTCCCTGAAACAATCTTTCACAAAACAAATGGTCTTTTTTTTTTTCTTTTTTAGGTGCCAGGCTTTGCATTTTCAGGCCTCCAAGTCCCACAAGAAGGTTCTGAAGAAAATGTTGAAATTTATTTCCAAAGGAGATGTTTCGAAAGTAGTGAGCGAAGGTAAGAAACTCTGAGTGTTTGAAAACCAGTACTGATGTGTGGAAGGAGGATTTAAATACCTGCTTGAGTGGTCAAATGGCAGATGGGCTTTGAATTCTGTGTGTAGACCCATGGCTAGGCTGTGTCTTGGCAGTGTTTTGAATCAACTTCAGTAGCCCAGAGGCCCGCCTGGGTTATTGAAGAAAATATTTCCTTACTTTTTTCATAGACCAGCTTATTTTCCTGGGCATGTCCTCACTTTCTAGCTGGGTGCTGTAGAGAATTAGATGCTGGTTTTACTTCTATCATGAAACTGATAATCTGGAGAGGACTAACCAGAACAGTTGATGGCAGAGAAAAGGAAAAGCAAACAAAGAAGGTTTTTCCAGGTGATTGAACAGTCACCCTCTATTTATTTATAATTATGGCCTGAAATTGTTGACTGTCCGATTTTAGTGGAGAAAATAAAACTATTCTCATAAATGAGTTGGTGTTCTTAATTCCGCGTCATAAAGGAAACTTTGTTTTCAGACTGTTGCAACAGTCACTTTATCTCTTGGAAACCACTTGTAAAATTAGAAACTAGTTAATTTAGTATCAATTTTAATTGTGGCAAGTGTGAGCTGGGGTTGTACGGGGAGAAACTCATGCAGGTTTTAATTATTGACAGAAGAGCCGATGGATTCCCATATAGAGGATGTGGCCACGTGTGATTTTCCATACAAAAGCGAGTCTCAGGTCAGTCAGTCTGAACTAACTCCCTTGGCTGTGGATCACGGTGAGAGGGTGGAGAATGAAGATAAGGACTCAGGAGAAACAAAAGAAGAGGGGAATGTGCAGAAGGTGGAGTTGGATTCTGTTCAGATCTGTACAGACAAAGACACACCAGTCCCTGCAGAACCATCACGTTCAGCTAAAGCTGTTCATGCACCACCTAAGCCAGGTAATTTCTAGTAGTAATTTCAATATGCTGTCATCATTTCACATCTTCTTGAAATCCCTTCTTTTTGTCTTGCTTAGTAAATTAAAAATTGTTTTGTTTTATTCCCTGTGCTCCTCCCAGTTTATGCAATTACAGCATAAAAATTGACAGGTGCTCAGTGTTACTTGTAATACTGTAATTTATATTTTGTTATATTAAAAAGTTATATTTATCTTCTTATCCTCACCTTAAGTAAGACCGAATCTCTAGGATCTAAAACTCTGAAGAGGGGAGATTCAGATTAGAAATTTTTTATGATGAGAGTGGTGAGGCCATGGCACAGGGTGCCCAGAGAAGCTGTGGCTGCCCCTGGATCCCTGGAAGTGCCCCAGGCCAGGTTGGATGGGGCTTGGAGCAACCTGGGAATAGTGGAAGGTGTCCCTTCAAAGGTCTCTTCCAACCCAGATAATTCTGTGATTCAGTGGCTGTCTTCTCCTGGGACATGGGTGGTTTCTGGAAGGAAGATGGTAAGGGGTGAGTGGATTATTGCCAGAATAATTCATTGAAGGTAGAATGACTGACAAACACTTTGTGGCCCAGAGGCTACAGGTAAGACAGCCTTGTCTTACAGATCACGTTTCCCATTTTGTGTAGCCTGTTCTGGAAAATAAAGGGAATTTTCTGCATTGTGGTTTACTGGTACATGGTGAATGATGGTCGGGGAAGTCCTAATGGAAACCTGGGGCTTTAGAGTTTCTGCCTGTGTTGAGACATTCTACTAATTCCTGATTTCACTCGCCTGTTGCGTGTTGTGCCAGTATTTAGGAGGACAAAGTACTTCTGTCTCTTTCTAAGCATGGCTGATTCCAAGTAAAATAATATTTTTTTCCTTAATAAACACTCATCCCTATTGGATCCGATTTTCACCAGCTTAATAAGCAATTTTTGCATCTAAATAAAAAGGAAAGTTTTCAGAAATGCTGGATCAGAAAACCAGTAGTATTACATAGAACTATTACAGAACTTTTAAAACTGTATTTTATATTTTGATCTTATGCAAACCTTTACAGCCCTTATATAGTTTATCATTTATGTGGCTTTTATTGTGCAAGTTTTCGAAGCTCTCTTGTTTTTAAATAATAAATGAAAAACTTTGGCCTATGTAAACTTAGTATTGGAAAGAAATGAAGTGGCTGTTGACAGCAGATGGCAGACTTGGGTAAAGAATGGGAGTGTGAAAACCTGCTAGTGCTTTGGAAAAGGTGAGGTAAGGTCTTCAGCTGGGTTAAGAATAGCTTTGGGTCAAACTTTAAACACTGGAAATGCAGATGAGTAACATTGTAGTGCATTTCAGAAAAAGAGGGTTTAATTTTACAGAGCAGAAATATTCATTAGTGTGCTTCTTTCTGGAGATTTTAAAGATAGAAGTGAATAATAAATGCATCAGAAAGCTTATTTAATTTATTTTTTTTAATTCTTGTTGTTGTCACAGGTCAAATTTAGTTTAAAATTTTCCAGATAGAAAGATGTTTAGTTTTCATCTTGGAAAATGTAGACTTAGTCAGTAATAAGATTGTTTAATTGCATTTTTACTCCTTTATAAACAAAACAGGTCATTGTCCTCTAGGAATAATGGTCTGTTTCTGCACAGTTTCAGATGGAAAGGAAGGTTTGCTTATGTCTGTGTAGGCACAGTCCCTGCTTTAAGAAGTTTTTCTTGCTAATTTACAGCGTACAGAAGATACGAGACATGAAACAGATCCCGATACAGATGAAGTACTCATTCTTCAAATGTATCATGAGTGGTTTAAATAAACTCTTCTCTGACTTGTTTGCCTGAGGACAGGTCACATAGTGTCTGTAATTCCCTCATGTCTTTGGATTTGTGTTGCCTTACAACCTGCAGTTCTTGTATTAGTAAGGAACAAATGGATCAAGATGGGAAATAGTGTATAGGTTTGACTTGTCTTTTTAGCAAATACCATTTCACAAATAGAATTCTATAAATGTTACAGATAGAGGTAAACTGATAGAAGTGAATTGTTAAAAGCTAAAACATACAATCTGAAGATAATTTTAAGCAAAGATACAAACTTCTGTGGCCTTTTACTCTTCCATCACATGACATAGTAGCACTGGCAGCATTTCTACATCCTGCCTATGGATTCCAGGTGAGAAAAAATAAATGCTTTTTTCTGGGGTGTGTGTCTTCTACAGGAGTCTGCAGTGTAGCCATATGGGCTTTGAATGCAGAAGAACAATTCTCTGTGATTTTGTGGTTGTATTTTTATCCTTCAGTACTTCAAGTTTTTAAATACACCCCTGGCTTTGGGGTGAAATGGTCAAGGTGATTCCAGATTAAAAGTGCTGCATTAAATAGCTGTGGAAGAATCACTGCATTAGCTTGGCATCAGGTGTTGGTAGTTGTGAATGTGAAAGGCCACGCTGAGTTCAGACCACAGTCTGCAATAAATGGTGCTTTTAGCCATTTCTTTCCCGTGATGAGGTGAGAGCTGCTCGTTTGTTGTCAGAGGTGGTGTTTAACTCTTTGCCTGTGCCCTTGCAGGGAAAGGGGCTGATCTGAGCAAGCCCCTGTGTCGGAAAGCAAAGGACATAAGGAAAGAGAGAAAACTACAGAAGCTCCTGCAGAACCAGATGGGCACAGTAGAAGGCTCTCAACTTCAAGGAGATCAAGCTTTCCTCTTGCAAAACTCTAAATCTAAAACAAACCAGCCTAAAAACATTGAAGACTTTGTGTTCGTCCCTCTACCTGATGACGCACGACACAAATTAGAGGTAATGTCTTGTCCACTGTTGTTGGAGGCAGAGGAAGGAAAAGTCTAGTTAAGGAGTTTTTGAAAAGCTGAGGCCTGTATTTATGACTTTATGGAGTAGTTGTGGTTTAAATCTTGAAATATATATGGTACTGAATGATGTATATCTATGTAGATACGCATCATAGGGGTGTGTGTATATGTATTTATACTTATATAAGTTACACACCTGTGGTGCAGCTGAGCTCTGTTTAACCACAGGAGGGTACTCTTGCACTGCAGTCAGTCCTAGCAGAGGCCAGTGCAGTTCCTAAAATAACTTGCTAGTTAATTTCATGCAATGTGACTTGAAAATGAAAGACTTTGAATTAACCGAGTGTTGAATGATGAGAGAAATTCAGTATTTAGGTCTGCAGTATATAAATACTTAAACTATCTAAGCTAATGAAACTTGACAAGGAAGCAGTAACTTCATGAAATTAAACAGATAACAAGATAGTAGCTCTTTATACACGTCACTGGTGTGTGTTGATGCCTTTGAAAGCTGTAAAAATGAGGGTATAAAAGTTTGCTTAATACGCTAGTTGGAATTATATTTGAGACAGTAAGCTGGAAGACTTTTGGACTTTCTAACATTTGTTAATCATAAAACCATTTTTCTTGTTATTTTTTCCATAAGCTGGAAAACTAACAATATTTTCCTGATCATTTTCAACAACGGTACTGGAAATGAAAATATTTACTGACTAGAAGCCACGAAATTGATCCATCTCCCTAACTCCTTCACATTTCCTGAGGAGTTGTTTAACAGAAACATGATGCTTTGTCTGAGCATCTTCATTTAGAAGATGCAGGGAGAATTAGAAGGATTAAAAAAATTGTGCTCTTTGTGAAAATATAACCATTCTGAAAATTACATAGTTTTTGAAATTAATATGACCTTAAATATGTTTGAAGAGACATGCACTGCTGCTTATGTGGTAGCGTGCTTTTGCTTAGGCAGCAATCATTTTTACTAAGAAGAATCTTTAATTTATGGATTATTTTTTAAATTTTTTTTGTGCATTTAATGGGGATGGTGTGAAGACTGATAACTCCTTATTACGGCTAACTCATAATTGAATATAGAAACACTGCTTCATCTTCCTCTTTCATTTTCAAAAATACCAGGAAATCCCCTTGGGATTATTGCCATAAAAACATGGTTTTTGAATGAAGAGCAGAGATTTGAGTCTTTCAAGCCTTTCAAGTATTTTTCAGTGTAGTGTGACACTATGAGAGAATATTTTAAGTAGCGCAGAAAATCTCTTTAAAATGATGATGTGCATACCATTTGTTGGTATTATTTCCTGAAAATTGTGTAGTTCTTCTCTAGACATGTTAGTGAATTTGCAGTTTGAAAACCTTCTGTTATTCAGTGTAAATATGAAAGTCTTCAGTAGCATAAATTGAGCTGGAGAATTCGAAGGCCATTTGCTAATATTAATTAATTTGTGATGGCCCTTGTGCAGGAGGTTAAACTCCCTCTCTGTTGTGATGTTTGTGTTATGTATAAATGTATAGTTATTGCATGATATTTTAATATTTTATTTATCATTTAATAAATGTGTTTAACTCCTTCTGAAGGTGAGGGTGGTGAGATCATCTCCACCAAGTTCACAGTTCAAAGCCACATTTCAGGAGTCTTACCAGGTCTATAAACGTTACCAGATGGTTGTTCACAAGGACCCACCTGATAAACCAACCATAAATCAGGTCAGAAGACCAAATTTAATTTTATGCAAAGCTTCCCCTCCATTTCACTTATCCTGTCTCTAGGAGGAACAAATGTGGATTTTATATCCACGGTATATTCAGGAGCTTGTAAAATAGTGTATCCAATAAAATCAACATCCTGAAAGTGCAAACTCTCGATACCTCTTTGTGAGTGCTACAAATATTTGGTTTTAGTTGCAGGCAGAAAAGTTATGGATGCTACAAGGGGGTTCTGTTGGGTAAGAAATGGAGAGGGTGAGGCTCTTGGAGATAGAGATGAGTCTTAAAAATAGAAATCTTATAAAAACTAAATCCAGCTGGACACTCAGCCTGATAACTGTTCTCCTTGGCTTTGGTTTGAATGTTTCCATAAGAAGGATACAATGATCAGGGCCAACGTGAGCAAAAGTTTATCACACACACAAATTGTTGGTTTGACGTTCACCAGAGTTAAATAATTCTCTTCAATTTCAATTTAAGCCTTTAAAAAGTAACCTGTGCACTCCATCTAAATTACACGTTGTTGCTGCTTCTTGCAATGGGAAGGTGGAGTGTGAGAGAGAGCTGTCAGATGTGCTACATCTCGATTCTATAAGGAAAAAAAAATCATGAGTTTGGAGAAACAGTATATGTAGCAAGAATAAGTAATTGTTGAACCAGGGCAATCAGTGAGTGATGTGCCATTAAAAATAAAACATTTTAAGAAGTCCTTGGGACTGTACAATGAAACTAAAATTTGAAGTTGATTGGTTAGATACTAGCAAAAATAGGAAGTTGTCTTATTATTACGTTTAAGGTGGAAAACTGACTTCAGAGGCTTTGAAGTGGATAGGAGGAGATCTTTCACTAGCCTGACCTTCAGAAGCAGATTATCTGATGCTGTGCACTCAAACCAGAATGCTTGTATTTCCCTTGCTCTGAAGGTGAGGTTAGTACCTGTCTCCTTTGAGGACCCCCAGTTCAAATCATCCTTCAACCAATCTGCCACTTTATTTGCCAAGTATCAGATGTCTGTACACAAGGACACACCTTCTGACTGTGGGGAGAACGAGGTACAGTTCACTGCATGCACCTTTCTGAAAACAGCTTCTTCAAATGCACAGCTGAAGGGTGGGAAATGCTGGCTCTTAGAGCTGTTCTAAATATTAAATTATTGAAATGGCCATTTCTGAGGCTTTTTGATGGCTAACTCATCTTCTGCCTTAAAGTTCTTTGGTACCTTTTTTATGTTTCTCCCTAATTTTTGGTGTTCTCGCTTAATTTAACAGGTGAAGGTTTTAAAAATCCCAATTTTATTCCCATTCCATTGCTAAGCACAGTGCTTAACTGGAACTCACCTTTGCAGTAGGAATAGTGCAAAAATATCTCACCAGCTAATCCTCTGAGGCTTGATGAGAATATGTTGCATATGAATAAACCCTGTTCTTAAAAAGGGTGTTTACAGGAGGATAATCCTAATCTAATAAATTAAAAATAATTAAAAATACTCGTGGGGTTCTGAACAGGCAGCAGTTCTCCATTTCTCTGGCAGGTGGCACAAGCTCCTCATTGGCAGAATTAATGAAATTGCTGCCTCAGATCTCTCATTTCTATCTACTGCAGATGTGCAACTTTAAAATTGGTCAACTAGTCAGGATTTTCTATTCCTGAGAGTGAACTACCTGCAGAAGTGAAACCTTGTAAACTGGGGCTGTTCTCCAGGTAGAATTGTAAAACCACATCATAATTTTTGGCTTTAGTTCAAAAGAGTGTAAGGAGAGCTTTTTTTTTTGTGAGATGTCTGTAATGCTACTCTGGAAAGCCATAAAATCCATTTCACTTTGTTTTGTAAAATAATAGGTCTCATAACAATAAGTAGTAGTCTCTGCCCTTTTTATAATTGCTGGCATAAGTGGGTTTAATTATAATAATGTAAAAATTGGAGGCATGCCAAGAGAGACTGAGCTATTTACTAGATTTGTCTCAAGCATTACCTGGTCAGATTAGAGTCTTGATTTTTCTGCTAGGAGGGAAGTATTTCAGCCTAGAAAGGTGTGTTAGGGACAGTCAGGTTTCCACCACCTGAAGGTGTAAATGCTGTCCTGGGAATTGCTGTTGAATAGGAAGGAGATGGATTTCTGTTCACTGCTAATGGTGTAACAGAATTTTATCCTCTTTTTCCTTATTACTTGCCATAGGGGTTTCCCTACTTTGCCTTTATCTCCTCTCTTTGGCCTCATGTTTGTGCAGGCTTAGATAATTCCAGGGGAGACATAAAACCTTCTCTGAAGCATCTACTGAATGTAAAAACTTGGTCTGATGCTGATGGGTTTGAATTTAGGTTCTTTTTCAGCCTTGGTAAATCATATTCTATGTCCATGAGACTGCCTGGCCAAGGAGGTTTTTTTATTCACAATTAGGAACTAACACTCACTTCAATCAACATTTTGTGTTTGATCTCTGCAGGAAGTAAACTGAAGAATGTTTTACACAAAAATGTATTTTCATGTAGTTTAGAAGCCTTTTTTTAAATACTGATTTTGTGTGGGAAGAGAGTTATCTGAGTCACTTTTAAGGTACCAAGTAGGGTAAAACTGATCCAGGTCAATGAGAGGAAGGGTGGAAAATGCTACTTGAAAGACCTCAAAACGTTTTCTTCTTCCTTTTTTTCAGACTTTTTAATACATCATACAGACAGTATGGAACCATGGGGTTTTTTAAGTGAAGGGAATAAAATTCTGTCCTATACACAGTGATTTTTATCAGGATAGTAAGAAGTCTGCTTTGCATTTTAAACTGGCAAATATCCAGGATTTTTTCACTTTTAATTTGTGCAAACTATTCTGTGAGGTTGTTGAAGTGTTTTTTAGGGAAAGTCCTGCACACTTCTGTGTTTGAGAAGTTTCTTGTTTAGGAAGAGTTTTTAGTTTTGTATTTGGCTGAACACTTCATATTTAGAAACCTGCCTATATTTAAATTCAGAATCCAACAAAGATTGTTGTGGGACATATTAACAACTTCTTTTGGGAATATATTCTTAAACTGTTGGCATTGTAATACACTATCAGATGCTAGACTAGCTTAATATTAACCTTATTATATTAAAAGGCAATTCTAAGAATCAATTTAGAATTTTGGTGGTTATTTGAGAATAACACTAATGGGAAAAACTATAATAGTGTTCACAATAGTAACAAAAAATATGGGAACAATGAAGCTGATTATTGCTCAGTGAGTGTGGAGAAGGCCACTTTTTGGATGTCTGTAAAGTAAATACAGCTTTCTGTCAGGAGTTTATGTGAGAAGGGAGAGTAGAGGATTTTCAGAGCAGAGGGTTGTGGAATTGAACTCCTGGGCATGTTCTGGTTAATGCCAGTGTGAGACCAGTGATAATTGGTGTTTCGGTGCCCTTCGTGACGCTGAGTCTTTAAACTTTGCCTTTTCCTCCTTTCCTTCTTCTGCTTCCCTGCTGAAGATTGCACAGCACTAATTATAGAGTGTTCATTAAAATACTTGGGGATTTTGCTGGGGAGAGTCCTGCAGCACATTTTGGTGATGCATCACTGATTCCTGAGTGAGGCAGTGACTTCTGTTTGTTCTAATAAAAAGCAAGGTGGAAACTTCATTGTGAAATCAACTTTTCCCAAGTTCTAGAGTTGGGATGAAACTTGACCTTCTGTGGAAGCATTGTCACAATCTTTTGTTCCTCTTTCACTGGCAAGGAGAGGACTGGGTAAGGTAGAAATATATTATCTCTCTGCCAAATAAATTAATATTCTAGGAACAGTTTGAAGTTTTTCCTTGCTCCTGGAATTAAAGCCAATTTAGCTTGCAAGAGAAAAAAAATCAAATCTGTTTTTATCTTGGCATAAAAGCCACAACTATTTTCTTCATAATCTTTTAAAATATCCATTATGCCATTTTTTCTTAGTTGATCTGGTATAAGTTGAATTTACCCTGAAAATCCTCTCACCCCTCTCAAGAACTTTTGATCACTTGCTGCAGGAATTCAGCTTCAGAACTGACCTGGTTGTCTCTGTGCTTTGGAATGGAGTCAATTCCTGATGTTACACAAACTTGTTGGCACTGCAGAATGTTTATGTCAGCATGTTTTTATTGTATGGAATTGGTGTCCTGAGGAAAAACATAGCAGACAACTTTCTTATTAAAGGTTTCTTCATAATATTTGCTCTTAAATAGTGCTGAGGAAGAATTGATTTTTCAGTTTTCCCCTGTGGGAGCACAAAACTGTTAAGCTACTGTGTAAATGCATGGCCATCCACTGTTTGAGGAATGTATGTATTCTTATTATAGTTGTTGGAGAAAATGAGATTAATTAGAGGGAACCTGAACAGATTGCAAAGTTAAAGTATAAATAGCTATGAATGAGTTAAGATGGAATAATGGAAAATAGGAAAATAAGTGTATCCCTGCCTATTGGAGAAGTTTATGCAAGGCTGCTCTTGAATTAGCCAAATTCCTGCTCATTTTTAGAAGCTATGAAAACCATCTGGTTTAGTGTTTGCCCCACTATTTGCATTTCTTCTGGCCCTTTATGAAAATGCTTTATGTGGACCTTCATCTCAGGTCCAAAAGGATGGCCACCATGTCCCATTCCCAGAATAATAGAGCTGTTATTCACCAGCTTTTTTTGGTTTTGTTGTTTTCTTGTTTGTTGGGTTGTTTTTAAAGTAGTGGAAGATGTAATCATGCTTAGCGTGAGGAGCTGTGTCTATAACATACAAAACCCCCACAAACGTAATCAATTGCAAGGATTTATTTGTTTGGGTTATTTCCTGTTTTAGTGGTGGTTATATTTGTTTTGTGAAATGGGTCAAGCTATAAGGAAAAGAAATGGAAATCATGAATGCGTAGAAAAACTGAGAAATGTAGACCTCTAACAGAGAGATGAGAGTAGGCTGAGCATCCTTATATTGAAAAAACTTTGGTTCCCTGTATTATCAGTGAAAGATCAGTTGGAGCATAAATTATAGAGCTGATCAGCACATCAAGAGTAAAATAATTATGCAACAAATCCTATGGGTGAGGGTTTATCCACCATTTTTTCTTCATTTTTCATAAGAAAAATAATGAAGGCTAATACAGCTTTGTTGTAGTAATTAGTGCACAGGGAAATAGATAAATATGGATTTGGAGTCTGTTTTATTTTTTAAATTGAGTAACTTTTAATAGCCTTTGGTTATATTTCTGGGAGAAAATGTGTAGATTAATATATGGAAGGATGATCTGAGAATAAGAATGAACTTGTGTTTTGGATAATCCCAAGATTTGGCTCTTCGGATGATCCAATTCCATTGGATTTATGGAAGCTGTGTAATGGCTTGTCTGTGCTTTGCTAAGAGCAATCCTTATCAGCAAATGTTTTAACACTTGCTCAGCAGCAAAAATCCCTGTTTTTGGGTGAGAAATGCAGGGAGGGCCTTGCAGAGTACAAATCACCTGGAAGATGCTGTGATCCAACTCTACCCCAGATTCATGCTGATCTATAAAATATCTGGAGATACTTCAGAACATTTTGCCACCCGAATCTCTTGTGTTTTAGATGAAGTGATGTGATAGATGAAATGATAGATACAGGTGTGGAACTGGCCTGGATCGAAGATTTTAGGTGAAAAAAAATACAGTCAAAACATTTTTTGGCCTTTTCATCCCAAGGAGGAAATTTTTTGATCCCAATTAAATAATCAATGGTTAATTTGGATAGAATAGAGGTGTCTCTGGCAGTTCTTCTTAATGAAGTATCATCTCATCAGAGGCATCACATTTCTGACCCAGTGTCACAATCCTCCAGTCTTTTTACAGTGGTTTTTTGTCTTTAAGAAATGCAGCTGAAGTGTAACTGAAACAAGCTATGTGGCAGCTACACGAGCTAGAAAACATTTCCATAAAAGATCATAAAAATTCTACAGTAGTTTCCAGAAAGAGCAAGAGTGAACAGTTCATTGCTGTTTAGACCTCCTGAAGCAAACGTTTTATTAAACTTTTCACAAGGGTTTCATAATGACAAACTTGTAGAAAAACAGTGTCTGTCTGTTCCCTCTGTGAAAGTCGCTGGACTCTCTCTTTGCTTTGTGCTTAGCTAAATATTTGTCTTGGAAGAAAAGAATTTCAGAGCACACAAAAGATGCACTGTTTGAAAAGGTGCAAAAAATTAGTGAAATACGTAGAGTGGGGTTTTTAGAGCACCCCTTTTTTTTTTTTTTTAATTGCTTCCCAGGAATCCACTTGAACTAATAGAGAAAACTGAGTGAGTAGTCTGGGAAATGCCAAGAAGCACGTTCTGATCAGCTCCAAACTGGTATCAGCAGCCAGTTGCAAACTTTTAGGTCTCTCTAACCTAATTTTCTCTCTTACATTCCAGTGAGAGAATGCTTAAAATCAATAGCCTTTGTGGTTATTTTTAGCCTTCTATACATTTTTACACAGCTCCTGGAAGCCATGGCACAACATCTCGCTGCAGTGAACTTGCATTTCACATCCTGGTAGCTCTGACTCAAAGGCTTTGAACGAGTATTTCTGTATCAGCCTAATGCCTTCAGTTTATTTGTGTGACCCTCGTGACTGCAGTGCTGTGGATTCATGGATTTTATCATGAAATGCCTATAAAAGCAAAAGAATTTAGGTATCCAGACAATTAAGTAACTTGTCCACAGTAATTTCAGTTCAGATTCTTTTTGCATCTCAGTTTATAGCATTCTTCCTGATTTTGCTACTGCATTTTCTGTGTAAATCCATATACAATTAAATAATTATTACTGTAATACTGATAAACCTCCAGTATACTGAGAGGAAGTTTCTTCTGAGCAAGAAAGCCACAGTGACTTTTGTCACTCCATAAAGGAGCTGAAATTGTAACTGAAATGCACCAGGAATTATTTCATTAGTCCAGTTCTTAGACTGAAAACTACATTTGAGACATGCATTTAAACTTTAAATCCCCTCTTTCCTTAAGTCCTATATTTTGAAGGCTCATTATTCACTGTCAGGTCTGTGGATATCTCTGAAACTCTATTGTTTTAGCATTCCTGTATTTTTGTAAGCAATTGTTGAAAATAGAGCCACCCCAGGGATAAGTCTTTTATTCCTCTGCTGAACTCCAGTTTATTGCCCAGTTCAAGGATGGTTTGGCACCACCTTTTCCTGTAAAAATGCTACACTTTGTCCCATTTTCCTGATTTTTACAAGAAGTCAAAGAATTTTATTCATTTTTCAGTCCAATTTCAATGTATTTTCCTAGATAGTTTGTTTTTATTGTTAGGTTTGTTGTTTTCTTTTCCATGGGAGGGTTCTTAGCAGCTTCTCCTCGCCTTACTGTAACACTGACTTATTTTTACTTTTTCACTGCACAACTTTATGGTTAATATTGATTCTAATCTGTTTTGGATAAGGAAGATTATTTCAATTAAAATAGGGCAGCACAGAGGTGATGCACTGAATTTGCAGGTTTTATGACTTGTCATCATTATTTTTTATTTTATTATGAGCCTTTGAAAAATAAAGCAAAAAAACCTCGTGGCCAAAATCCTTGGTTTATTTTAATCCCACTCAAGGATTGGATTTTAAAAAACAAAAAGAAGGAAGGCCCAAATCCCATATCCATTACTCATCCTTCTGTATCCCAAGAAAAAGGGCAAGTACTCAGCTTTCCTTGACAGTGAATTGCAAATATGAGCAAACTCTTAGTGCTGTCAAAGGGGAGATGATAAATGAATGCTTTTTGTGATGCTTCTGGTGGAAGATCTCAGAAAATTGTGCAGTTCCTGCTGATGACACCTGGAAGGTTTCCTGAGAAAGCCTTGGTGTCCTCATGTGACATCAGCAACCTTCCCCTCCAGAAATCCCTGAGCTGCCAGGTGAAACCCATTCCAGTTTAGCACCTGAATCTCTTCCCCCTGTGTAAAAGGGAGCAGGTGTTAACACTCTGGTTTATTACATCTTTTTAAAGCTGTGCACGTGCTTTTACTCCAGCAAGTAGCTTTGGGTTGAACCCAACCTGCCTTTTATTTTTCTGCCTTTTTTCTCCCTTTGATTTTGTTCTCCGTGATGTGTTTCTTCTCTTAGGTTTATTAATTATGTTTAAACTTACTCCCTGTTGTTGAGTTGATTCTTTCTGGCAGCTGTAATTAGTTTGCACCAAAGTAAAAATGTTGTGGATTTCTTATGTATTATATAGCTTTTAAAAGTTTATGTAAATCAGTTGGAAATTGAAATCAGAAAAGCATGGCTTTGTGAAAGGAATTTTAATTGTGCTTGTGTGATGTACTGAGTTATTTTACATGCAGCATCAGCTCTTGGCTGTATTTCTTTCATGATTTATTGAATAATTTTTGATTGTGTTCATAACAATCTTGCGGTGTTAGATGAGTTTGTTAATTTAGGAACTGAATCTAATGTTTTCTTCTTTTAGAATAGATGTATAGACTAGTTTAAGAAAATTATCTAACCTCTGAACTTTACCAGGTATCATCAGGTGAAATAATTTATAACAAGACTTGCTGTGGGTTTTTTTTCCCTTAAGATTGTGATACAAATTCAGGTGCAGTTAAGAATTTTTTCCTAGCACTGTAACAGCAGAAGTTATGCTTAGGTACCCTTAAAAAGTCCCCTTTCACCCTCAGAGCCAAGGGATTGGGCAGCAGGGCCTGGAGAATTGATACAACTGTCTGGAAAGTGTTGTGGGCTCAGTTTTCTCACCATAGGGTTTAGTTTGCACTATAAAACTAAAGTTACAGATTAAGAACTATTGGGGGTCTTCTGACATGAAAATTAATAACACATGGTTTATTTTTTTCTGAAACCTGCACTTTCTAAAACCACTGGCTGTAGGGACTGATGCACTCACAGTGTAAGAATTTGTAACTCTGTATTTTTATTACAGGAAAATAAGCCAATAATTCAAAATTTTAATTACCTTTCTTTAAATATTACCATTTTTTTTCCTTATCCACCAAACCAAAATAATTCCACAATTTAATTAAGATACCGCAGTCATTTGTTTTTCCAAACTGAGTAATTCAGAGTGATAGTGACTAGATCTGAAATGGTAAATTATAGGAAATGCACAATCCCCTGCCTTCACCATAACCATATAGAAATTCAGTGTTCTTCCATGAAGTCTGTGTCCAAAGGTTTCCCATCCATCCATGGATCAGCAGGACAAGATAAGCAAGATGAGGCAGCAGCTGACACTGTGGGCACTTTTTATTGTTGCCTGCCTTCCTCTCCTCCCCTTCCCTGGGAAAATGGGATGGCTGACAAGCAATCACCTCATTTTTTTGTATTCCCCTTTAATTAATCTCAGAATTTAGTGGAATTCTTGACAACAGTTAGGTTTTTGTAGGTGCCTCTATATATTCTTTTTATCTAACTTTTAATTAAAAATTCCTATTTACTATGACTTTGCAGTGTGGGAACTGCTGACTTTCTAAATCACCCAGCCATTACAAGAGGGGGAGTTAAACTGTGTATTAAACTACTCATTTAATAAGGGAATGTTTGGGGTTAAATACATACCAGAACGTGTTTTATGTGGAATCCACCAATAAGGAAGTATTTGAATCAAATAAGTAAATGATAGTGAGTAAATAGGTATTGTATTTTATTACTCTAAGAATCTTGGACAAGCTCCAGATCATTAAAACATTGCATTTTTGGTTAATTATCGGCAGCACATCATTTTGTATTGAGTCAAAAATCTAGGTTGGGAATGCTTGCACTTTCAGGAGGTTGATTTTCTTTCTTTTCTTTTCCCTTCCTCTTTTTTAAACTTAAAATGAGCTTGCTTTTGATTTTGAATGTAAATTAATTAATTTCTGTTTAAAGCTATGAGGGCCCCAGCCCCCTTGCTTTGGTGATAGGGGAGGTATCAGTGGAACAGTGGGAAAAGCCTCCCTGTTGCAAGGAGTCACAGAGGAGGGTAACGTGTAATTTAAAATAAAGGACACAGAAACAGACCTGTATTGCATAAAAATTCTCTCACATCACATTTTTTAAAACCCATCTCCTGCTTTATTAGAAAAGCAGGTACTTTGCATAGTTAATTATTGTATCTATTTGTACTTCCAAACAGAATGTGAGAGTTTAAGGGTTTAAATGAAATTGCCATGAACAAAGTCTGACGATGCTTTTCAGAGATATGGATTTGAAAGAGTGTATGTGACTATTAATGTATCCTTAACCATGGTTCACAGTTTTCTTCCTTTTTCTGCTTTACATATTTGGGCTGTTTCCTTGGGCACGTGTTACTGCTGAATCCACCTCGATGCAGTTCACACGATTCCTCTGTGATTCCCCTCTGGAGGTATGTATTCATTCAGGATGGGAGTTTTGAAATGAATGTATTTAATTTATTTTATTTTATGAATGTATTAGTGTCCTCTCTGCTCTCTTTAGACAGCCAGCCATTGTTAGAGGTGGTGGAGGTGGCTGGCACAGAATTCCTGTCTCCACCAGCTGGTAAGGAAGATACTGCTGGGTTTCCAAAGGAGCCTGAGGACTCCTTTGCTGGGTAATAAGCTACCACTGAATTTCATAGCACTGCATTAAAAACCAGAAGCACAAAAGGTTGTGTATTTCGTGGGTTTTGATTTATTTCTATGAAAAGAAAAGAATGTAATATTAAATATCTTGCTAAACTTGTATTTGCCTACAATCTGAGGTGAAAGTTGAGGAGAGATGCTGTTCCTTCATTTCAAGTGAGCAAACTGCCATGGATTCCTTGCAGTGTCTTTCTTGTTAGTCTTAAAGAGTTCGGGACGGCGTGACTGTAATGAAATTGTCAGGTTATAGTAATTACACTGGTAATTTGATATGTCGCAGTTTGAGTGAATCCATGTGTGCAGAGTTTGTTGCTTTTCTCTGCTGAGTCCACTGGCCTTTGCATTCCTGAAAGCTGAAGAGTAATAGAGCTCACTAGACTTTATAAGAAAAGGGCTTTTATCACCTCGTCAACTCGGGCAGCAGACTGCCATTATATTCTTAATTTTGTATGGCTACGTAGATGTTGATGCACACTACCCTGCCAGGTTTATACCCATATTGTTTCTTACAGACACTTTTTATTGACATTTCGAAGCTTGAATTAAATTTTGTATGGCACCACTACAGATGTCTTCAATTAGATGAAGTTAAATAAAAGGGGTTATATATCAGAGGCCAAGGGATTCTTGAAATTCTTTATTCTGAAACAGTTGCCACAAGCAAATCTAGCAGTGTGTAGTCTGTTTACTCTTTTGAGCAAAAATAATTTAAAATAAAATTTAAACCTTACATGTTTTCAATTTGTAATTTTTTGGGTTTTTAATGTTATCATTAGCTGCAAATAGTATGAACATCCAAACTCTTCCTGTCTTTTTTATTTCCTTGTTTTATCATTCAGTTTAGTTTCTGTTTTGGCTATGGGCTTTGGCAGAAAAGATGAATGCTTTAAAAAAATATATGGTTTGTAGTAGCAGAAAACTAGGCAGTTTTCTAGCAGTAAACAGCACAACGTAAAGAGAATTGTTTGAGGTGGTTTTTTTATTCATCCTTTCTTTTTAGAGGCTGCATTTCACCATTTGCCATTTTACCAGTTCACACAGGCAGATGTGGCATGGTGGTAATGGTTCAGCACAGGGGAACGGCTTGCAGGACTCAGCCAGAACACTGTGGGCTGGGACCCTGCTCCTGCCAGGGTGGGAGGATTCATGGAAGAAAGTTCCAAGGAAAATCCAGACTGCTCAGGGTGATTCCTGGGTTTTGGTGCTCAGTGAGTGAGGAGAATGTCGTGGGCCAGTTGTGTCAGCATCACTGGTGACACACTGGTGACATCCCTGGTGGTCATCTCGGTGTTTGTCCTGCTCCAGTTGCTCCACGTTGTCCTGAAATAGCAGCTGGAAGGAGCCTCAGCACTCGGATGGGCCGTGGCATTATGCAGTCAAGGGATAATTTTGTTTTGTTCTCAAATTATTCTCTAATTGCTGCTTAGACTTTTTTTTTTCCGTATTGACTGATGTTAAGCATTAAACAGACAATTTTATAAAACTGTTGTCAAAATCATCTCTTTGAAGGAGCTGGTGATTTATGCCCATTATTTTGGGTGTGCCTATAGCAATGCATTTTCCACCATGCATTTATGCTCCATGGGTTTATGAACATTTGGTATCTCCTCTGCCCTTTTGATCACTCAGTGTTATGGGATCTTTCTGGAGCTATGTACGTTCAGTTCTTTTTAAACCATCCTGAATACTTTAAAATCATCATCTTGGTTTGCTGCAGCTTCATTCTGTTTTCACTGATTCACTGACCAGTCTGGAGAACATAATAGGTCCAGCAGGATGGAAAGTGATCTGTTTTCTGTCATGATGATCATTTGTTCTCCTATTAACCATGCTGAGATGCTTTTGGATTCTAAAGAACTGAAAGATTCTTGTGGATCTCAATCTTTGCTCTTCAAAAAGGACTTCAGCCTCTGCTTTGTGTTATTTTGTTTATTGATATGTTTTAATTTTTAGGAGATCTAATAAGTGAGACCATTACAAGCCTGTAATTGCTAGAATCACCTTCCTAGAAGGTGATATTTGACTCACATTTGATGCAGTGTAACTTAAATTCTGGACTCTTCCACAGAACATGGCTCTGTAAAGAGCGTCCTCCTAATCCCTAATGAAAGTAGGACAGAGTTCTGGAAAGGAAATGCATTGCTAACCAAGACATAGAAATCTACCATATGGCAGGTTTGTGTGTGTGTGCCATTGGGAAGGGAACTGCTGGAATCAATCACTTTGCTTATTTGGCAAATAATTTCCACTGGAGTGGAGAAGTCAAGGGTTTCCTGGCTTTTTTTTTTTTTCTTCGATAGCATAAATTTAATATCTTCCTCTTCCCTCCATGCACAGCAGAGGGTGAAATGGAAAAGTAGGAAATAAGAAATTTCATGAAACCTCCCAGAGAAAAATAACCATGCATTGTATAGACAGGACCCATTTTTGGTAATTATAAGAAGCAAAACACTTCTTAATATTAAAGACAGACCAATGTGCTTTGAAGAAATTCGAGTGCTCTCACCATCATTGAAGTACAATTATAAGCAGTTAGTACACTGAGGTACTAATTGGGCAATATGTAATGCCAGTTCTGTTAAATATTTAAATTTTAATAGTGGGTTATAAAATGTGAGCAATCAGATGTGTTCATGGAATCACAAGCTAACAAGATATGAAGACAGGTAGAATTAACATGAAATGGAATGTGTTGTGTTTTTCTCTGCATGACAGTGTAAACATTGGAGAGAAAATTGTGGTTTGGATTTTGTCCTGGATTTTTTCGGTATCATCAGATTATTATAATTCATTGTATTGAAATAGGACTATAAACTGTTAATTTTAAATAATTTTAAATGGTCCCTCTAGGTTGATTCCAGGGCTAGTGTATAATTTTGGGTAGATAAGGTAAGCCCTTTCTGCTGGGGCTTGCTCTCCTGATGTCACTGGTGTATTTTACATCACCCTTGACAAACACGGTCCCAGTGGAGATGTCAGTGGTGTGAAATGGTGTAGCTGCTTCAGGAAAATGTTTCATATTCTAGACCTGTTTCAGGTCAAATTGCCTGGATAGTGCACAGGAAATCGAGTTAAAGGAGCCAAGTATTCACTGAGAAATGGGAGAAAATGTAATACTGACAAGCATTACAAAGGATTACATTGTATGAGAATTTTTGAAGGTGGAGGGAAATCTTACTCTTTTTAAAATGTTATTTGCTTAATGTAACAGAGATCCCTGACTGTTTTGCCTGAAATCAGTGCTGTGCTCATTATGTTTGTTCCAGAACATAGACTCTCTTATGTTCAAGACATTTCACTGTAATTGCATTAGTGAAATAACTGCAGGTTGCACTTTACCAAAAGTTTTAACTGATGTTAATACTTCAATTTGCAGAGGTCCAGTGACCAAACCCCTGCACTGCTCTTTGGAAGTTTGGGGTCACACAAAGGCACAGCATTTGTTTAACTTCAGAAGACTTTGCTTTAGTGAAAATCTTTTCCATGTTGGCTTAGACTATCCTCTTTAACATTCATTAAATCCTGTATGATGAATTCTTGACAAAGAAAGAAAATCTGTTTTTACTGAAACTTATTTAAGCGAGTCTGTGTTCTATTACCAACCACATTTCCCCGTGGCTTTGAGATGTTTCATTTTTCTGTCACTGACTGCACTCTGCTAAGGGAACTTAACCTGTGCTGAGAAATCCTTGGAGAACATCTTTTATTTGACTGTGTCCCTGCATAAAAATGTTACCACTGACCATGTGATTTCATTTGGCTGTGATGAAAAGTTGATGATACTGAATGAAACCATAACTGTTGGATAAGTGGGCTTTACCTGAGTAAGAGAAACCCATTTTAGTATGCTATATCCGAGTTTAATGTCTTCACATACTGCAGGTGGAGCTCTCAAATGTTTAATCATTTCACTTGTAGGGTATTTGTATCTCCACATTTAGTTTTATGCTATATAACTACATAAAAATGCAAGCATATTGTTATGTGGCTTTTATTTTGGGACTTGCTGGTTGGCTAAGCCAGTTGAAATGATTTTTGTTCACGTGATTGATTTCTTTTGACACATGTGGTACCAATTAGAGTAACTTCTCCTGCCTATCATCTCTTCAGTCTGGGCTACTGTATCAAAATACTTGATTAAACCCACCTTCTGCTGTTGTAATGCAAAACAGTTGGTAATAGCAGGCAATATTGTCAGATTTATTGAGTGAGAAGCAGCTTTCTGAAGACCTGGCAATGCAGTGAAAAACATGACTAGATGGATAATTAAGTTGAGCACAGTGGAATTCGGGATTAAAGTAAACTTGACGTGGGAGAAAATGGCATGCCAAAGTTGGTTGTGTAATACAGTTTAAATTAGGGAGATCATTTTCTTCTTAACTCCGAGCATCAGTTTCTGGCTCGAGGTGCTTTACCCCATCCAGAGTCAAACTTCAGTGCACATCCAAAACCACAGCACACAACAATAGCCAGTCCCTTGGTGTTCTTGCAGGATTTGCTCTGATGTGCATTGACAAAGAAGAGGTTCTGCAGATTTTGTTGCCACAGTTTCAGGTTCTTGGATAAAAGGTGTTTTGTTAGTTATAGAGAGTAAACATCACATAAGGAATAATCTGGTCAGTTTTTTTTTATAAATTCTCCTCCGAAGTAAATTTAATGGCCACTCTGAGGAGCTCAGTTTCTGTGGCTAAAGTGCTTCCAGTGCTTGGAGATGTGGAGGAGAGAATCTGGAGGGTCCTTGCTGTGACAGGGAGTGTTGGAGGCACCTGGTTTGCATGTAATAATTCATTAATAGCTTGATGAATCACATTGGTTTGTCCTGCCAGTACCATAAGTGCTCAGTGGCAGAGGCTATTTCAGATTCATATTTGGGATGTGTGATACATGGATTATATCCATCATGAATACAGCAAAGGGCACGAAAGATCCAGTAACTAACATTGTTTTCCCTGCCTTTCAAATGCCCTTTTTCCTTTTTCTAAATACAGATGGCCAGCAAAACTTCTCACAGTATTTACTTACGTGTTAAAATTCTCTTTAAAATTGTTTTCATGCTGAAATTGTGTCAGGGAATGAATCCCTCTCTTGTTCTTGCCTAGGCAGAGCATGCCCCAAACGGACCGGAGTGTGGCTATGGCTCCTTCCACCAGCAGTACTGGCTGGATGGGAAGATAATTGCTGTTGGTGTAATTGATATCCTGCCCTACTGTGTGTCCTCAGTCTATCTGTACTACGATCCAGACTTTTCTTTCTTATCTTTGGGAGTCTACTCTGCATTACGGTAAGAGGATGTTTTCGTTATCTGGTTGGACGGAATAGTAGGGATTGATACTTGTTTCTAAACTCGTGCTTTTATTTTTAGGCTAAATATATACTAGTAACACTATCTTTAGCAAAGTAGTTGTGGGGTTGGTTGTCTTCCAGATAAATTTTTAATTGTCCTCCTTGACTAGGGATGTATCTTTCTCGTTAGCTAAATACTTTTACAGGTTAAAAAAACACTCAGGAACAAAATGCCTCGTTTTTATTGCCCCTGAAAGTTATTTAGTATTGCTTGGTTTCAGCAGGAAAAGCCCCTTTTTTTGTTTGAATAGAAATAATTTTTCCTTTGACCTTTTTCTTAGCCCAGTCACCAAATGAAATTAATCACTTTTATAGTTTTATGCACTTTGAGGTCATAAATAACAGAGTACCTAAAAAGCATTGCCTTCTGAATTAGTGCTCTCCTGCTGTACTAGCACTAAGTATATTTTTCAGGCATGTTAATCTCATTATCTTTGTCTTCAGAAAGGCTGGTGGAGAGAGTAATCCTATGAATTTTAAAGCCTTGAATTAACTATCCAACATGGTCTTGCAAAACAGTAGGAATAGTGGGTATTGCTTTTCACTGTGAATAAAACTTGTATGCGAAATTGCAAGTTACTGTTTTTCTTCCATAGGCAATTTTACGATTCCATTGTTATTACAAGTGAAAAAAACCGAACCCTAAATGAGTGGAAATACTTGTGTAACTCTATTTTTTTCTTACCTTTTTTGCTTCTCTGTTTATGTGAAATAAGCTGGCCACAGACAAATGTGGTGTTCCCAGGGAGGTGCTCATGGAACAGCTGGGTTTGAGCCTCATGCCAGACATGTCTATTTACAAGTTTGAGTGTGAGAAGCTGTAGCACGAATCTTTTCACCTGTTGAGATTTGCACTGCGCTCTGTCAGGTCCAAAAGGAGCCCTGGAATTGTGAGATGCAGCTTTCTCCCTTCTCCAAGGCCTCCTGTTGAGGGGCACCTTCTTTGCAGGTGCAGCTTCTCAGCTCTTGCTCAGTGTCACCCACCAGGGTGGGTAAACGGCACGGCTTGAACTATGTGAAGCATAAACACCACTTTTAGGAAACTTCTCACCACAATTAATTCATAAACCTTTGCTATGACTGATAAACCATGTGCAATTTAATATCTCAAAGGTCCAATCTGAATTTGTTTGGATTTTGATTAGGATCTGACAATTTTATAGAATTAATGAGAATTAACAAATGTGGAAAAATGTGGGAACTCCTATGGCTTAGAATTGATTTTTTTCTCTTAATGGTCTAGATTTTTAGAACTATTCCATTACATCTGCTAGATACTGAAATTAGACTAATTTTTTCCTTGCAAGATGAACATATAAAATACTGTTCTCCTAGGAATTGTTTTTTAGTATTTGTACATATCACATTACTTTATGTAATAATAGACTGACATAATCCATACTTACGAATTCTTTAAATTATTGTAAATTTTCTACATAATAAATTTAAAGCTTTGTTGCTGCACCATGCGTGCATGGCTCAACTTGTGAAAAAGCAGCTTGTAAATTCTGCAGCATTTAAGGCAATAAAAATAAGTTCCCAGTAGTCCTGGAGGGAGCCAACCTTGTTCTTCTTTAAAAAAGGGGAAAAAAAAAAAATGTTGAGTTAAGGAGGACTTAGGAAGTTGCAAAGGAATCTGATACCTTCAAAGCTGTTGCCAATTTTACTCCGAGGAGGTTGGACTGCTTTGCTGTCACTTCCACTTCTTGCCACTCTGAGAATTGTTGCTGCTGAGTTGTAGAAAGGATGGGATTTGAGGATCATTTGAAATATGTAGGCATGTGGAGAAGGAGGGGAGAAGAAGCAGCTTGTAAAAAGAAAATCGAGAAATACAGAGTGATACTAATTTAATTTTAAGTGATAAAGAGCCTCCAGTATTTGTAGGTGCTTCCTATATGTATGTACTCCTATCTTGGATCAGAGAATAGTTTGTGTTGGAAGGGACCTTTTAAAGATCATCTATTCCAACTCCCCTGCAGTGAGCAGGGACATCTTCTTATCCTTTTGACACAGAAAGTAAGAACCAGCATCCATTTTTTATCAAATTTGTTACACAAGTGACCCGCACAGATAGAAATGCTGCAAAAATGATCATTATAGAGGAAGCACTGGCAGAGTCTTTGTAGTAACAGTACTTTCCTTGTGCCAGTAAAATACAAAAGAAACTTTTTTTGGAATATGTTGACACTTTTCTTTCTGAATAAATGAGAAAATGATACTAACAAACATGGGATGGGTAAAAAAACCTTTTGTTGTATAAAGATGGATGTTTTTACATGCAAATTGCTGGAGCATAAATGATAGAACAAACAAGAGGCTTATCCTTGAAGCTTATTTTTTGAAAACACTCTGATGTTTTCCTGAGCTGTGTTAACCAGTCTATGTGCAATAGCTGGGCCAGGTTTCTGTAGAATTCCAATGTACACAAATATTAACAAGAAACCTATTAAACTAAGACCTATTAAACTAAGAGGCTCTTAGTCATTTTTATTTGGATTTCAAATCAGGCAGTTGGCAGACCAAAACACAAAAATGAAAGTATTTTTAAGCCTGACGTGGTGTTGTGCATTTTGATGATTTGTTTGTTAGGTTTCCAAGTATTAATTTTCAGTTTATTATGTTTGGGATTTTTAAAAACATTAGTTTGGAGGTTATGATCCTCATTTTTTATTTTATAGAAGTCTAGTCCTTTAACTAGATCAAGAGCCAGATAGCTGTAAAATATTTCAATACGAAGAGGTGGAATGACTGTAAGAATTGTATTCAAATGTAATTAGTCTTTTCTTTCCCCTCACAGGGAGATTGCTTTTACTAGACAGCTTCACGAAAAAGCTCCTGATCTCTGTTTTTATTATATGGGTTTCTACATTCATTCGTGCCCCAAAATGAGATACAAGGTAAAGTGTGTTTTCACTTATTTCCTTAGTGTGCTGTTATTTAAAGCTTTTGACAGTGTTCCTAGTAATATAATATTTTGTAATTGTCATTTTGGATTTTAATGTAGACTTTATATGGTTAAATTTGAATGCTGGTTACTATTTAACTTGGCTTAGGGATTTTTTTTTCCTTTTTCCAATTTAGCTGCGTGTGCTATTTATTACATCTTGGCTTAAGAGAGGTTTCCAAGGCTGTGAGATAACAGTTTGTCATTTGGTTACCTGGCTATCTCGTGTTTACAGTGTCTCTTCCAATACACTAAAATTCTCCCTTTTTGAGGCTGGCATATTTGTAACTGTTGCTTAGTGACTCCAGGCAGTGATAAGATGTCTTCTTGGGCTTGGCTGGCTTTTCCTCTTTATTTTTTGTTAGAGGCTGGGGACTTGCTCTGCCCATGAAACCAGTCAGAAGTTCGGTGAGCAGAGCTTTTGAGCCAGGGCAGATTTTTGAGGAGAGCATCAGCAGAATGTACAGAATTGTTAGTAACCACTCTGACTGCTTGGTAACCCCTGCTGGCTTCACCTTTGTTCAGACCTCAGTGCCTAAAAGTGTGTCTCTTGTGCTTCTAGATCTTGTGAATGTGGTACCTTTTCTCTTTAAACGTATCATTTCTTTTGGATATTATTATGATACAATTTCAGAGTGCTGAAGATTGATAGCAATTTGCTGAACACTTACACGTAACCATTTTTGTCTGTTAATAATGTGGAAAGATAAAAAGCTCACAAAATCTAGAGAAAGAGGTGTAGTGTTTTCATTTCCTTTTTTTCCCTCTCAAAATGTGCTAAAAATCTGCAGTGTTTTCAGCTGCTTTTTAAAAAGCCAAAAAATTATGAGGCTCATTAAAGTGATGGTTGTTAAGGAATTTTATCTTGATTATGGCCTACACTACTGGTGACCATGATGATTCAGTCTTCTGAAAATAACAAATCCCTCTTGTTTTGTTAGATGATATGGTTGTGTGTGTGTGTCCCCTTTGCCAACTTGAATTTATCATGTCCATCTGCTGGCCAAACAAAGAGAATTTTAAGTTTGAGGGAAGCAAATGGGTGAGTTGGAAAAAACTGCCCTCTGTCATCTGAATGATTTTAAAGGCTGTCACATCACCAGCCTGAACCAAAGGTTTTGATTACTTCCTCTACTCTTTGGAGATATTTTAAAGTTTGGGGTGATTTGTTTATGTTGAGACACTTCAATTTAGCATCCCTGGTCTCTTCTACAGCCCGCATTATTCAAGAAAACAATGGATTTAGTTTACCAGGGCACTTAAGAAACAAATCTGGCTCTAATGGCAAAAAAATTTCCCATTTCTGAAAGATATCATGACTAAGAAACTTTGGGTTCAGATGCTTGTAGTGCTTTACTTAAAACATGAACTTTGTGTACATGGATTAAATAAAGCTCATACGTGGGGCAGTGCATCAAAGGAGCCCGCTTTACATTTGTATTATTTATTGTAGTGGGGTTTGTGTTCTGTTGAGCCTGTGCTGCAATTTGAAAATAATTGCATCGAGAATGTGATACTCCCACAATGCTCCCAGATTTCATTCTTAAATAATGGAAATTGATTAAATTGTAGCGGGAGTATTTTACTTTTCGTTTCCCTCACAAAAGCTCTTTTTTGTCTCTCACTTAGAATTAATGACTATTTGATATGACTGTGATTTGGTAGAATATATATTTTAGTCTTCCAGAAATCTACACGTGTCAGTGTGTTAGGAAATTAAAACTGGAGCAGGGACTGGGGAGGATAAGAACAGATCCTGTCCATGTATGATTAGAACACACACAGACACACACATAATGCTCTCTGTTGGGACAGCAATAATCTAATAAATGAATTGCAGAGGCCTTTGTTCTATTTGATATTTCTTTTCCTGGATGCATTTGTTTCAGAAGTAGACAAAAGTAATGGAATTGAAAATCAGGTTGATGTTAATTCTGTAGTTCCACTTTGCCTTCACTGAAATAGAGCACCGGAACCAAATTACCAACCTAAGCTCTGAAATATATCTGGATAATGCTGCTGCTCTTGTGGAGTGATTGAGAGTGGTGAAGCAGGGTGGGAAGGTACTGACTTGGCAGATTAAATAATTTCAGTAATGCCTGGTTGACTGAGAGGCATTTCATGTCTAAGCCTTCGCTTTATTACGGTTTAATAGAGATGTGAGAGGCTCCCTCCCCTTAATGATACTGCTGTTGGAAAAGTGACAGGCTGTGGGTGACTGTTGTTAAACTGGTGTCAGGTAAGGAAATGAAATGAAGGAAAGAAAGAGAAGGAGCTGGAAAGCTATCCACTGGGTTTTTAGCCTTTTTCTTGTGATTCTCTTCACGAATGATTTGTCCTGGGATGTTCAGAAATGGAGGCTGAGCACAGCAGCACTTCTCTGTATGAGCAATGTCTTAGGAGAACACAAGCACTTATTTACAGTGGAGGCACAGGATTTCAGGAATAGTTACTGGGGGTCAGCATGTGGCCATTTCATCTGAAGGATTCTCTTTCCACAAATGGTACAATTTGGGGTGTGGATAGTGTGTAATCCAGTGGAAGACTGGAGGCCTGAAAGTCCTGGAAGCAGATCCCGAAGTCGGGATTCCTCTGGCACAGTAGCAGAGTTGGAGAATTCTGGATTCTCAGGCAGGAAGATGAATGGTTATAGTATCAACTAACCCATGGATCAGACATAATTACAGAGGTTTTTAAAATAAAGCTCCCTTTTCACTCACTGTTCCCATTCCTTTTTTTCCTCAAGCAGCCAACATTGATTGCAATGTGATTTTAGAACAGTGGAGTCCCAGTGAAATTACTTTAAGATGGGGGAAGGGACTCCATTGCAGTATTAAAATATCTTGTAGTTCCCAGTCTCTCTCCGAATTGTTCCCATGTATGGGTTAATATTTACAAACTGGTAGAATAAAATCTACATTAAATTGAGACAAAAGGATTCTTGTAGTCCTATTACGTTAATATGGAAAAATCTAGTGAAAAACCTTAAGCAATGGCTTTGTTCCATTTTTTCTGGGTAGGTTAGGGTAATACAAGATTAAAATGGTTCTCTGAAGAAATTCATGACCTTGTGGGAAACCTTCTCAGGCTCTGTTAGATGTGGTAGTGCTCACATTGGAAAGTAGTCTCCTGGAAAGTTTTCCAGGAGTCATATGATGCAAAGTCTTTTTCTTAATGCATTTTGGAGTGTGTGATAAAGTTTTAAGTATGAGAAAGTATTTTACTTGAAAATGGGGTTGGTCTCAGGGTTGCTTCTCATGTGTTTAAGTCCTGTCTGTATACTTATTAAAGTTTTCAGTTAAATGCACTCATTTACAAGCATATTTATGGAATTACAGAAATAAAAAAAGCATCTTTAGCAAACAGCCATATCAGAGAAACACTTGAGAGGACCTTGGATTTTCTTCCTGTATTCTTATTCTGTCTGTTTTATCCTGCATCCTTCAAGTAAAAAATTTCACTCTGTGGCTCTATGTTACTAAATTCATATTTTCCGATCACTTCTGAACTCTTTGAGGTCCTTTCTGCTCTTTCCATCGCAGTCCTTTGACACTGATTTTGAGTCTCGTGGTGGGTGACATGAAATAGATTTTGAGGTTTATTCTGGTATAAATAATAAGTGTATTTGCTGCCTTGCATTTACCATTTGGCCTCTGTTGACCTTAAATCCCTTTCTCCTCTGAGTTCTTGTGCTGGGAAGGATTTGCTGGTGACGTTTTCTACGTGAGTTTCCTTAGTTCTGGGTTCTGTGAGGCTTTTTCAGTGTTGGTATTTGCATGCAAACGCTGCAGTTGGAGCATGGATCAGTCCTTGTTTTGGTCAAGGATGTGCTTCCCCCGAGGCCACCCCACTGATGCTGGTAAATAACTCTCAGAGCACTTTGAAGTGCCCAGCAGATTTAATGTCTTCTTGCTGTGTTATCTCTGTGTGCCATTTTAAGACCATTCTATGATGTGAAGAGGTGTTTTGACTGAAACCTTTATCCAGACTTGTATGCAGGCCAAAGTAAATGGAATTATTTCAAACAGTCTCCTTTGGTATCAAGTCATGGCCAGACTTCAGATAGATGGAATACTAGAAAGGGCTCTGAAATGTCAGAAAAGAAACAAAAGGCTGATTCAACTGTGATTAATCATTCTTAAACTAAATACCTCAGACTGACTGTGGTCGTAAGCAGTGCCCCTGGAATTTTATGGCACTTGAGAGCCAATTTCTTTGGCTGCTTTCAGGAATTTCAGCATCACTCCTCGTGCAGCAGTGAAATGCATCCAGTGGTAGCCTGCATGTCCACGTCCACAAGATCCACAGGAGTCTGGCTCATCTTCCCCTGCCCAGACTCTTTCACCATGGCTCACTATGGAATTTAGTTAATGTTTTCAGTAAGCTCGGATTTGCTGTGTGAAGTGAAATTTGTGAGGGAAGGAGGTTTAATGTGACGTGCCTTAACGTGATCCTCTGTGATTTTGGGGGTGTAAGCACATACTTGTTATGGTTCTGCCACTGAACAGCAAAAAGCTTTGCTAAATGTGTCACCAGTTCCACACAAAAAGAGCTGCTGCTTTTATACCTCTGTGTGTCTTCTTTTTATTCAGCTTCCTTTTCTCATTGGTATCACTGTTTACCTTAAAATGGAAAAATATGATGAGCTGGGAGTAGTTTGGAGGACTAGAGTTGCCCTGAAACTAATGGCTTTCCCAGGATTAATTTTATAAGTTTATGGGAATAAATCTGCATTGCAATTAGTACAAAACAAGTTTTTATGTAAACAGGTCATAAATAGTCAACTAAATATTCTGAAAAGTCAGTACTTGTTATAGAGTGCCAAGTCGTTGCTTGCAACACCATTTGATAATAAAGAAATGAAGTATCTGCATTGTAAAACTATTATTTACTCTAAGAAAGCAGTAAAAGTCTTGGCAACACAGTGGTTTTGCTTTTTTTTGGCAAGACTCTTAAAAACAAACAGCAAATAATAAAGAGAAAAACATAGTAATAAAGCCCTGAGAACTATAAGTTGCCCAAGTGGGGAGGTAATCCCTGCTTTTGTGCGTGTCTTATTAACATCAATTTTTATCTGCCTCCTGCCTTCCTTCCTTGTTTCCTCACTGCACTTCCCTGCTGGCTGGGATCCTCCTCTACGTGAGCATCATCAGCTAAAATTGAACATTGATTTCTTCAGAGCTCTGGCCTTACCCCAGCAGTTCCTTCTCATGGTTTGGGTTAGTGTCTGAGGAGAAAGGCTGCTCTGAGTCCTATTGGAATTTAGGCATTAAAACCCAAAGCGATTTTGAGAAGTGTTTTAGAGTGACCAAGACTTCCAAAAGGATTTTGGATGATTGACTTGATGTAAATGTGTTAAATGCTTCTGAAAATCAAGCTGCTTTAATGTTCCTTCAAGGTGTATCTGGTGCAAAAAGTCTTTATCTCTCTACATGTATTTTATCAGATGTGTTTTGACTAGGAGGGATGTCTGGTTTTTGGATGTGAGAAGGCAGGTGCTCTATTCAGGATTGCAGAGTCCCTTACAGCTTGTTTTAAAATATTTTTTCCTTTTGTTTCTTCCTTCCATAAAAGCTTTCTCCTTTCACCTTTCCTTTTCTGAAAGCCTGCACCGAATAAATGGAAATTAACATGTTGGAATAAACAACAGTGAGAATGTGGGACAGAATAAAAACACCACGGGTGAACAATTATTAATTCTTTAGTTCTTGATGTCATGCTAGTGATAAATATTTAAAAGCTTTTCTTCTTCACTTTTAACAGCTTCTTACAAAGTGTTTGAGGCCACTTCCTAGGTTTTTTTGTTTTTCTTTAAGACACTTGTAGAGAGGTTGTGAAAACCACATTGTTATGAGCATCAACAAGCAGGAATAAAAAGATGCTCCATTCTGGATAGCAACTGAATGCTGACAGGGGATTTCCACTGAAAATGTAATTATTTACAGCAGAATAGCAGTTTCTGTGTTTATTTCCATGTTTTCATAGCAGGTAAAGATAGTGAATGCAATTACTCAATTGCTTCTTTATTTTTTTTCCTAAGCTGTTGTTTTTTACTGTGTATGATTGGTAAATTATTACAGTTTTTCCTCAGTGCAAGTGTTGAAGCTGTGCTGAGTTTCACACAGCATTTTTCTGCAATCCCATTTTTCTGTTAGAAACAATCACAGACCCCAGCCATGTCTTTTTGCTTAACTTTATTTTTCCTGGTAAAATATTTTCAATGAGGACTTACTTTTTTTATCAGTTAAAGTAGAGAGAACCTTGGGAGAGAACTGAACATGTCCCTGGGGATTTATTGTTCTGATGTTAGAAATGTTTATGTTCCTAATGTTAGAAATCCGTGTTCCTTTTTAGTTGTTTATAGAGTTGAAGATGACTGAAGTTTGTAGCAGAAATGAAATGAAAATAATATGTATATTTATGTGTGATTGTATTATTTCTAGGCTTTTAGCAGGGCAGATGATGTTTGTAGGTCTCAGCTGACCTGAAAAATCTCTTTCTCATTATAGCACCTTGAGAAAATATACTTGGTTTGGATCAAGTTATTTTCACGTGGTCCTTAAAAAACCCAAACATACTCAGGATATTCAGGATTCCCAGTTCAAATGTTGTGAAGAATAAACATATAAACATGATTAATGTGGCATTAACTACCTACATTTGCACGTCAGCAGGGATGTGTTCTACACCTTTTACTTGTTACAGGAATCCTCTTAATTTGGGACAACTTCACTATAATTTTTTAAAATAAATGTTATTTTGCTAATTTGTGTAAGATTTAAATGAGCTAAAATCCTACCTTAAAAACCCAAGAGAAAGAGGCACAGTTTGTTAAATTGTTGGTCAGTTCTGTGCTAGTGGCTGTCTTCAGAGTTACTAGAGGTAATTTGCCTGTCTCTGTCTAAAGGAGCTGCTAAAAAGATTTATTCAGGATCATGTTAATAAACCTGAGGCAAACCATCTTCTGAATGATGGTAGCTGGTAGAAATTTATCATGTCTAATTCATGACACAGCAAAGTCATAAATTCCCTGCTTATTTCTGACTTACACTAAATCTTAGTTGAAGGCTCGTTTGGGGACTCCATAGCAACCACTAGCAGTTAAAGTGAGAACTGTAAATTGTGAAATGCAGAGACAAAAGAGATGTGGATTTTGTTTGGTTGGCTTTTTTGTGGTTTTGATTTTTTGGGCTTTTTTCTCTTTGTTTGGGGGGTTTTTGTTTGAGTTTGTTGTTGTTGTTGCTTTTGTTTTGTTTTTTTTTTTTAAGGGGGAATAACATATTTCACAATTCATGTGTCTTTAATTTTTTTCTTCATCTGGCGAATAAGGTCAAAATTCCCGTTTCAGAATTTTCCAATTATAGTCCTACAAACCCATTAGTCCTTGCTAGTAAGTGTAAGAGTGCATGGAAATAAGAGTATTTTTAAGGTTTCTGTAGAGCAAATGAATTGATGAAGTGCTGCTTCGTCAGCTTCACTTCATTTTTTGTTTATTTAATCATTTTGGATGGTCCTCAAACACTACTTAACACCCTTTGCTTCTGAATTTTGTCTGTGTAACTGTCTCTTTGTGGGAATTCCCAAAAGTGAGTGGATTTGAATATTCAGAGATGGACATCGTGCAGTGCTGTGATGCAAAAGGTGAAAACATTTATGAAGAGAATGCTGTTCCCTTTTCCTGACGCAGTTCCTGTGTGAAGCTGTTCACAGCCAGGCCAGTTTTCAGGTGTTGGGCAAAATATTAAAGTTCTTGGCCCTACAGAAAAGTCAAATCTGTCACCAAAGTGCGAGTCACTGAAACTGGTTAATCTGTGCACCACATTATTGAAGGTGGCAACACTTGGAGTACTGGATCTCTCATTTAACTCCAAATCCAGCTGCTCTTATTTTTGCTGTTTTGCTGATTATATTAACTCTAATTAGGCAATATTGTCAAGTGGAATTTATTTGGTCTGAAAGCCCTGAGCTCCTGCTTTTCCTGGCTCTGCCGTATTTCACTTGTGGCCTTTACAGTAGGAGCTGGCTGACAAGCCAGTTAATCTACACAAGAGATGTTTTCTCTCCAATTTTCCAGGAAAGGTTTAATGGGAGATACTTTAATGAGGCCTGGTTTAACTAAGACCTCATGAATTGCACAGAGGTATCACAGTACACTCCTCTGAAGTGTTACATGTAATCTAGATGACAATTCATTATTATGAATGATTATTTTTTCTTTGTCTGAGTTTGTTTAGCTGCCCACTGTACCGAGTCTCCAAGTAAAAGTATAATTAATGAGCAGAATATATTAATGAGGTTCTCTTACTTATCCTCAACCCTGATGTTAAACACAGTCTAGTTTGCAGAAAGGTCAGTATCAGAGTCCCAGAATCCTACAGGGGTGAGTGATTTGGAGCCAGGAGGGAAAAGTGGAATCACGGATTGTGTAGTCCACCCCTTTACTGCAGCACAGGTTTAGTTATATAGGTGTTAACTTTTAAAACCCATAGGACTTGTGTGCCTTGCATCTTCCTTGATTGCACACTGGTGAGAGTATATAAGAATATATTCTTACATATTCTTGTTTTTTAGTAGTCATCCCACTGAAATTCTTAATGTCTCACCTAAGCTTTTCTTCCTAAAGAATAAAGTTATTATTTGTTTTTGTTGTTGTTGGGTCTGGTTTTGTAGGGTTTTTTTGCAACACCCTTCTTTTCAAACCTGATGGCTGCCAACATGTCTCTTCATGGGCTTCTCTGAAAACCCCAATCAACCATCCACCAAAAATACCCCTCAATTTCTTCGCCAACTTTCATTTTTTAAGCTTTTTGTAATTTTTTTATGCAGCCTCGAAGATTTTCATCAACCAATGTATTTTTGTCCTAGAGAATGGTGGCTAAAATTAGGCCCTCAGATGCTGAGGTCAGCTCGTAGCCTTTGTTTATATTACATGAGTTACTGCCTTCATTGTGCTGAAGAAGACAGTAACCTCTGGAGGCAAGGAGAAAGGCTGGGAAGGAGGAGAAGAAAAGGGAATTGTGCAACTACAAAGTTTTCAAAATGGGCTAAATTGAGATGTGGGCTGAGTTATTTTTAGTGTCAAGGTTCGTGACTACGTGACTGTGGAAGCAAATGTGTGTCTGCTGTTGAACTTCTCTGCTGTCCATTCTGCTTTAGCTAAGTCTCTGTTAAAACTTGTATTTTTCTTTCCTTCAGGAGAGAATATTGCATTAAATCAGTTGACAGGGCATAGAGGATTTTATGGTTTTTCCTTCCAGTGCTTACGGAGATCTTCTGGATGAGTTTTACCTTCCTTATTGTAGTAAATAATTATTTATAGTATTATAGTAAATACCTGAAGTGACAGCTCAAAGTAACAAATGAAGAATAACAACCTAGAGCAAGGCTGTGATAGTACTGGGTTACAGATGATGGTAATTAATTATGTTTTCACACCACCAGCATATCCCCAGTAGGGGAGCAGATTATTTCATGTTATCCTGTGGTAGCCACCACCGTTATGTAGATGCAAGTAATTTAAAAACAAATCTGTACTCTCTTTAATTGATATTAGAGACAGTTTTAGTAGTTTGTGGAGCTTGGCAGGTGCTTGGGTGGTGCTGAGTTTTCCCAAAGATCCGTGAGGGCTCTGAGAGGCTGCACAGAGCAGGGCCCCAAGCAGGAGGGTCAGCGGAGAAGTGAAATATTTTTGTTACAGCTTCTTTAAAGTTTTTTCTTAATCTAATAAAATCGGTTCCCAAAGGCTTTCAAAGGTTGCCTTCTTGTGGAGACCTGGGAGCTTGATGAGTTGTTGTCTTTTCGAGTGCAAATTAAAAAAAACCCCAAAAATCAACAACCCCAAAGCTCCCCTTGGTGTTTTCAGACACTGCTCCGAGGTTTCTGCGGGTCCTGGGAGAATTACCCACTGGCAAAAACTTTATTTTGTTTAGTTGTTCTCAGCTGAAGAACTGAACTGTTCTAAAAGGAATGACTGAAACAGTTCAAAGTAGTTGTTTGCTGTGTTGAGATGTGTTGGATAATTTGGGGATCCTTACTAGAAAGGTTTTAAGGGAGTCGACCATCCTTTTTAATAGCATAGGATACTGTTTGCTTCCTCCCCTTTTCTTGTTCAGAATGCAAATGCTTTCACAAATAACACTGAGATGGGATGACAAAAAAAGGGTGTGAAAATGACTCCATTGTCAATTAATTGAAGAAGAATGGGTCTGTGGAGCAAAAGTACATTGGATCCAAAATCTATCTTTGTCCCAACACAAATGCACTGTTGTTCTGTGAATGGGCAGAAGACAAGATGAGCTTTTTGTTCCACTGATCTATTGATTTTATTTATTTATTTAAGCTATTAGGGCCAGTGTTCTCAAGGGCTGCTTAGTGATACTATGGGCAGCATATCCATGATTTATTTAATGATTTTTTCTTTTTATGTTCTTTTATGTTCTTTTAGCCTTTACCAGTTGACATTGTGTGGCTTGTTATTGATTGCTTTTAACTATCTTCCATTCAGGGGAAAGGAGAGGAAGGTGGAGAGATGTTACAGTATATTTTTAGAAGCAGAAACGTTTAGGAACATTTTTGACTGCTGTCCTTTAGATGTGCACATCTGGATTAAACTTATTTGACTCAAACTGATTAAAGTTTTAGTCGTTTAAGCTTATACTATGCCAATAAATATTGACATAATGTATGCTAAACATACAAGTGTTTTTAACGCTTTGCAGTCTGTTTTAGAAGTGTGTTAAAAGTAATGCAGGGAAGTGCATGAAGCTGCTTTCTTGTTTCAAGATATGCATGCACATGAGTACAGGGTGGAGCTTTATTGATTTTAAAATACAGCAGGGTGATTGCCTGGGCAAATTTTAATTATTTGTAACTCTGAAAAGCAGGAATTGTAAACTGTTAGAATGGCAACAAAGTGCTTGACTTCTATAAGTGCAGTTCTAATTTAATACTCCCCTAATCCTATATTTAGGTGGATGTTTAATGCACCCTTTAATTACCAGGTTTTGGAATGATCAGGACTTACAGAGCCTATAATACAGTTACTAATTCCAGCCCATTTGCCTCCAAACTTGTTTTTTTAACGTGAAGGTGTTTATAAAGCAAAGTTTCCAAACATCTGGCTTTAAGAGAAAGCTGAAGTGTTGATGTTTCAGCTCAAAGACTTTGGGCATACGTAATGTTAAACAGCCTGTTTTCCTAAACATGCGAGTAGACATTTGTGTACCTTTAAATGGCAGTAATTCAGATGGAAGCATAATGGTGAACGTGTTCTGCCCAACTGAGAGAAGTGCTGGCCAGTTTTACAGGGCCACGAGCTTAATGGATGCAAAGCTGCACGAGGAATGACTGCTACAAAACCTCCCACTGTAATTTCATTTTGCTCAGCTTTGTATGATAAAAATGAACTTATTTGACAAGCATTCCAGTATTACAAGTTTAATATTTTGTTTATAATTAAGGAGACAGAGTTTAATAACATAAGGAAGAGTTTGAAAACAAGTCAATGTCAAAAAGAACATGTTGAAAGGATACAATTATTTTTACTGTATTGTGTCCTCAGGCAAGTTATTATTTCCTGCAAAACAGCTTAACAAAAATTCACTACGTCTCTATCTAGCCATGTTTTCAGTGTCTTATTCCTGCATTTGTTTAGTGTCCCTATTCTTGGATTCTTTCATCAATTTCTTGTATTTAGCATGGTCTCAGAGAGAATGCATTGAAGCCCTGGAGCGCTCTCAGTTCAGTATTTTTTCTGACAACTAATGTAGCTGCAGCCTGGTTTTCAGTTTGGAGTGCTAAGGGAGAGGGAGAGGGAGAGGAGAGCCAAGCCTGTTCTGGGCTCTGGGGGGACCTCGGAGCCCTTTCCAGTGCCTGAAGGGAGCTGGAGAGGGATGGAGTGACAGGACAAGGGGGAATGGCTTCCCACTGCCAGAGGGCAGGATTAGATGGAATATTGGGAAAAAATTCTTCCCTGTGAGGGTGCTGTCAGATTCCCCAGAGAAGCTGTGGCTGCCCCTGGATCCCTGGCAGTGTCCAAGGCCAGGTTGGACATTGGGGCTTGGAGCAGCCTGGGACAGTGGAAGGTGTCCCTGCCCATGGCAGGGGGTGGAATGAGCTGAGCTTTGAGGTCCCTTCCAAGCCAAACCATTCCATGGCTCTGTGATTCCAGGGTGATGGGAGGCTGGTAGGGGCTATGGGGGCAGTTCAGATTCTGCTTCTTGCAGCGCTGGGGCTGTTGCTTTTGGGCTGGAGGTGGATGTGGTCCCACTTCACTTCCCACTTTTCCACCTGGGACACCACGAGCCATCTCTTCTAGGGTGGCAAAATTGCTGTGTTGGTGCACCTGAGGTTTTTTCTGTTCTGAGCCTGTGCAGGGATGGCTTCAGCTCAGCCCTGTGCTTGGAGCCCCACGTGCAGGGATGGTCCCAAGGTGGTCGGATGCTCTCCTGCTGAGAAGAGACTCCTGGGAGAACACAGAGGCTTGGTTTACAAATTCCCCTCTCCCAGCAAACAAAGCTGGCTTGTTTAACAAGCACTCGACAAACAAAACCAACCTAAAATTAGAACGTTCGTTTCATGAATGAAAACTTACTATGAAAATAAACATTTTTTAGGGACAATAGAAGAAACTTCTTTTAAAGCACATGTGTTTTGATGGTCCAGAATTTTTGTACAGATACTCGTTGATCCTTTGTGCAGATAGCTGTTGCTTTGGTTGCTGTTAAGGTTTAAGTTCTAACACATGCTTGGAACACTGGGAAAGTGAGCCTTTGTATTTATTTATTCAGTTTTTAATCTGCAGATGTAAGGGAGACAAGTGGGTTTAGATTTTTTGGCAGAGGTGCATTACTCTTTCCTTGTCTACAAATTGTAGACACTGAAAGACTGAGATTTATTGTTGCCTTTTTTCCTCCTTCAGATTTTTAGTCTGAATAACATCTTTGTGTGTGCATTGAAGATACATTACCATGAATTTCACAATATTATTTATTCAAGATCCTGCAAAAATGAAGGTTCTACTAATGAACTTTCCTGTGCTGTTGTCTCCCTTTGCCCTACAACTTTACTCTTTTTCTTCTGTCTTAAAATTACTGTTAATATCTATTTGCATGTATGTGCCATTGTTTTTGAGGTTGTTTCTTCAGTGCTGGGCTATGTGCATTTCAGTGTTGAGTGACTAAAGATCAATTATTTGGCTTTTATGAAATTTTTTACTGCTGGGCTTAAAAAAACTCATCTAGTGTACCATGTACTGGTAGAAAGCCTTGAAGTTAAAAATCTTGTGCTGTTCTGAATTACTGACTTCAGAATATAATTTCTTGTTCTTAGATGTATGAAAGCAGCTAGAAATGAATAAAGATGGACTGACAAATTTTAAAGTGACCTTGTTTTTCAACATGATCTAATTGCGTAAATTTTGAAAACCACACATAGCATATCTTAATCTAAAGCCGACATAAAGCATCTGAATTCTTAATTAGGAGTATATTTCAACTTGTGAATATCAGTGTTTCACAATTTGCAAGGCTGTCAATTAGTCTGTTATTTATTATGTCTTGAAATATTCCACAGGCTGAGTCGGTAGCTGGGCATGAGAAGCATGAAATTATTTGTTCAGTATAAGGCTCCCCTCACCCAGACTGCCTTGGGAAGGTCTTCTTTTCTTGCCCTCAGAGTCTGGATGGGTTTTTGGCAAGTTCTGTGTGGTTTTGGCTGGGTTTTTTAAAACCCTGCTGGGGGCTGGAGCTGGACTTTGGGGAAGTCCAGGATGGGAGTGGTGTTCCCAATGGTGTGTGATGGTCTGGGCAATCACACAGGTAGAGCTGTGAGCATAAGGCTGAGCTGGAAAAGGGGCTGTGAGTGGGATGAAAAGTTGAGTTTTGGAGCTTGGAGAAGGGAAGGTTTGGGGCTCCAGGCAAAACTCTCTGAAGAGAGTCATTGGAGAGACACTGGGAAAGATGGGGAGAGCTTGGACACTGATGGACACTAGGGGAAAAGGGTTTGGAAGTAAGCACAGAACACAACAGCTCTGGAGATAGACATGCAGACAAAGAAGAGTCAAAAATGTCAAAAATCCAGGGAAACTGGGCAGGAAGAAAAGCAGATTTCCATGTGCCACGTTGGTGCACAGTCCTGAACAGTTTTATCCAGGAGCTGGGAATGTGCAGTTGGATGAAGTTGCAAGAGCAATGCATGTGTTGTGCATGGATAAAATGAGATAATGGAGACTTCATAGATACCTGAAAAGTAAAAATATAGAATATACCTGCTTTCCTTATGCCATCCTTTAGAATTGTTGCTTTAAAGGGTGAGAAAAGTGAGGTTGGTGTTGAAGTGAGTCTTATGTCACAAAATAATTTCTTGTCATTTTCACAGAAGACTAAAAAAACAGTTTACATTGGTTCACTGTTTGGCACATGATAACCACAGCCAATGTTTTTGTAAAATGAAAATAAAAGATTGTGCACCCTGCCCTCACACCCATTTCTATCATGCTGGTGCTTTAATTCTGTCGAATTTTAATTTTCTGGTTCCCGCTGCACAGTTGTACAGAAAAAAAACATTAAAACATGCTCACTTTCATTTGAATTCTCTCAATTTAATTTTGTTTATCTGTTTTTTCTATTAAGTAAACATGGTGTGTGGTGTTTTCACTTTGATAACTGCTTAGCAGAAGCCTCTTTGACAGGGAATTAATTTAGTTTTCCTGTGGCATATGTCCATAAGCTACAGATGAAAGCTGTTCTTTTAGATGTGACTCCAGCTAGTGAGGCATTAATGAATGTTTAAAGCTATTTGATATCAGTGTGACAATTCTGTGTCTGGAAGGGTAACGTGTGGGTATGATCTATTAGGTTGTGCATATTTTTCCTATGGTTATTTCACCTTACATTAAATATAAGAAAACAAACTTTAGCACTTAATTTCATGCATTTCATTTAATGAACTCAAAAAAATACTGTCAGTTTATGGCAACCCTTCAAGAGAAAGATATGGGATCCACATGATTGAAACACTCATTTCTTTTTCTTGTTATTTTTTGGTTTTTTTTCTCTTTTTTTGCTTCTCCCAGCTGCCAAAGTAAACTCCTTTTGAGATAGACTTAAGTCAACAGAGTTGGTGTGTCTCTAACGAAGAATTCCTCTTGAGGCCCCCACTTGGGTTTTATCTTTTTGTCATAGTTCTTTTTAATCTCCCTTTCCAAGTTTAATGCTAGGGTCTCCTTAAGAATTTCTGCTGCACATTCAAAGTAAACAAGGTCCATTTCAGTAATCATATGATTTTATTCCCCCAAACTCTTTGATTTTTTTGTAGTAAAAAGGCAATTCATATTACATTTTTTTCTGTAATACACTTAAAAAATATCAAGTTGTTGAAAAATTTGGCTAAAATTCAAGGAAGCTAATAGCCTTCAAATGTACAAGCTTAACTCTTCTTTATTATTGTTTTCCACTTAAGTTTCTCATATTGTGCTGCTTTTTTAAACATTCTTGAGTAGCCTCTCTACAGATAAGACAGATACAGGCTTCCAGAACAATCTGTGTGGTACCATCTTTAATTAGCTTGTTCCCAACTGAATTTTAAATGGCAATTTCCAGTAAATGTTGGCTGGTTTTCTATATTTTATTTACAATCACAATATCATTTTTCCTGTAAAATGTTTTGAACACACAACCCTTTGAGTTGGTAGGGAATCTCAGTCTCTAAATGTGCCCAAATACACCTTGAATTGGAAACATTCCTTGGAATCTCAGTCTCGTGTGGATGTCGCTGTCCTGCCAGTTTGTTGTCACTGATACTAAATATTAGTGCACGAGAGAGATAAAATGGCAATATCTGAAGCTATGGAAAGTTTTCATATTCTTAATAATATTCTTAATATTCTAATGTTTTTAATATTCTGGTGGCGGTCTCTGGAATTCCATCCAGTAGAGTTTTCCTGTAAGTATTATCTCACATCAGCATCTTTTTTTTTATGTATTTCAAACTCAAAGTTTATGTAACAACATTGAAAGCTAAACTTCATTTCAGTAGTTTGTTTTAATAAAATGCCATTGTGTACAGCATAGATTAGGAGATAGAAACAAGAAAAAAACAGAAAGGAACCTTGGGAAATGTAAAGAAGTCAAAATAGACACATCATAGTTTGGTGATGTAAAATTACTTAGAAAATACGCTAAAAAAGTGGCCCTAACTTTATGTAAGCTGCATACCTGTAGTATTTCTCTTTGTTTCTCATTTTCAAGAGTTGTCTTCAAACTTGTCTGTGGTTTGGATATTGTTATTTCAACTTTGGATAAACAGTCACCCTAGGGCAGTCCAGAATCCATAAATCTGCTGTTGCTGTCATCAAAGGTCTGGAACCAGGGTGCAATAGCAGTGTCAGGGTAAATAATGCACTTTATTGGTCTTGGAGGGACCATTTTGGGGTCTGTGGTTTGTACTGTTGGCTCTGCAGTGTGAAACACCATCTCCAGGGCAAATTCAGCCTGGTAGGTTTAATCTGAACAGTGAATGCTACTGAAATCTTTAGAATCATAAATGTAGAATTTGTGTGTATGTATGTCCATCTTCCTTGCTGAGAGCAGGAGGTATGGAGTGGGAATAGGCACAGATATTTAATGTCCTGTGTCTGAGTTAAGAAATGTTACTGTACACTGGACACCCACTGGCTTGAGTAAATCCCTAAGTGCAAAAAATAGGAATATAAAAGATTGACAACTGCCCCCTGCAAATCTTTAAATTAAATTTTCATAAGTATTCATGTAAATATATGTGTGTTTATCTAGTCATCAGGTTTTTATGATGTAATTCCTGAACATACAGATTTTTTTTCCCCTTTTATGCAAGCCTAATCAGTGGCTTTATTCCCGACATAGTGGCTTTGATACTGGGACTTCAGATAAGAGAGTGGCTTTGGTTGCTTAGAACAAAAGGAAAACTCACTTTACTGCTGTTTATAAATGAGAATAAATAAACTCTTAGCAAGGAGTTTTGGAGGATAGAGCAGTGCTTGAAAGTGGCAGTGAGAGGATGCCCAGGGCTGTGTCTTATCTTTGGCTCTGGACAGTTGCATCCCAAGCTGATAAGGCTGAGATGATGCAGGAGCCCTCTCTGAGGCTCTCGACCGTGCTAATTACTGCCCACTTTAAAACTTGAAACCAGAATTATCTCATTGATTAATACGGTGGTGTTCGAGAGGAGAGCTGTTGGAGCGTGGTCGTGGATGTGCTTTATCTCGAGCAGCACTTTGTTGGCTTCTTGGATCCCGTGGATGGTGTGTTTGAATATTAACGTGCAGCAGGTCGTAGCTTGGGGCTCAACATAAACACCCAGAGCCTCCCTTGGTTTGTTCTGCTCAGCGAGTGGAGGGAGAGATAATGTTGGCATAAAAAAGGAGGAAGAAGAGCTACACAGACTTGGAGACTAAAGGGGAAAGGAGAAAAGATCAAAGCCTGTCCCAAATGTTCCCTTTTTGCCTCAGTGGAAAGCAATTTTATCTCTCGCAGCCCATGAGCCTTTTCAGACACCTGTTGGCTGTTTCCCCGTATCAAAAACAAGCTCGAAAGTGTTCAATTTTTCAGATCATTTCTGTGAAAGAGGACAAGGGGAAAGAAGATATTTGGAGTGTGCACTAAGCTATGAAGATAGCAAAATCCAAACAATTCAGGGTATTGCTAGGAATTGCATGTATTGGGGAAACAAAGAAACAGTAGAAGTTTCTGAAGGTATTTTGAAGGGAAGGAGGAGTATTTCTTTAAAAGTACTTCTTTGCCGAGCACCCTAGGCAAATAAAGTGCGGAGATTTACCTTCAATCTCAGTGAAATTTAAGATAACCTTAATTTAATTCCACTTTTGTGGTGGGTTCAGAGCATGTAGGCAGTTAATGGCCAAATAATTACATGATAATTGTAGGATGCTGAATGTGAAACTTGGCTGCCTTCCTTTTTGACTTTTACTCATTATCTTAATCTGTTTTACACTTACCTGAAATATTTTATTTACCTGAGGGACACCATGAAAACCTTCTGAAATGCTATTTTTTTCTTTTTTATATTTAGTGAAGTACAGCCAAGTATGAATATATAGTCAATAATTGTAGGAAATTATTTTCTTTGACATGTAGAAACAAATGTCAGAAATACTTTTGCTCTGGGTTTATTATCAGTTGTTTCTCTTAATACATTACATAGGCTTGGGAAATAAACAAAAAAGAGGTGCAAGTTGGCAAATTATATACAAATTTGCTTTGGACAGTCAGTTTAAACATCACTGGGGAACATTTAGAAAGGTAATAAAAAAAGTAATGTCATAATCAATTAACTGACCTAAATAAGAGTTGGAACTAGATGACCTTGAAGGTCCCTCCCAACCCAAACCATTCTATGATTCCATATTCTGTTTACATTTCACTTGTGGGAAACCAAAGAATGTGGGAGAAGGTGGGTATTTACTCTGAGTTTCCATGTTTGAGGTGCCTTGGGAAGCACCTTACAGCTCCCTGGCTGCCTGTAAAATTCCCATTACACCGATTTTGTGATGATGTAACTAAATGAGAATGAACACATCTTTCTAAGAGCAAGGACTGGAACTTCATGTGCTCGAGTTCTGTGAGCTACAAAATAAATTTTGGTTATTATTTGTAACATCTTTTAAGGATTACAACACATTTTTCTTTAATGAAACAGAAAGGTGGCTAAGCTCTCAAGAATGCAGCTCTGGGATCCTAAAAATGTGGAGTCTATAATTATTTCAAAGTTTGCAGCTTGCACAAAATCGGCTTGTTTGATGCTGGCACTGGAGTTTCAGGCAGCCTGGTGAAATGCAAGTTGTTAACTGAGTTACCCAATGATGTAACTCCTCTTTGGTATATATTTTCTTATAATCTCAGCACTTTTTGATGATAAAGGTGAATTCTCCAGCCGTCTCTCCTGGATAAACAGAGCTGCTTGCTTCCTTCTGTGCCTATTGCTTACGGAGTTTTTGTTTGTTTAGAAAGATGTTTAAAACAGTGACTGCGAGGTGGGAGTGAACTCGTGCAGGTAGTTTTGGGGCTGGTTTTTTGTTGTTTTTCTGAAGTGTTTTAGACCTTGCCCAGCTGGATGCCATGTGAGAGGCTGGAAGCACGGAGGGGTTGGGACGTGCACCTCTTTGTCCGACCTGGGAGAACGCAGCAGGTCGAGTTCCTGGCCAAGGGCTCTCCTGGGGATCCATCAACTCTGTTTCTGTTTATGGAATGGAATCAGGGAGCAGGGCTCTGCCCAGCAGGCTGCTGGGGGATTCCAGGGGGTTGTCTTTCAGGGGAAAGGCTGAATTCAGTAAACTCTTGGCCAGCCGTGCTCCTGCGTGGGCAGCGCTGCCCGGCTCTAATGGTCGCTGTTGATAATTTGGGGTTGCTTTGTTTGTGTAGCCAGAGCACTTCTTTTTAGGCAGCTGGCTGGAAATGGAGATGAAGGCAGTCTTAATTCACTTTTAATAAAAGATCAATGGCTTTATTGTGAAAAAATAGAATACAGATGTAAACTGTACCTGATAAAAGAATTAAATGTGAGTTTAACCTTCCTGTTTTGTTTTTTCAGTGCTACTGGTGCTTGACCTTCATTTTTGAGACTATTGTCTTTCTTGGTAGTTTTACATTTTAAGATTTACTTAGACTACAAAAACAAACTCTGCTGGTGTTTTTCATCTCAAGTGCTTACCAAATCCCTCAGATTTTGCAAAATATTTAAAAAGTAATCTCCAGACTAAAATCTCATTAAAACCTTTGCCCTTCCTGTGGAACAAAAGTTCAGAGTAGCTCTGGCTGATTGTAATTTGAAAGCTGTAAAACAAAAACCATCATGGTGTGAAGTATTAATTTAGGCTTGGCAGTCTCTCTGTAAAACTTATTTCCAGAAGCTTCCAATTAAAATGCAGCATGTCTAATTGTATAAGGGAAAGCACCTTGAAGGCTCTCTCTTTTATATTATATAGGAGGGAAAATGCCTCAAACATTAGTGACAATAAAACATCTTTCAGGTATTTTTTATTAAAAAACAGTCACATTTATGTTGCAATGAGTTGACTTGGTAGAAGGAACCGTGTGCTCAGGAATTTCTTGGCCATAATAATTTTCAGTATTGCTTTCTAGTCAAGCCATTTGATAGATTAGTCAGATATTTATCTTTTTGTATGTTTAATCCAATTTGTATCTTTAATCTAATTTTTGCCTTTATTACACATTGGGCTGTTATGCTCCTTGAACAATGCAATTTGAATGGTTTCCCCCTGTGGCTCTTTCCCCTGTTTCAAAGAAAAAAAAGCAAAATTGGAAAAAGGACAGGTTGACTGGGATGGTTAAAGGCATGGAATACTTTACCTCGTAATGCAGTAAAGTTAATTCCCTTTAGTCTGATGGAGGAATCACAGAATGGTTTGGATTGGAAAGGACCTTAGAGATCACTCAGTGCCCCCCCCTGCCATGGGCAGGAACACCTTCCACTAGACTCTTTTTTTTCATTATTATTTTCAAAAACATTTCAAAAAAACCCCACATTTTATGTCTTGGATATTTCTTGGCAGAATGTAGATGCAGAGAGAGAAATAAGTGCAGTTGTTTTATTTTGACAGGGTTCATTTCACCAGCAGGTGGTATTGGGTTTGAGAGGCTGAAACCTGAGACAAATGCTCAGGGATGGTCTGTAAGATGATACTTTTTGTTGAAAGTCTTGGAGTTAAATATTCCCAAGATGGTCTGGACAACTTAAGCAGTTCTACTGTGCAAGAGCTTGTGTATAATGAGATAAAAGAAAGCAACATGTTTTCAGTTGTGAACTCTTACCGTAGACAGAATCACTTCTGAAATGAATGCTGATTTAATCTGAAGCCAAAGAGAAATGATTTTCGAAATCAGTTTTGCAAATCTGATTAAGTTCTACTGTGATAAATCCCTCTGCAGCACTTCCCTTTAGGAGATCCCCTTTCTATTTTGGATTTATGTTGGGTGTATACTGCAAATCAATATTAAGAATAAGAAGGAATATAAATAGTATGCTCAGAAGCAATTTATTTAGATGATGTAATTTTAGAATGAGTAATGAAATTTGAACATTTTTCTTGAAGTACAGATGCTCATGTACATGGGGCAGAATCTGTATGGGTTCTCAGGTTTAGGTGTTTTTGCAGTCCAGGAATAAAAGGAGAGAGGAAAAAGGTAGGAGGTGGATTCGTAGTGGTTTATTTTCATATAAATAAATATATTGGTTTTAAATATAAGTAAATATGAGGTTTTAAATATTCTGAAGAAGGTAAGGAAATTGAGAGTAAGTGCTTATGGAAAGGGTGGGGGGTGGCAAAAGCCCTTAGAAATCATTTAATTTGATTTAATAAATTCCTGTGGATTCCCTTTTTAATTCTGTCAATATAGACACAGTTCAAACCCTGTTCGTTGGGAACTCACCTGGGTCCATCCTGTGTTCCCCCTTCCTCTGTGGGATGACTCATGGGATGTGGGTTTGACCAGCAGTGTAAATAAAACCCCTTTACAGGAGAACTATCTTACTTGTGGTGTGTTTGGAAACACCTCTGGGGAGGGAGGATATCAAAGAGAATCAAGGGCTTCTTTCATTTCTGCCTCTGATTCCACTGAGTGTCCTGGGTCAGTGGTGTCTCATCCCCACAGCCTCCTGTGCCTCCAGGGAAGTTTATTAACAGGTTTCTAAATTTCAGGGTAAGAAAGCATCTAAAGGAAGTCACCTCAGAACTATTTTTTCCCTTTCCTCTCCAAATTATGGTATTTTGATGCCTGAAATAAATATTGACTCTACAGTGATGGGTTGGACAATCAATTTTTCCTGTTACTGTGCTGCTCAGTGCTAAAGAAGGAGTTTTTTTAATTATAACCAAACCAGTAATGCTGCAATGCAGTTAATTCTGTATATCCCATTTTATGACAGGCTGTAATGTAACAGAAGTAAGTGGGAAATTTAGAATAGGGCTGTGTAGTGATTTTCATGTGTGGGATTCACAAATGTGATAAATTTCAAGACGTGGGAGCAGGATCTTCCAGGGAAACTGAGTGCCTGGGCTGTCTTTGCTTACAGCCATGAGTTAAACTCATGCTCTAGGAAAGATTAATTTGCCACTTGTATTTTCTGTGTTTAAGCAACAGCTCTGAAAGACGGTTCCTTGGCTATTTCTGCCTTCTTGGCCAGCTGAGAAAATGCCTTTAAATCAACAAGTAATTATGTTCAAATTTTTAAAAAATATGACTGAAAAGGCGTCTTTTTTCCCCAAGTCCTTAAACTGTTTCATCTGAGTAATGATGATTAGAAGTTCTTTAAGCACTACCTTCACATAGCTTTCAACTATTTCTGTTTAGAGAGCATAACATTTCAAAGTGGTTTATTTAAAAATGTCACTTCCATTCTCTGGCTTTAGAGGATTTTCTAGGGCCTTGAGGTTTAAGTTTCTGAATGGAATTGGATGAATATTGTTTTAATTTAATATAAAAATTTAATTTAAAAAAACCCCAGCAAAACCAACAGCAGCAGTTACAAGTCAATCCTGGATGTTTTTCAAATGAGAAAATCAGTCATACAGACATTTTCAGAAAAGTACCTGAGGTATTTGACCAAGGTTCAGCATGAAGCTTGGTTATTTTTATCTTTTTTCATGGACACTGATGACTTTTTATCAGAGATAATTCTTGTATTTCCTACTCAACAATTTACAGTTGGTGGGAAATACATAAAAAGAGTTAATTTTTCTGTAGATATCATGAAGAGTCAAACAGCAAGAGTATGAAAAGAATTGGGAATTTCTGGTGGTTCTGGTTCTCCAGAACTGGGTGTTACTGCATGAGGGTGTCCCTAAAGGAATGTCCAGGCTGCAGTCACAGTAATTTTGTGTTGTCCCTTCCCAAATCTTGCTCAGCTTCATGGAAGGCTTCTTTGCCTTTTTTCAGAGCAGATACTGGGCAGCAAATCAGCTTCATCTCAAGATAATAATCTTAATTATCCATTTAATGTAATCGATGTGAAGAACTCTTAATGGCATCAGCTGCAGTATGACTTCTGATAATACCCAGTCTTTTCATTTTTAATTTGTATCCTTAAACTTTTTCATTCTCTTTACTGTATGGCTGTTTTTCAAGCTGAGGTGTGTGATGAATTTGCAAGTTAAAAATTAATTTGTTATTGCCACCATATGGCTCTGAACGTTGAGAGTGGATGGATAGCATGAGTAATGGCTCAAAGATAGAATTTTGACTTAAGTTATAGGCCGCTGAATAATCTTATTTTAAATCAAATGAAGATCTGATTAGGAGAGGTTATTATTGCTGAGGTGGTGATTTTCTGTGTAGCTGGAGGGAAAATAATTAAGACTGTTTAGTTTCTGGGAATGTCTGCAAAGACTATCTTCTTAATAAATCAACTAAAAAAATGGTAGAATTTCACCAATCATTACCTGTAAGCTAATCCAGGAAAAGCTCAGTGAATTAAAGTGTTACTATTTAAGTAGCAATGAACGAAATGCTCCATCACTAATGTAATAAAAACAGCGTCCTGCTTACTGTTCAGTGGGGTTTTTCTATTAGATTTTTTTTTTTTGGTCTCCATTATTTGCTAGAATTACCAACACTTGAGATGAGCTGCTTTTGGAGGTGCTGAGTTTTTTAGTGTTGGCCCCAGCTCAGCAGAACTCCAGAGGATAACTGAAACACAGAGTTCCAGTAAGCAAAGCCAAAAGTTCCCTAGTTCATCTTGGAAATCGTGGAAGTGTGTTATATTAATTTTACATTTTCATCACGTGCCAAGGTTGAGTTTGTGCTCCTGAGAAGGTGCTGAAATTACTAAAGCCTATGATTTCACTGAACACTCATTTGGTGTAGATTAGATTAAAAACTACTCCTTGCTCTTTGGAAAATCAAGTTGTAGCCAGAGTGTTCTTGTGCAACTGATATGACCGCTCTCTTTTTGTTGTTTTTTTTCCATCTTTTCCCCTGGCCAGGGTCAGTACAGGCCCTCTGACCTGCTGTGCCCAGAGACCTACGTGTGGACACCCATTGAGCAGTGCCTGCCCCTGCTCGAGCACTCCAAATATTCCCGCTTCAACCAGGATGGAAAAGCAGGTAAGGCTGCAAGAAATGAAATTTCTGAATTTGTCTGCCTGTTTCTAGTGTATCAGAATCGTCTGCTGCTGAAGCAGCATGGAAATCTTACCCATAAAGGGTGAAAAGTGTACAATTCACAACTCCTGCAGCAAACATTAGCAAATAGAGAATTTTATCTTTTAAGCAATGCACATTTTAAGTACATTCTGTCCTGTAGACTATAAGTAGTTCAAAATTAACACATATTGCTGCCTTTCAGATTATTTTCAAATTATATTTGCTATTCTGAGCATGAACAAAACCAATCAAATAATTGTTCCTCACTTACATTCCAGTTGGATGAATGCATAAAGGAATTAAATTGGAATCAATACAGGAAAGTGAAAGGACTGGAGAAGCTTAAAGGCATCAGGTGCTTTTGTTAGGAAACAAAATGGCAGATTTAGTTTAACAATCAGTTAAACATTCAGTTTAACAGTCAGTGGATGTGAAGAACACAATGAACACCAGAAGCACCTTAAACATCTTGACATAGTGTGACATACTTTTACACATTGTGTGAAATAGGTACTTAGTGATTTACCAGCACTGACTGATTGAAAATGTTACTGACCAGAACGCAATACAGTGATGCTTTGTAAAACAAAGCAATCAAATGGAAAAAAATACAAGTATTTGCTTTAGTTCCTGGTTCTCTGGGCCAACGGCCAGGCCCCAGGGGAGCTGTGTTAGAGGATGCTTGGTGTGGTGCTTGGGGTGAAAGGGAATAACTTAACTTTTGTTATTAATTGCAACTTACTGAATATCCTCTTCTTGAAATTTTCTTTGTCCTGTGAATAACAAATGTATGTGGCCGTGATATTATTCAGAGATGTGTGGTATTATTCAGCTCAAGAACATGTAACACTGTGGTCGGTTTCTAGACACCAAAACACAGATTTACCTGTCTGAGTCTCAGTAGTCTTCAGCAGCTACTTCTTTCTTTTTACTTTTTGCTTTATTTTTCCTTTTTGATCCTTTTACTTTTTGCTGTAGTTTAGTAAGATTCCCTAGGCAGTTACCTGTTCAAAGAGCAGGATGTAGATAAATTAAAGGAATTTGAAAACACTGCTCAAGCAGACTGTGAAGTTCTGAAAATGCTGTTGAGTTCCTTGCTTTTCCTCACCCTGTGCCTGTTACTTGGTTGCTCAACAGGAACACTAATAATAATAATAATTATGCGAACTACGATAGCAAGGTTCAACTAAATACATCATTGTTAAATTGATGAGGGGAAATTGGAGGAAACTTCCAAAGGTAGGAGGAAGAAGGGAATGGTTTTGGAGGCCAGTGGTGTTTGGATACTCCTGGTATTCAAAAAGGAGAGTGCTAAACTGGTGCCTGTGAAGCTGTTAACCCTGTGTGAGCAGAGGGGCAGCATCTTGTGCATGGTGTGAAATCCCTGTGGCATAGCAGGCGTTTGGAAACCACGGGAAACAAAGCTCTGCAGCATTATCAGCCCAGAATATCTCGCTCCAGACACTGCTGGGGCTGTGACTTCGTGTCCTGTGGTTTGAGGAAATTAAAACATAGCTGCACGTTGAGATGCTCTGGGCCTGCTGGGAGCTCATAGGCATTGGGGGTTTGAGTTGCTGCTCGAAGGAAGCCATTTCTCACCAGTGAAATCAGTTCCCTTCCTCATTCTTCACTCTCTCCAACAGTCACTAATACGAGTTTAATGAAGTTACAGTGAATTTTAAAAGGCAGTACAAATGAGTGTGTGCTTTATTCCTCTTGAATCAGCTTTCTGAAGCACTGTCCATAATTATGTTGGTTAAGTAGGGCAGGATTTATCAAGAGTGGGACTTCCAACATTGAAACCAAGGGCAATAACCAGATCCAATAAACAACTGGGAGGAATGGTGTGGCTTTCATGGCTGCAGTGAAGCAGTCACTGCCAGTGGTCATCTTCTAATACTGTCTGTAAATGTCAGGAAATTTCCGAAATATTGTCTCGTACTAATTTGTTCATAATTAGTATGAGACATAATTCATGGGTTCATCATTATCATGAATTTTTGAATGTGTTTTCCCTCCTTTTAAAAAAAAAAATCTGAAAATTTACCTAATAAGTTTGCCAGTTGCAGGTTCAGGAGAGTGTGTTATGTGCTTTGACCTTTCAAGCCTCTGTAACATGAAAAGGATTTTTGAGTATTCATACACATTACATTGCAGAGCTCCTTCCTAAATAAGATTTATTTTTACTTTTCTGGAATAAAAAGATACCCCTAAAAAGTGGCACTTTTTTTTGTTTTTAAGCATAAGAAAATATTAATTTATATAATTCATGCCTTGGGACAGATTCTTCATTTTTGTTGTCTGTTCACTTTGAAAAATTTAGAAGACCTGGCATCATATTATAAATGAGAGAGATTTATGAAGACTCTGATATCAATAACCAGTGGCCAGGCATTTGTTTAGAGCTAAGTAAGTAGTTTGTGAGGTGGTGCACTAATAGAGGGTTTGGATACTGATGCAATCTGGAAATTGAGATAGTGCTGAACTTCATTTAATGGCCATTAGCTGTCAGTACAGATGGAGACATGCTGAAGAAAGAAGTTAATTAAAAGGTTGCTCTGCAGTCAGTGACTTTGATAACACATCAAACTGATGAGCAGAAGTCAGTCACATGATAGCATTTGCTGAAATATTGCTGGTTACTTGTTAACTTCCTCCTCCCAAAACTGCTCCTCAGGGTTTTACTTCATTGGTACCTTCCCAACAGCTTTACCCATGAAACAAGAGCAGTGTGGAAAGAACTATAAGAACTATAAGTCATTTACTTGGTATCCTGGCAATATTTTTGTCCTTCCGCTTTCCATTTTCTAGACTAACTCAGTGTCATGTTTTCTCTCTCTCAAATATCTGTTGAGATTTTCAGTTTGTTGCTCCTGGGAGAAGTCTGTGAAAAATGGCTTCATGATGTAAATTTTTTATGAAAATCTGCTTTTGGGATGGTAATTAAATTAGTGGGAAACTTCAAATCTATCTTTCCATCAGTGCTGGACTGTCAACCTTTAAAAAGCAACTTCAGATGAGGGCAGATACAATCCCAGTCTGAGAATGGTGGCTTCAAAGCCTTCATAGTTACATGACTATGTCACATAATGTGGGGTGTACATGGTGGCAGCCAGGGTGAAAATGGGGCTGTTACCCAAATGGAAAAGCTTTATCCCAATTTCTAGGCATGGCCCACAGCAGTCCCCGTGGTGGAAGCTGCTTCCCCCCTTCCTGTGTGAGCAGAGCTTTGAGAGCTGCACTTCAAAAGGACTTCAGTGCTTTCTCTGTCTTAACCATTTCATTTGCTGAAGTTGATAAATTGGCTAAGTTAATACACATCTGTTCAACTTCCTGCATATCTAATAATAGAGTGAAATCAAAATGGCATCGAATGGAATACATTAATTAAAATGAAAGTATTTTCTTCAGCGTTGAAAAATTGCACATAACAAAGGCATAACACAGGCTCCTCTGCCTTTGTTTTGTGTGCTCTTGGAGACAAGACACTCTTTGCTCCAGAGGGTATGGTTAACACAGACTGTGATGGATGCATAAGGGTGGGATAAAGAGAGAGAGAGGCACTTCTGGGTTTCCTGGTCAATTATAGTAGTAGACTAAATTATAGTCTATTAATAGACTAAATAATATTAGAGTAAACTGACCTTTTTGTGAACATCACAGTGAAGGAGAGTTTCAAAGAGAGGGATCTAAGGAAGTATCTTAGTTGTCTTTCAGAGTTTATGGAGAAATCTTTTGCAGTATGAGAGTTTCAGAAGAAATTAAGAATATGGAGACACAAAGCAGTTTCCTTCAAAACAAATAAATTTGTCTGGGACAAGGTCCTATAGTCAGAGGTAGAACTTAGATTGCTGCCTGCAGGTGCTAGGAACGAAGATGGGGTGAAGCAGAGTGTGGGAAGCTTTAGAAGTGAGGATCTGTGATGTGATCAGGGTGTGGGTAGGTGGCAGAGACATGGATGGAAGACAGGGAAGGAATTTTGCAGTAGTTCACAGAGGTAGAACAGTGAGAAGAAGGGCTTGATTAGACCAAGCTGTAGCAATAAATGATGGTAGGATTCAAACTCGAGCATCTTGGTAGATATTTGTAGAAGTGAATAAGAGGCTGTTATTTGGATCCACCACCTAAGGAGATTACAAAGCCAAATGATTCAGCAGCCACCTTCCACTCCTTGTTCTTCTGCAGACCAGACTTTGCATCTGCCACCTCTTCCAGCAGTGAAGACCTTTCTTCTTCCAGCAGAGTGGAAATCCTTATTAGAAATCAGGCTGTTTCCAGCTGGTGTGAGCCAAAGTGACGATAGGCAGTGGAATCCAGAGGAGATGATTTGTCTGTTCTGTGCTTTCCAGTGATAAGGCTGTGGCTACACAAAGGACAAATGTTGAAATCCAAAAAGCCTTTGAAATTGCCTCGTGTTCACATGCAAGCCTTAACCATCAGAACAAAACTGAACCTAAACCCAAAACAACACTAAAATCAGTGCCTGAGCTCCCCTTCTCAGGAGAAGGTCCTGGAACACCACACAAAGCTATGGAGAGGTCAGAAAATCCTCACTGCACACTCACAAGAATCACTCTATAAAAAGCCCATTCCATGTAGTACTTCATGAGTTCATAGCAGATCAGTAGTTTTTGAGTTACTGAACTAAAGAAAATTACCTCAGATTTCCAGTCTTTCTCTGTAGTAAACTTTTATTACATGTTTTTACCAGATTTTTAAAGCTTTTAGAATATAAGCTGGAAAAACTCTGTTTCTTTAGAAATACATCTTTCTGTGTGTTTTTATCTATTCTGCTGCTCATAGTAAGCTGGAGTAGTAAAATATAAACAACAATCCCAGTATTTAACAACTTCTGAATCCTCTTAGTAGTGATTGCATTATGTATCTTAATGCTTCTTGCAAGAAACTGAGTGTTGTTAGTTCTAGTAGATAAAACTTAAATAAAACCAGAAGCCTACAGGCATGTGCAGTTACACAAAACTGTGTTTATTTTAAATATATATGTTTATGCATAACGCTTTTCACTAGAAAAAGAATTTGTCACAACTATTTCAATAGCTATAGCTTCTAGTGTTGTGTTTTTAAAACATTTTATTTTATGTCCAATTTAGAGCACTTTGTTATTAAAGAGTATTTCAAACATGTTTTACATTTATTGTGTGTGTGAACACAAGTATTTTGTTGACTTTTTTTCCCAATCCAGTACAGAGACTGTTTAATTTTACAATATATTTTGAAAATTTAATGTATTAGTGTGATACTGGTCTTGTTCCTCCTCCTCCTTTGAACAGAAAAGGCACGATCACATATTTGTGTCCCCAAAGTGAGCTGTGGTTGCTGTTTGGTCACGTCTCAGGGTTCAGATCCCTGGCACAGGGCTGTATCCGTGTAGGATGGATGTAGGCAGAGGGATTTGGATGTAGGCAGAGGGATTAATGCAAAGGCCAGGATATGTTAATGTTTATAAGGGTGGTGTGATGCAGATTAATGTTTACAAGGCTAAATGCACTGAACTTCTTGAGCTGATGAAAATGTGGTCGCAGAACTGTCACAGATGGAAAACATTAAACCAATTGTTTAGAACTGCACAATTGTCTGATTTGGGAGAAATTGCTGCTTTGCTCTAAACCAACTGCTGCTTATAATTTTATTTTTTAAGATAGTGTTGTGTCCTTCAGAGAGTTGGGAAACAGTTTAAATAAACTGATAGATCACGAACTAAAGTCTTCTAAAGAAGTAACTTTCCACTATTATCACAGCTATAGGTAATAAATTTGAATTCTATAACCCAGTAAAAGACAGACATCCCAGTTCTTTCTAGCAGCTTCTCTAGACCAGACCCATCTTACAAGTTTCTATCTGTTTCTAATTAAATTAATGAAGACTTAGAGCCATCAGAATGCATCTTTCTAAATGCAGTGTGATCCTTGAGCGTACAAGATGTTTAAACAATGAAGATAATGCCAATAAGGTGTAGCCAGGCACATTTTTCCCTCACATTTTAGTATGTTTGGATTGAATTGAAATGGCTGGCATGGGGTTTTAGCCACATGTGCAGTCTTCTGTAATAAAAAAGAAATGTTATTCTCTTAATTTGTGAGTTCTAAGAAACTGCCGTAGCATAAATTGGTGTGCGGGTTAGAAAATGAAAAATTTAATAAGTATTTGTGATTTAAAAGTTTGTATTTGTTGATATTCTAAATATATCTGCTTTTAACATATATGTAGCAGACTAAACTGGTGTCTGACTTCTGGTGTGGTTCGTGAAACCTTTGGCTTGGGCTGCAAAATTTACAAAAATGTGTTAATCCAAGATGACCATCATAGAGTTTGTGAAACAAATGGATGTATTTTGAAAATACTTTTTTTTTTTGAGGACTTTGCTTGAAAAATCAAGATATCTTGGCATACTTCAGTTCTCTTTGCATTGAAGAGATGACTCTTAGATGGATTTATACTCAAGATACTCTTGCACCTTTTGAAAGTTGTGATATTTGGTATATTTGATTTTCTAGCAGAATAATTCTGCTTTTTTTTTTTTTTTCCTTTTGGTGAAGATTGAGGGGAATGTGGGGAAGGGCAGGGCCTGCCAAATCCTGTAGGAATCATTTTCCATGCGCAGAAGGTGTTAGGAGCACAAGAGCAGGAATTAAAAGTTCAACAATGTGGGACAAGTAGAGCGATCGTGCAGATTTCTTTCGTGCTGAGGACAATGAGCGTGTGGGACTGGTTTCCAAATGTGATAAAAGTTAACAGCTGTAATTAGGCCCAGGCACAGAGCAGCCATGGAAGGGACACCACAGGCATGTGCTGAGCCACACTCCAACATCCACCAGGGAAACCTGTGCCAGGCTCAGACCTTCTGGAATGATCCTCGTTCACTCCCTGCTCCGGTGACATCATCCCAGCTCCTCACGTGGGACGTAATTGATTCCATGTTTTAATTAATTTAGCCAGCAAATTGATTGCTGCAATCTGATTTATTTAGCCGATAAGCTACTGCCAATTGCTTCAATTTTTCCTATTTCATGGAAATGTGTGCATTTGTAATTCTCAGCTTGACTCTCGTCTCTGTTTTTTTTCCTCCTCACATATCAGTCTTAATGAGGACTTTGCCCTTCTTTCTGAAAAATCCTCTTGCTGCTTGCTGCCACGTTCACTTCTATGCAGTTCAAATATTTTATTAAATAGGATTTAACTCTTTTGCTCCTTCAGATTTTTTTTCCTGTTTTCTTCCCATTGCTGTGGAGCTGTAACTCCTTAAAGCATAATGTCTAACTTTTGTCCTTTGTACTGGTTTTTCATAGAAGAATGGTATCATGGAATGGTCTGGATTGGAAGGGACCTTAAAGTGCCACCCCCTGCCATGGGCAGGGACACCTTCCACTGTCCCAGGCTGCTCCAAGCCCTGTCCAGCCTGGTCTTGGGCACTGCCAGGGATCCAGGGGCAGCCACAGCTTCTCTGGGCACCCTGTGCCAGAGCCTCCCCACCCTCATATTCCTTCCCAATATCCCATCTACATCCAACCTTCCTGCAGGTTTAAGCCATTCCCCCTTGTCCTGTCATCTCCACCACTGTCACCATCTCTAATCTTTCCCATTTAAGGTTCATTACTGTTCTCAACTGTTAATTCACAGATTTAATTTTAATAACGTGTTTAATGTGTCTCTCCCACCAGTATCAGAGTCACTTTTGATTATGTTCTTGAGATGAAAGGTCCCTTGCTAAAGTCTCTGCAAAGATATCTGTGCAGTTTTCCTTCCCTGTTAGCCAGTGATTTAGAGTTGCTTTCGTGTGCTGTTTCCAAGTGCTTGTTGGATTTTAACCACGACTTCCTCTCCTGTCTCTGAAGAGAAATGAATAATTCAAAATAAAGAACATTGCTGTGTTGTTCTAAATAACTTGGGTACTTCGAGGAACAGAAAAACTCAGCTAACGAAGGTTCTGGGAAGTGTGGAGGACACACATCTGATGCAGCAGAAAGCTTGGTCAGGCTCCTTACTCAGAGCAAATGAAACTCCCCAGAATCAGAGCTGGGCATTAGAAATGCCTGTGGGCTCCATCAAAAATGGGTCAGGTCATGAATGAGCCTGTAAAGCTTTGACTTTGCTGGTTCTGATCTGCAAAACTGCCTTGTGCAGACAGCTGAGGGCCTGGAGCTGCAGCCAGGGAACCTGGGTTAGGGAGAGCGTGCACAGGAGTGAGAGAGAATCACAGGAATGTGAGAACATCTCACAGTGCCCCTGCCTGAATTCAAAACAGAGCTGTACCTACTGTGATTCTGGTTCTGGCCCTTGTCTGCACAGTGCAGTTAAACTGAAGGCTGCAAGTTGATTAGATAACCAAAAAAGTGTAGTTAAAATAGAGAAAAAAACCCAAAACTGAAGTGCCCTGGGTATGTAGTTAATATGCTTCATTGGCAGTTCACATTCTCATTTCTTATATCTGAAGTCATCAAGAATAGTGTTAAAGATTTGACTTCTTTTGAAGTGGCTACTTAATTTTGTCCTCTGGAAGAACATCTAAAAGTAAAAAAGTTATCTTTGTCAGTTTGCCATCAACTAGATTATATTCTTTTTTTTTTTTTTTCGTAGTATCTCGACTTTGGAGGCACTGGATACTGTTTTCAGATGGGAAGTGTTCAGTCCCATTTAACTAACATTTTCCCAGGTACTGCTAGGGTTTTTTTGCACTGCATTCCTAAAAAGCAAATCCCTGGAGGAATATCATTATCAATCCTTGATAGGACAAGAGGAAATGGCCCCAAGTTGAGCGAAGGGAGGTTCAGTTTGGATATTAGGAGAAGTTTCTTCATGGAAGGGGTTGTCCAGCACTGGAACAGCTGCCCAGGGCAGTGTTGGGAGTCCCCGTGCCTGGAGGGATTTAAAAGCTGTGTGGATGTGGCATCTGGGGACATGGATTAGTTGGTTTGGCAGTGCTGGGTTAATGGATCAACTTGATGTCTTAGAGGGCTTTTCCAACCTGAATGATTCTGTGATTCCATGATTTAAATCTCGCCCTTCAGTAGCCATTTTCCAGTCACCTTTTTTCGGGATGATATATTGAGGTAAGGCAGCATAAATGTATTCTATGAGAGCTCCTCAAATAACCTGGGAATTTTATGCATATTGTTTTGTGTGCATCTCCTTCGAGCATGTCCGGTTGGATTTCAGTGCCGGGTAGCGCGGGCAGGGATGGTTTCCAGGTAAGGCAGAAGCCATGAGTTACAGCTGAGCCCCTGAGCTGCTGCTGCATTGGCAGGAAATGTTTTCCAGTGGCCCCTGCTCGTGTTTACTCCAGGAATAACGGGAGTCCCAGCACAATGAGTTATTGTTTCCGCGGCGCAGCGGGGCGAGCGCGTTCCGCCGCGCGATCCGGCTGCCGCTCCTCGGCGTGGAGCGCACATCGTAAACCCGTTGCAGGAGTCCAGGCACAAAGCCCAAACGTTTGGGCTGGGAGATGCCTTCAGGATTTCCCCTCGTTGCCACTTCCTGTCTTTGCCCCATGTTAAGGATCCCCATAGCTGTAAAACTGTAATTCCCCTGTTCTAAGGATCAGCGGTGATGTTTTGATAAACGTGCATTTTTCCGCTTACAAACATGTTCTTTTTGAACACTGGTTTCAAAAGTTCCTTTTTCTTGTTAGAGTAACTGCAAAGATTTGGCTGATTGAGAGTATCCTGAGCATTTTACTGTACTTCCTTTGTGACTTGTGCTTTCTGGTTTTAATTAAGGATTCTTTTCATTGAATTTTTGTGTGTTGTTGTTTATGCTTCGTTTTAACTGTACTCTTATTTTGGTTTGAGTTAGTATTTTTGTACCCCAAGGCATCGGGGTCTTTAATATTCCTTAATGTATGAGTCTAGTTTGAAAGAAACAATATGAGAAAAAGCACATTTCAGCTCACTGTTTTATATAAATATGACTATTAATGGGTATTGCTGATTGGCCCTTTTGGTTTTGAGGATGATGTCCTATACTTTACTGGTGAACAAAAGAAATTATACTTTAAATTGAGTAAGAAATGAGCTTTAATTCAAAGGTCAGAAAGATTTGGCTTCTGACTGCGGTGGAATAATTTTCGGTTTCCAGTAATTAATATCTCCTATGTTTCAGTCATAAAATTTGAAAAGTTAATGTGTTTCTTCCTTTTGCAGTTTCTTTGTTTTAAAATCATTGATCATTAACTGTGACAAGGTCATGTAAACCAGATGTAGCTTTTCTTTAAAAAAAAAATTCAACCAGGCTGTAGCGTTTCTCAGATAAATTAACATCACCATAGTGTAACCAGCAAGGGATGGTGCTTCTTTTCATTATTTTTTGCACCTAGTTGGAAAGCTTAAGTATCATGAAACTTTTAATCTCCCTGTAAATTGAATTTTAATTTTTTTTTCTTCGATTACAAAAATGGGAACATTCTGTTCGTCTTTAAAAACTGTGAAAACCCTAAGTGCTTCAAAATTGAAAATTAAGAACCACAAGCAACATGAAACAAAATCAAAAATCCAGCACATCCATGGGCTGGAAATGCAGATGTTGTCCAGTATTTATCTTCATACTTTTTGTTCTGTGGATTTAATGCTTAGAGGTAAAAATAATTGGTTTGAGATTCCATTTTTAAGCAAAATGGAAATTTAATTTATAACATGAGTTTCCTTCAATGTCTGCTTTCAAAGTGAATCACAGGTTTCAGTTAATGACACAGATTTAAATATTCTAATTTTTCAATTAGGGTTGGTTCTTTGCCTTTTCCTTTCTTTCTTTCACTGTTTTATCCTGCTATGCTGGGGGAAAAAAAATCCAGGTTCTCTGTGTAGTGTGGATGCAGAATTACAAAGTGATGATGGCCAAATACTTTCATTATTCCAGGGAGTTGAAGGAGCATTTAAAGAAACTGAAACTTGTGATGAAACCCAGCATAATTTCAGAGTTTAGCAGGGGGACCACGTTTCTTTTTGTGAGGTAGAAATGCCACTCCTCCGTTAGGCTTCACTAATTCTGTATTCATTCTGTCCAGAAAAGATAAGAAATATTTTCCTGTGACTAATGTGGGTTGTTTTGGAAATTGGCAGTTGTTCTTTCTCCTATTTAGAAAATAGGAAAGTAAATAAATTTGTTACTTTACTTTTAATTGTTTCTTCCCTTGTTTTCCTGTAAATGGAAAAAAGCACTTTGAAAGGAAAGTTAGATTGCTTCCATCTCTAGATTATACCCGTGAGAAATTAAAAAATGTCCTTTTTTTTGAGGAGTCTGTCCAAGGGGAGGAGGGAAGAGGTGCCGTGGCTCTGGAGAGGAGCAGTACAGGATGCTGCAGCTCAGGCTGCCCTTCCACATTGCTGTTGATCAAAACCAGCTTGGCCCAACTCAGCCACCACCAAAAAGCTGATTTAGCAACAGCTTGCTACAGAAACTTTGAGCCATCACCCTTTTTTCAGGGTGGTGTTGGCTCCCAGGCTCTTGCAGAGCTCACTCTCCACTCTCCCAGTCTCACTTGTCCAGCTTTGCACGTGCTTACCCAGCTTTCTGACCACATGGAGCTGTTTTTCACTTCAGCTTATATTAGGGAGTAATAATAAAGGTTAATGCACGTGAAGAATAATAATATTTGGATGTGGGCTTCCCCAAAATAACGTTAGAAAAATGCTAATCCACTCCTGAGCTGTAAGAAAAAAATCCCGACCATGAAATTCTGGATTTCTCTAAAAAAGCACACTGCTGTCCAGCTTGCTATTGCTGTGAATAAAAATGGTGAAATCACTCCTCCTTATTTCATGCTGGTATTTCAGCAGGAATGCATATCAGCATTTGAAAATGATGTTTTGGTTTGAGAGGGAGCTTGTGGTTTTAGGGGGAAGTTGATTTGAGTTGTGCAAAGAAATGAGCAGGATATTTCTGAGGAGTTTGTTGTACAGGAGTTTGTCGGGCTTCCTGCTCCTCACGTTCCTCTTCACCCCTGGAGTGTAAAGCCTTTTTTTGGGGTGAGTGCAGGCTTTGAGCACTTGTGGTGAAGGTGGGTGTGTGAGCTGGGTCAGGAGCTCAGACCTGCCTGCCAAGACACCCCATTGCATGGAGAGACTTTGGATCGCTCCTGCTCCTCGCTTTGTTTTCTGCTGGCACTTAGCAACGCATCTGATATGCTTTGTGTTTTCAGAAAGGAAATCCTCCACGTGGGAATTCCATTTAACAGTGCTATGGGGCTGGGAACAGAACATTTTAACACCTCTGTGCAGTCTTTATGGGGTCACGGTGGCAAGGTTGAATTAGAAGTGAAATCTCTCCTATATTCAAATTTCGGTAGACAACTGCAGCATAAATAATCCGCTGCTTTAGGAGTATAGGGGAGAAGAGAAAGAAGTGACAAGTAATTTATTCAACAAGAACTCACCTGTATTTTTAGCTCTGAGACTTACAGGATAATATTTCTGTTTTCAGTTGGCAGCTGCAGTTGCCCAGTTTCCTAAAATTACAGGAACTTTCAATGTACATAATTGATCGCTCTGTATTTTGTGTATCTACCATCCAGACTGTATTGATGGATGTAACTGAATTAAGGGATGAAACCCTGTATGCTTTTTATGTCAAATGACAGTGTCTCTTCTGTCGACTACAATAAATCAACAGCTCAAGAGACAAAAAATGAGGAAGTGTGAGGAGGAAAAAATAAGCCTTTTAAAAAAACTTTTTAGTGGTAACAGTACTGCATTCAGCAATTACAGTAATGACTAAAATTGCCCTACCATACTGTTCCACTATCTGATCAGTCAGGGTCTTTCCAGAAATGGAAGTCACCAAATAAAATTTCTTCGTGAAAACTTGGACATAATAGGATGTCTTTTTCTTATTTTCAGCTAGGAACTTTATTTAATAAAGCATTTGGTCTCATTTTGAATTGTGATTGCTGCTGCATCAGCCACCCAGGGAAGGCCTGTGAGAATTCAGTTGGCATCATCTTGAATAGAAAGCAAATTTTACCATGTGCCACTCAACAGGAGCAGATATTTAATTTTCTTATTGGGAGAGTAACTTCTTTGTTAAAATGTGCCTGAGCCCAATCTGCTTTTATTTTCCATTAAATTATCTTTAATTTATTCTGGTTATATTTAAATTGTGTTTAAAAGGAATAATTTCCTGAATTCCCATGATGTTGCCTCCAGACCAGCAGCAGCTGAAAGGTGGCTGAGTTTTGACTCTCAGATTTGTTATGATGGTGACACAAGTTCCTATTTGCCATCTCTAAAAGCTTCACTATGTACCTGAGATTATTTTACTTAACATCTCGGTAAAAGGTTTCTTTTTCAGATGGAGTTTAAATTACCTGTATTTAAGTACTTTTACAGAAAGTTATTTTTCTTATTAAAGCTTTGATTTTGAGGGGAGTCAGTGGAAGAACAGGTAATCATTGTAGAAATTTGGAGTGTTATTTTTCATGGCAAGGAGGCAACGAGTAAAAGAGGAGTAAGGGCACAAATGCTGAGCAGCAAGAAGAGAGTTCAGCTGAGCCAGGAAGGCTGAAGTGAAACCAAAGGTACAGTAGCTTTAGGCACTCAAAGAAATCAAATCTGGGGCCAGCAGCACTGCAAGCCAGAAGATGAACTCACCCAGAGTATCAGGCTTGGGGGGTGTCTGAAATCAATGAGTATCAAACAGTGAGTAGGGAAGAGCTCTAGAGAGCTTTTGGCTGGGAGCTGTGAGGGCTCAGCTTGGCCTAAATCCATCTCAGGGCACAGACTGAGAGTCAGCCTAGAGGTGCAATAAAGATAAACTTTCCAATTTAAGAAGTTGAAATAACTTTACACTTGTGTCACGTCCAGAAGCTAAATTTGCAAATTTTTTCCTTGGTGAACTCTGAGGAAGGAGGAGAATGTAACAGAAGAGGCAGAAGGGCTGGTAGTAAAACCAAGCTATTGGGATATCAGGGAGGTGTTGGCCACACATCAAAAACCTGATGGATTTCAAAGAGGGAGAGAAAGCCATAAACTGTTTTTGACTTGGTGTTTATCTAAAGCAATTGCCAACAATAATTAGTGGAGAGCACAATCTTAGCAAGCACCACTCAGATTTTCTTCCTTCAAACCATGTTTTCCTACTTAAGTCTTAAGAAACACATTGTGCTTTCATGTCAGGAATCAAAACACAGATAAAAGTAATGAAGTCATTCCAAACTTGGTAAAGCAGCCTTCGTTAAGTTTCACATACTCAATTCAGGCAATCAGCAGAAAAAAGTTTACAGGCCATTTCTGTGGATGAACAGGGACAGGTTCTTCGGAATGTCTTGCACAGAAAAGCATTTCATGGCCTCCTTTATCTTAAAACATAAAGAAGCATTAATTAAAAGCAGAGAGAAGGTCCAAAAGGAAGTCTGCATAGTTCATGTCCCAAAATACTGACGTTCCAGTAAGCATCTCTATTATTACTGGAATTTATATGGTTCTATTCTCAAACTCACATGTCAGATTCTGTGTTGACTCTTCTTGGTGACTTTTTGAACCTAAAGTTCAGAGGAGTCCAAGATTTCTTTTCCCACTATTTTGTAATAATTTTACTGATTTATCCTGCAGTGGCCTCAGGTGTGTGGCACGTTCTCTGAGTTTCTTTAAAGATCTTTCTAGCACTGTAGTGCAAATTTTTCTGACACACAGCAGCCATATAACATTATTATTCAGCAGTAGGAACATCAATGGGATTCATAAAAATAAGGAAGTTTTAACTTGTTCAGCAACACTCTTATGTGTATGGTTCTGGATCAATTAAGCCACACGGGGTCTGTATGTGAAGGCAATAAGGTTTAATTGTGGTGTGTATATTTTTGAAAAGGAATTGTGTTGTACCCACCCAGGGAATGCTTGCACTGCTCACCTTGTTGATCTACAGAGCTCAGGGATCAGACTTGAAGTAAGAACGTGTAAGCCCTAGAATGAAACTCAGAAACCAGTATGAATGAGGGAAAAACAGACTGAGGCTGGAGGGCCAGGGGGTTTCAGCTGGGAAAGTGGTTTATTGCCTGATGCTTACCTAAGGATGCAGCCTGGAGGCTTCTTGCTGTTTTAATACATTTGTCCCAGTTGGTGCTGGTGGTTTTGCAAGGGGTTCTGTAATGACAGATCTCTCCTGGTTGGTTCTGAGTCTTTCCCAGACAGAGTTTGACTTTGGCTCCAGGAGCACTAAATGAATGGGAATTTTTAAATACAGCAGTAGAAGTGTATTCAGAAACGCCATCCATCACCATTAGAAACGTGTGATGCAGGATTTACCTTTTCACACATTGCAAACACAGTTCCTGTGCAGGCTGGGTTTTCTTCCCAGCCATGATCCAAGAATGCTCTGCAGCTCAGCTCTGCTTTCATCCGCAGACGGCGTTTCTTACTTCACGCGGTTTTCATTATACATATTGAAGTCGGTGGCATAAATTAAGGTGATGTGGACACTATAAATAACTGTTTTTGTGTTCTCTGGTTGCCCTTGCAGTGGATGAAGGTCGCCTGAAGGAGCTGGGCAGGGTGAGAGTGCTCCACAAGAGAACCGTGATGCCTTACAGCGTGTACAAGAAGAGGAGGAAGGGGCCGAGTGACGAGGCCAGCGTTCAGCAATATGCAAGCCTGGTGGGACAGACCTGTTCGGAGAGAATGCTGCTGTTCAGGAGCTGAAAGCCCAGGAGGTGGCATCTCAATGGCACTACATTTCATTGCACTGCCACTGGGTGATCTGTACCATAGTCATGTGCTGGTGTGCCCACTCAGGCTGAAACGCAGGTGTATAGCCAGGCTTGTGTCAACCCATGGTACTCTGTGTAAAGGCCAACTCCAAAAAATCCTGCAGTACAGCAAGGCTTTAGCAATATAAGTTTAGAAAAACACGCTTGCAGTATACTTTAATTAAGTAGTTCTAGCCTTTCTATGCATTATGAATAATTCTAAGTATCTAAGCAAAATGAAAAACAGGTGTCTTTTTTTTTCTTTTTTTTCTTTTTTTGTAGAGATGAAGGTTGACTAAATCTAGATTAACAATCATTAAATTTCAGATGTTTCGAAATAGCACCTTGGATATCTGTCGTTAAAAATCGCTGTGAAATTCGTGCTCGCATTTGTATGCTCCTAAAATCTTGCAAGAGAACTGAAACGTGCTGTCACTTCCCGGCATAATACAGTTTTATTTCAGCAGTATGTTTCAAAAACAGGAAGGAATTATTTCCACTGCACGTTCTTCATTTGTCTAAAGGAGTAAGTCAGTGTCAGAGGTCCTAGTGAGTGGAGGAGTTCGTGGTAGGTTCTCAGTGGCAGGGGATGCAGTGCTTTGGAAAACCTTCCCCTCCAGAGAAGAAGCAGAAGAGTTGCACTATAAACATACCAAAGATATGCAGCCAAGTGGCACAGTGGTTTTTGGTGTAAGCCTTATCCTTTGTCTGACAAGAGTGGGTATTTCAATGCACGTGGCTAGTGTGAAATAGAGCTCGGGAGGTTTATCCTGCAGCTCCCAGTGCACATTTCAGAACTATGCTAACAAAAAAAAAAAAGACATAAGGTACCACTGCTGGGTTTTGTTGCAGGTGCTTTTTTCTGCAGAATTGTACAGGAAGATTTAAATACCATATTCCTGCTTTTTTACTGACTCTTGTTTCTGGTGCAGCAGCTCACGGGTTAACATCTTTAATAACATTTTAGTAAATACTTCTGTTGGAAACACAGGAAGTTGTGATCCTTTATGAAAGCACTTTATTATCTCATATATGAACGTTGTCTGTGTCCCTGTTAAGTCATATAAGTTGTAGGAATTTGGGGAAATAACACGGTTGTATAATTCAGTAATGTATTACAACATTGTAACATTACCAATGCATTTGTGTTTCTTATCTTCTTGGATAGCAAGGGCTGGTATTTACCTTGAATCCACTTGGAGTTTCCTGTTAGCCTTTAAACAAAGATTCTTATTCAAGGATATGTGGGTGGTTTTCCCCCAGAAAGGAAACAAATTCAGTTTTACCCTCTGTGGGTTACATCTCCTACCATTCATGGATTCATTGATTTAATTTTAAACACTTGGCCAATATTATTAATCATTAATTTTTATGTGGAGCAGACGTAAGAACTTGGAAAATCAAGTGCAACACAGATTTAACTTTGTTTTTTCATATCTGTTTGATATGAAATTACTGTAATATTGTAATATTATTGATAGAGAGTACAGCTTCAATAGCAACTTCAAAAAATCATTTTATGTTTTATTAATTGGGCTGTACAGTATTGATCTACTCCCAGCCTGCAGCAGAAATGTCGTTCATGTCAGCTTCATATCTGGTGTGAGTTCATCTGTTGCCTGGTACTGAGAAGTTTCTTTGCACTGTACCTTCTAGTTTGGCCATGCCTTATCTCAGCCTCCTGCCATGGGGAGAACCACTAAATAACCCTCATGGAGATTATTAGGAAGAATTCCTTTCTGTGGAGAAAATACTTCTACCACTCTGTGAAATAGTGTAACGTTTTCTGCCTACACAATGTGCTGAAAAGTGGTGATGCCCATATGGCCTGCAACCAAAATAAATGAGAAAACCTTTTCATGTGATATAAAATAAGTTAACAGGCACTGAGGAATTTCACTATGAGTTGGAAAATCTTAAAAAGTTATCAAAACTATTTAATGATGGCCTCGCTGTGCTCCTGGAGAAGTTAAAGTTTCTGTTAAATTTCAAGGGAGCAGACTTAATGTCCCCACTGAGAGTTCCTGGAGAGCTCCATCTCTTTGTGCCCGTATTTGTTACTGATATGCCTTGGATTAGACTTTTATCTGATGCTCTGTTTCTCTTGGGGAGCTTTTAAGGACTTGCAGTTAAAAGAAAGCGAGAGAAGTATAAACCTGAAAACGGAGCACAGCTTGAAGTTGTCCTTAGAGTGACCACTCGAGGTAAATGACCATTTCCTGTGAGTCTGAAGCGGTGCTTTCACTTTCTGACCTTCACTGGGACTGCAGCACCATGGCAGACTGGGCTCCTGGCTCGTACTCAACTCAAATATGGATTTATATTAAAAAGCAAAACCAGGCGACACCGAGATTAACTCAGAAACTGAGTTCATCTCCTGTGGTTTGCTGAGATCTGACTCACTTTAGTGTTATTTTAGAAGGAAACTGGTGCAGTATTTTTGAGGACTGATACCTCTACCCCCTGTTTATAGAAAGGGGTCAGAGGCTGAGGATGAAGTTCTGTAAATTTTGCCTGTGACTTCAGTGGAGCTGAAAATTCACCACTATTACAATTTTATTTAAAGTATTGTCATTGACTATTATTGAATTTAGAGATATTTAACTTAGCACAAACTATTTTATAAAGTTTTTTTTTGTGTAGCTGGTTTGTGAGAGTCAATCCCTGATGTAAGGTTGCCTTGTTCTGTCATCTGTTGATAAATGAGCATAAAATGGTGGTAAGAAAATGCAGAGTTGTGACCAGTGCTAAAAAATGCCATTTTTTGTTTTAATTGGAAAGAAATGGGAAACTTACACATTTCCAGCATCAACACGTGTCAGTAAATGCAAAAGAACCCGCATGTTGAGTTTGTAATTGCTCTTTAGCAGGCCTGTTTGACTTGCAAGTGTAGACAATAAAGTTATTTCCAGTCTCTGTGAATTATTATAAGAAATAATAGCTCTGAATGTGATTTCTGCATTAGTTTGTAGGAATTTTATTATCCTGGAGATTGATCAAGTGTCCTGTGAACAGCAAAATAAAAGAGAGCATCAAAGGATAGCAGTGATTAGAAGGGGGACCTGCAAGTTTAAAATCATGTTCAAAACACATGACCTGTTTTGGAACTAAGTTTTAGTTCCAGCCAGCCAGATTAATGAAGAAATTGCATGAAATATAATTTATACTTCTTTTCTGAATAGAATAAAATAAAATAAAGAGACTTTTCACAAAAGGAGACTAGACAGGACTAGCTGTTTATTTGAGTTCAGCTTGGTTGAACAAAAACCTGTCTCTGAAATAAGGAGCCAAACCAGCAACACAGAAATTTGGGTTGTGTGCATAAAGATAACCAAACATTGCATCATTTTGTGACTGAAGGAGGCAGAATTCCAGCTAATTCTGGGTTCCTGAACGAGATTTTGTTGAAGCTCAGCACCAGCATGGCACGAAACGTTGGTGGGACTTCTCCTCTTCCACTGCCCCTGTGGAGTCTTCATCCATCAGTCTTAAGTTTTGTGAATTTCTTTGCCAGGTGGTCACTCTGAAGCTCCAGCCTGATCAGCCACATGTTTCTAATTCCTTCTCATCCTGGCTGTCCCAGATAATCCTCCAGACATGTGTTATGTGCTGTCCTGATCACACTCCATCTCCACTCAGGCCTTAATGTCTCTTCTTGCTCCTTCTGTCCCAGCCCTGCTACAGCAGGAGTCCGCATTTGAAAGGGTGGAGGCAATTTTTAGGGCAGAAATCATCACTTTTCATGTTTATAAAGCTGCACCTCCAGTCACACAGACTGAGTGTAAAATACTGGATGACTTTTCCTCTCGCCAAATGATTTGGGGGTTTTAAGTTAGTGAAAGTGATGGATCATAGGAGCAGATGTGCAGTAGTAACTCATCCTAAATGTAGCTAGTTGTGGTCAGTGGGTTTCTAAATAAAAGTGTTCTAGAAATTAGTCCACTGTATGCCTTTTATAGCACATTTAAAGCTCATCTCGTGAGAGCTTTGTTTTCTAACAGCATTAAAATAAGAATGGAAATGAATTAAATTAACATGTAAACCTAAGTACAGCATATATTAATGCTCTCTATATTAATACAGAGTGATCTTAACTCTGAAAATGGCCTTACTTATCCTCTCAGACAAGTAGCTGCTCAGAAGCTTTCTGGCTGTATTCTTTCTGGTTATGTTTTACTGTTTTGATGTTTATTCATTTCCTTATTATAACTATTCCCATCAGATTTTTGTGCTTCCCATCAGTTATTTCCACTTCAGTTTTGACACATAATACATGTGTCTGCCAAAAGTCCTGCTGGGAGATTGCTATCAGGACAAAAGAAACTGTTGGAAAGTCTGTTAAGTAGTGAGGAGAGAGCAGAGTCCACAGGGACAGTCAGTCTGCAACCTTTGTGCTGCAGAAAAAGCAGGATTTATTTATAATTTAGTCTGCTGCAGGCTTAAATAAATGTGTCAGATTTCATTCGTTTCCCTTTGTCTGTGACATCTGATTGTCATTGTCCAGGAAGAATCAATGGGGCATTATAGAAGAGAAAAATAAATTGAGGGTAGTGCACTGCATTTATGGCAGAAAGCTTGAGTTAAGGAATGAAATCACACGAATTCTGCTGGAATTCTCACTCCATGTCTGCACAGGAGCAGGAAAGTGGAGGCTGGATGGGACTTTCAAAAAGTGTTTGTTGCTTCTCCCCTGTCTCCTCCAGGCTGGAGCAGAGCGGGGACGCATCCACCACCCCTGAGAGGATCCCTCACCGTGTGCATTCATCTCTAACAAAGCTCCTTGGACTGATTCTGTGCAGTAAATACTGCAATATTGGAAGTTTTTAATACCCTCTATCTAATTTTCATCCTCTTGGTTGCAGGTGACCCTGCTTTGGTTGGTGCTGCCCGTGCAGGGCCGTCACTGAGGTTCCTCCCTGCAGCAGCAGCAGACCTTTCTGGGGATGGCTGCCAGCTCAACCTGCTGTGTTCTTCCTAAACTAACAAATCCCAATTACCTTTCCAAAATCGGTGTTTTTAAGATAATTTATTGAGGTTTCTAAAGTACTGTCCCACTGATGCACTTTTTTATTGTGGTGCCCTAGTTCCAGCTGCTCCAGTAATTGGAGCAATAATTATTTCAGTGTTTTACATTGGCAAATAAATGTTGCTTTTTCAAAGTTATAATCACTATCCTAACTGATTTTTCTGTTTAATTCACATCCCTCTTTGCTGTTTATCTACCCACTTCAGTGAAATGTGGTAGAGATCCAGCCTTCACTGTCCCAGCAAAGATATTTTTCCTCTCCTTAACTGCTCTGAACCTGCAACCACCAGATGGCATTTCCAGCCTGCGCAGGTCATTGTAGCATCAAAGTTATTTCTCGTCTGAGTATCCAAATTTTCTGAGCCTCTTTTATTAACATCTCATTCTGAGTTTAATTTTTTTACTGTGCTTTTAATTGGGGTCTATCAGAAAAAAAAAAATTAAATTTCCAGGTGGGGTTGACGAAGTTCGGTGGTGCTTTAGTTGAATGAAACACCAATTTGTTAAAAGGATTAAAAGCTGTTTCAAGACAAGTAATCTAGATTTTAAAACACTGAATTTATTAGGTATGTTATATTACCAGTATATTACTGAAATCAAGATCCACAGGACAGTTACAGAGGGGTCAGCTGGCAGATTTACCTGTGCCCAAATGCTTTTGGTGCTGCTCCTTTCCACGTTCCAGCCAAACCATGGAGCATTCATAATGTCTAATGTGCATTATTTTTCTGCTCTCTCCATATCCCTCTTTCATTCTTAACCTTATTTTGATACCAGGATTTCTTTCTCACTTGTGCAGGGGGTTAAATGGTGTAGAAATAAGGTTTCTAAGAGTGAAATAAGAGGTCAGGAGACTGCAACACTTCATTGCCAAGGGCACTGCAACCCATTTGTTTTGTGACTATATTTGTCTCTGTTGCTCAAGGTGAAAGCAAAAACGCATCAGCTGAAAAAGCAAGGTTCCCAATTTTAAATTAATTATTATTTTTCATACAAATACATGATTGCAGTGCCCAGAAACCTGGAGGAGGCCTGGCTGCAGCAGTTGCTGTGTGTGTCCTCAAATGGAGATTGCTCTCATCCCTGAAATTTTTGCAGTCCATGAAATCCCAGATGTCCTGCACATTCTCCTTCCTAAGCTGGCTGTGGTAAAGGGAGTGAAAAACTGCTTTTCCTGGGCAGGGACATCTGCCACCGGACCAGGCTGCTCCAAGCCTCATCCAGCCTGGCCTTGGATCATTCCTGACACCCCTCACCTCCAGTCAATCCAGGTGATCCTCTCAAACCTCCTGTGTTCAGGAAGTTTTCATCCTGTATTCATCCAGTTCAACAGGATGGAGATATTCCAGTGCAGTATGATGGAATTGGAGCTTCTGCATCTTTTTTTGGTCAGATTTTAATACATTAAATCTGTATTTTTCTTTTATTGCCTTGTATTGTAGAATGAAAATAGTATTTACGCATTGGGAAAAAACAACAATTAAATAGAAAAATTAGGTCTGCTAAAATTAAAAATGGACATCCCTGAAAAGACAGAACTCTCCTTAAAAAAACCCCAATCAGTCCTAAGGAGTGAAGTTGTCAAAATACACCTCCCATATGCAGAGAGGAATGCACTTGGCGTGCCTGAAGATTCTGATGCTTTTTAACAGCTGCTTTTCCATCCACGCTTGCTTTGTGTTTGTTTCGTTGTTGTGCTCTCAGTTTTTCCTCTGCACGTACGAGCACCTTTCAGTTCCTTAGGCTTCTTAGGAAGGGAGGCATTTACCTGTGACACGAGTTCACGCTTAGCCGAGTGCTGCGTGCCGCTCGCCGCTGCCTCGCACGGTGACCTGGCGGAGCAGGAGCACGCTGACATTCCCAGTGCATAATCTATCGATTCGTGGGACAAAACAAAGGCAATCAGCGGGAGGGCTCTAATTGTTTCATTAAGCCCCGTGAGCAGCACGCTGTACATTGATCCAAAAACGCCTCGGAGCTGCGGCTTCTCAATGTCATGGCTCTCCCCGTGGGCAGCTTGTTTTTTAATTTGCTGGTTCTTGAGAGGGCTTTGAAGTCTCCCAGCATCCCAGCGTCACTGAACTGCTCTCCCTGAGCGTCACTCTGTGCCAGGTAAGAGACTGAAATCCAGGCAGCTGAGTGGGAATGGTTTCCTCCCCTTCTGTATTTGTTGAAGCCTTTAGAAGTGACTCCACTCTTCTTAAAAGTGAGGTCAGGGAAGTCAAATACACCCAAATCTGGCCTTCACCAAGCTCCTTCTGAATGGGCACCACTGAGCACGTTAATTTTTTCTTTCTCTGCATCAAGCACAAGTGAAATGGTGGCTTTAAAAGCCAGCAGTCCATCCTCGTTAGAAGCCCTGCAATCACTGGTGCTGTGTAGAAATAGCTGGGTATTTAATAAAAAGATCAATTCTGACATTAATAATTGGATATTTAATAAGAAGTTTGACATAAGAAGAAAGCGGTTCCCCAGTTCCTCCTCCAGCCAACATCTGGGATTCTTCTCAAACCTCTCTGTACCAATGTTCATTATTGTATTTTATAGTAAGTAAAATCAGGTTTACAATCTCCTGAACCTTCTGGTGGTACTAAAAATACAGCTAATAATTGTCTGTACATCTTGTTTTTACTGGAAACAAAAATCCTCTGGATCGAGACATAGCCACGTACTATAGCCAAGCTGTAAACACTTGTCCTCCAAAAAAATGTGGGAAACAGGGTGAAACCTGAATTTATAAGCTCAATGGTTTGTCTTAATTGTGTTACCTCTGACATCACAGGCTCATAACCACATCTCTCGTGATTTCACCCCTTTCTGAGAGTGTTCAGCCATGGCCTTGTCCCTTTTGCTGCTGCACACCTGCACGGGTCCCTTTGGTGTGCCAGGTCCATCAAGAGCTCATGCTTGGCACGCTGCTCAACAATTCCACCTATGGAAATGCGTGTGGAAAGATGGTATCTGGCCATTGGATGCATTATCTGAGATTTCACAATGGTCTCACCGAGTTAATCCTCCTGTTTTTCAAGGGTTGCAGTAGCAAGGAAAGCCATAAATTACCTGCAGTATTGTTTTTGTTGTTAAATTGAACTAAGAAAAATGGAAGGGTTTTCATGTGCCAACTCTTTACTTAGCTGCCTGCAGTTCTGTGCAAGTCTCCTGTTTTGGGTTTTTCACAGTTAAGTGTGGCTGTATTTGAAATAGAAAATGGTAAAATCCGGAGCTGTTAGAGCTGGTACAAACCTTCACCAAGTTTCTGACGATTCCGATGTTTGTAGCTTGGAATATTTTACACACATGTTCCAACTTTGCATTCACAACATTTGTTAAACCAACAAGTCTGTAGCAGACACGAGAGCTACCATCAGGAAACTTGTTTGACAGTTTAAACAGGCAGCATCTGTGTTTCCTACATTTCGTAGTACACAAAAAAGAACGAGGATTGCCCATAGCTCAATTAATTCAAGATGTTGTCGCATGGTGGAACTCTGTTTTGGAGATGTTAAAAAAAATTAATTGAAAAAAGGGATTTTGCCCTCATATTTGGCTGAGTTTCATCAATATCACCTCCTCAGTGGAATAATACTGAGAGCAGTTGGCTTGAATTTGGAGAATTAAGATAAATTGGTGGCCATCAGGGCTGTCCTCCTGTGCTTCCAGCTACATCTCTGTTAGAAGTGAATTTGGGACTTTCAAATTTCAAAGCAGTGTAAGAGATTTGAATTGAGGGCCACTTAAGCTTCTTTTTAAAAAGCACTGAAATTGTCACCATTATCAACAAAAGGAGCAGTTGCCTTGCAGGGCTGGGGTTCAGCAGAACACATAAACAGATGCTTAAGGCAAAGCCCACGAGGAATGTGTTGATGAGGTGGACTCCACGAGAGCCAGGACACCACAGTGTGGTCCAGCCTTGCAGCAGAGGACGTAAAACATTACAACATTTTGGTTATAATTAAAAGGACCGTGTTCTGGCATCTGCTTCCAGATTTTTGTTGCTACGAAGGACTAATAGAAAATAAAACTAATATAAAATTTGCTCTTCTGTGACAAAGTTCCTTCAACTCGCCTAAAAATTGGCTGGATGGGAGAAGTGGGAACATTTTCCCAGAAGCTGTAATCGTGGATCGAGTTGCGATAGCGGTGTTGAATGATATCTGAGCCCGTGATTTCATCTGTTGGCTGCAGCGAGGCTCTTTGCAGGGTGGGAGATTATTCCATGTGTTGTGTCTGAGCCTCTGGCTCTTGCCTCTGGTGACACGAGGTACTTCTGCCTGCAGGAGCAGGTTTCACACGGGCTGAGCTGCGCCGTGGCGAGTGCTGCTACAACTGCTGGTGAACTGGCCCACAAATAAAACCAGTTTTGTGTCAGTGGCTTTGCTCAGAAACCCTTCCTCACACATCTTTCTGGCTTTTTTAACATGCAGCGAAAATCATGCACACTTACTTGAAAATTTATGTGCTGACCTGAGTATTATCTCTGGGGAGGACTCCTTGGGTCAGTCAAAGTGAATTAAAACCAAATGTGTCTGTTTTTCATGTTTACTCTTTCCATAAACACAGCACATATGCAGTGTGCAGCTGCTATCCTGAAAGGTTTTCTTCCTCTGGTGTTTGGGGGATCTGTGCTTTAAGAGCATATTCTATTGATAGTGCTGTAGGAAGAAGAAGTGATGCCGGCCCACTTCCCAAATCATTTATCAAACTGGAAGAATTTCAAGTAAGGTAAGATGCAGTCGGAGCTGAGACAGTCAGTACACAGAGCATTTCAGTAAATAAAAGCCACAGAAGTCAATGCCTTTCCCCTCTGCTTAGATCAGCTCCAGACAAAACAAGATTGAAAGGTACAGAACATTTCCTCGGGGGAAGATTACCATTTATTTTTATTGATTAGGCTGTGGCCTCAAGCACTCCTCACAGTTCCTTCTCCCTGCTTGGGTCCCTGCTCGCTGCTGGGGTTTGCTCTGACGAAGCAGCTCGGGTTCCCCGCTGGCAGAGAGGGCTCCTCAGGGCTGTTGTGATGCTCCATTCTGCTGCGTTCAGGCCAAGCCTGACAACAGGAATGTGCTGAGCCACTCAATCCTTCGCGTGCACCATTCCTCCTCCTGAAAAAACGGGATGATATTTAATCAGCCCCGCCAGGAGCTCTGACATCCTCAGGCGATGACAGGGAGGGGCGGGAGCGGGTCCAGGGAAGGGAACGGAGCTGGGGAAGGGGCTGGAGCCCCAGGAGGGGCTGAGGGAGCTGGGAAGGGGCTCAGCCTGGAGAAAAGGAGGCTCAGGGGGACCTTGTGGCTCTCCACAACTCCCTGACAGGAGGGGGCAGCCGGGGGGGTCGGGCTCTGCTGCCAGGGAACAGGGACAGGAGGAGAGGGAACGGCCTCGAGCTGTGCCAGGAGAGGTTTCAATTGGATATTAGGAAAAAATTCTTCACAGAAAGGGTTGTCCAGCCTCAGCACAGCTGCCCAGGGCAGTGGTGGAGTTTCCATCTCTGGAGGGATTCAGAAGCCGTGTGGATGTGGCACTTGGGGACATGGGTTTGTGGTGGCCCTGGCAGTGCTGGGTTGATGGATGGACTCGATGATCTCAGAGAGCTTTTCCAGCCTTAGAGATTCTGTGATTCCATGAAGGGATTGCAAGTGCAAAGAACCACGAGGAGAGCTGCAGGGTGGGGTAAAGCCCACCAAGGAGCTGCTCTATCAAGAAAATGACAGATAAGGTGAAGCTCGAGGACAAATTGCAGGGGAATTTTTATGAATGAAAAACACGGTTGAATGGAAATGTCTGGATAGCAGGGAGCTGGGCCAGCTGACCTCTAAAAGTCCTCCCTTCCCACCTCAATTATTCTCCAGTTCTACGACTGAGATTCTAAGATGGACCCTTCCTGTCCCATCCCTGGCTGAAGGGGAACACGTGATGGGAGCCACCAACCTGGGGGAAGAGCATGTAATGAAACCCTTTCCTGGTTGAATAGGCTTGCAGAATGTCAACCAATTTCCCCAGCAGCCAGGACCTTTTGGACTCATTCTACATCCTTTTATTGCCGTTGCCATAGTGAAAGACACTAATTCACCTTTGTGGGAAACTTAATAAAAATCAGCCCATCGTCCATAGATCATTAGAAATGCTTGTGGTGAATTTTAGAGACGGGCTTTTCACAATCTGTTAATCCACTGGCTGAAGAGTTGGTTATCCCATTCTCTTGTGTGGGATCTTTAGAGGGCACAGAGTTGCTGTACTGGCTTTGACTACAGTTGTCTGGAAATAGGGGGGAAAGGCTCACAGCTACTGTGTGGTTTAATTTAAATGCCAAAATTACCTCTGGGGTCACTGTTTGCTCTTCAGAGAATGGAGCTGCCTGGGAAACCCCTGCAAAGTACTGAGAACACTAAACTGGGCTGGCATTGACCAGAAATTGTCATTTAGGGGCTGAATTAGAGGGGCTGTTCTACAGATGCTGAGGCTGTGTTTGGGCTGTTGGGTGAGTTACCAGGGTGGCAGAGTGCGCAGAGCCAGATTCCAAGGGACACCCTGGGCCAGTCTACCTGGGTTACAAAGACAAAATGCGCTCAGTTACCCCTGCAAGAACTGCTTTTGCTTTGGAGGTGTGAGGACGCTGATTATAAAGCCTTGTTTTTCAGTGTTCTCTAAAAAGGCAGGAGGAAGGCAAGGGCAGAAACAAACCAATGTGAGCACCGGGGTGTTTACTCCGGAGGGTTTTTCCTGGCGTTCATTTCACAAGCAAACCTTTCTGCAGCCACAGTCCTGCTCACGAGTGAACGTTTCTCGCATCCAAACGCCGTCCGCAGCCAGGCTCGGATCCCTGCTCAGAGGCTCTTCCTGCCCCCCCAAACCCCAAATCCAAGCCGTGGCAGGGGATCCCCCTGGCACGGGGTGGCTGAGCTGCGGCCAGTCCCCGGCCCACGGCGGGGATCCCTGCATTGTGCTGGGGATGGATTGTGCTCTCAATGGGATTAGCCTGGGGAAGGGGCGAAAGGCTGTGGGAAAACCTGCGTGTGTCATATTTCCCCCCGTCGGCTGTCGCAGCTGAACGTCGCCACCCGGCCCACAACGGGGTTAAAAAAGTTAAGGGCGGCTGTTGTGGTAGCTCGATTTTTGAATTATGTATTCATGGATGTGCATAATAGCCTTTCAGATGGGGTATTGTTGCTCAAAGCACAATCTGGGAATTGTGGAGGGGCGGCCGGGCGGCTTGCGGGGAGAGAGGGATGGAGAAGCACAGAGGGTGAAAAACGTGGAAAACTTAAGACTTAATCAAAGGAGAGTGACAAATTGTATGAAATGAGATTTTTCTCCCCTGCTCACACTGTGCCTATGGGACAAGTTTTCACTTGGAAATGCTGACTCCTCTCCCAGCCCAATAATACTTGTGTTTTCTCTCTTGGCTAAGCTCTGAGAGCCCTGAGAGGGAACGGAGCAGAGCTGTGAATGCAGATCCCTGCTCTGCTCATCCCGGCTCGCCCAGGAACTACTGGATTTTCCTGTCTCTAGGACAGGTGAGATGAGCAATGAGAGCTCCCCTGGCTTGCTTAATGCAAGGCTGCAGCCATCAGACATCCAGGAGAGGGAGAGGCGGATTTGGAAAGGGACAAAGATGGGAAGCAGCCAAGGAAGCAGGGTCATTGTCCAGTTCTAAGGAGAACACCAATCCAGAGCTCCCAATGCAGCCTTGGTGACACAATCGCCTTTTACCCTGTGCTGAGGACTCCCCTCCTGCTGGAAGAGGAGGGCAGTGATGGGCAGGAGCAGTGGGAGGCACCCTCCTTCCTGCTTCCTTCATGGTCACAGCACAACACTGGGCTCCAAACGCATTTTCTTGTGAGCAAAAATGATTTTTCTATTATTCACCCAGTTCCCCACCCCCCTGATTATATAGGAAATATAGCAGAAAAAATATTTTCTCCCCCAAAGAGTCCATTCCAAAACACAGGAGACTCTAGTCATGCTGTAGTAGACCCTCCTCAAAGCCTTCAAGACCCTTGTCCAGTGTGCCAAATGTGCTCCTCGACTGGGAGAACACATCCCCTTTATTCCACAGCGCTGGAAAAGTGAAGAATTTCCTTTCTGCTCCAAGTCGATGTACAATCTGCAGGAATGTGCCCAAATAAACTCGCTGATTTGGCACGGCCAGCATAAAATTCATTAGTAAAACATACATTATAATGTCCCCAATCAGCTCGATGCGGCCTGTGCTGCTGCTGAACAAACGTGCACATTGTCAGTTGTGACAGCCTCTGGAATTTGGCCCAAAGCTGCCGTGGCTTAAAGCACAGGGATTTTCCATAGCATCTATTTTTAGTAATTATATAGAGCCTGCTCAGAGTAATACCTGGACTCCTCTTGATGTTCAATGTATTTATTCTCCCTGTGAGGTCGGCAGGAATGAACACAAGCCAGTTTAGCCGTGCTGTAGCTCTTTTCTGCTGAATAGCTGGAAACTGGGGAGGTTTATGCCTCTTTATAGGGGAGGCCCAGCCACGAAGCACAACAAGTTTGAGGCCTTTTTAATGCATTAGGTGCAATTAAAGGTATTTCCAGAAATGTCAGGTGGCCACCTGCTATTGGTGGAGTGTGGACAATACGTTTTTCTCACTTCTTGTATTTTTCTTGACATTGTGTACGTAAAATATCACAGTTGTGTAGATGTAAACACAGTCCATTTTACATGACAATGCTGTTTTCATTTGCCAGAACTTATGAGCTGAAGAGGAGATGCGCTTGCTTTAACTGAGTTGTAAAGGGACTTTTTGGAAGTAGCTTGAAAGTGACTTTTTTTAGCTCTTTATCCTCTCCTGGAGAACCTGCTGAGCCAGTGCTGGGCTGCCCAGTTTGCTCGGTGGGCCTTGCTCCCATGGTGTGGCTCCACTCTCTGTGGAGCTGCAGCTCACTCTGTGTCTTCTATCTCCTTCCTCCTGCGCCGTCTGGGCTGGGTTTTTCTCTCCTGCCCCTCATGCCATCTTTTGGCCAGCCTTGACTGGTTTTTGTGGGTCGGTGCCTGTCTCCTGTGACTCATGTTCCAGCTGGTTCCCTGTGCCATCGCCTTGAGCCGTGAGTGCATGAACAGCCTCCACCCCAGCAAACAGGTTTTTCCTTGGGCTGCGTTTTTCAAAGCTGCCCAGACTCGTCCTCCTGCCAGCCGTGGTGCCCTTTGCACACCTGCTTTCTGCTTCTCACCTGCTTGAGCAGCAGGCAAATCCTCTGGCTCCCCTCAGCTCTGAGTGGTGTCTCTGCATCGTGGTGTCAGCTCTCTCAGCTGCTGACCTTGCTGTAAAATCCCCTCGAATAACATCTGGGCTTTTATGCACAGCTGCTCCCTCCTCATGCCTCTTACGGCCCTTGATGGATTTTGACCGGTTCCAGAGCATGTTTTGCTGTTCTATTGCTCAGTGTGAAGCGCTGCTGGGCTGCCTGGATCCTCCCTGAGATGTGCAGGTGTGGGAATAGGTGGCTGGTCCCTGGCTGTTTGCATGGCAGGCTTTCCCTGCTGCCCCAGCCTCTGGAAAAGGCTCCCTGAGCACATCCCTGTCTTCCTCCTCTGCTGCCACAGCCTTGGAGATCTGTCTCCTGTTTGCTTTGGCTGCACCCCACGTGTTTTCTTCGCTTGGGACCAGCCTGTCCCTCCTTGCTGGTGCTTCCACCTGCTCTCCTTCCCCCCAGCACGAGTCTGTGGCTGCCTTTGCTGTGCCCTGGAGCTGCTGTGCCAGGTGAGCTCACTGTGAGTCACCTCCAGGGCAGGCACCTCCAGGGTCTCTGTGTCTGCCCAGTTCTGCCCCTGGAGCTCTGCCCCCTCTCTCCTCAGTGCTGGTTCCACTGTGAATGATGCTCCGAGGGCTGGAGCCCCTCTGCTCTGGGAGGGCTGGGGGTGCTCACCTGGAGAAGGCTCCAGAGCCCTTTCCAGTGCCTAAAGGGGCTCCAAGAGAGCTGGAGAGGGACTTGGGACAAGGGATGGAGGGATAGGACAGGGGGGAATGGCTTCCCACTGTCTGAGGGTTAAATGTGATACTGGGAAAAAATTCCTCCCTGGGAGGGTGGGGAGGCCCTGGCACAGGGTGCCCAGAGAAGCTGTGGCTGCCCCTGGATCCCTGGCAGTGCCCAAGGCCAGGCTGGACATTGGGGCCTGGAGCAGCCTGGGACAGTGGAAGGTGTCCCTGCCCATGGCAGGGGTGGCACTGGATGGGCTTTAAGGTTCCTTCCAACCCAAACCCGTTTATGATTCATTCTATGAAATGGCTCTGACAGTCCTTCACCAGACCTTTTCTCCAACTCTGGAAAATTCTACTGGAATATGATCCTCATGCTCAGTCTGTGTCCATCCCACAAACCTCCATCCCAGTTCCTCATACCTTGTTCCCACTGGTGGCTGTTGGCACTCACTCCTCCTGTGTCACCCAGCTGCCCCTGCAGTGCAGAGGCTCTGCTCTCAGCCTGGGACAGTTTCTCCTAAAAATGTCTTCTGTTGAAGACAGCTTGTTCCTGTGTCCTACAAATGCTCCCACTCCTGTTTGGCAAACTGTTTTGTCTTTCAAATTAAACAGAGAGCCCCAGCATGTTTTGCTCTGCAGTGCAAGTAGGCATCCCTTCTTTTTCTTCCTGATTTTTCTGTAGGATGTGTGAAAAGAGTGAAATCTCTCTACAGCCTCTTTCTGTTTGAGATTGCAGAAGTCCCCGAACACTTTTATTAGGTGTTCTAGAGCTCATTAATCCTGGCAGTGGCACATCATCCACTTCTTTTCTCTTTTCCCTCATGAGATAGAAAGAAATGTTATTTTCCTTTTCTCCTCTTTATTTCTCTCCCGGTAAGCTGTGAAGTCAGACTGAGTTCTTGCTTCCACTGCTTGCACAAGTGTTTTTACTCGGGAAACTCCAGTCACTTGGCAGCCTGAGTCCACGTGGCTGGGTCCAAGCTTGTTTTCTTTATGAGATGCAATAGTTAGAGCCTTTGCTATCCTCGTGTGTCTGTGACCCCTTGGATGTGGGACAGATGTGAGAGGGAAGTCCACGTTCACAGACCTGGCTCAGGGGAGAAGCAGGGCTCCAACACACCATCCAATTTCCGTGTGTCAGCAGGGATTTGGGAACAAGCCTCACCTCTGCTCCTGCACGGCTGAACGGTGCAATCCATCTCAGCGTGCTCTGCACTGAGGTGTTTCACCAATCCTTATGACTTTGCCTTTGCTGCAGGATAAAAGTGTGCATGGAACGAGCTGCAGTACCTCAGCTGCTGGGGAGTGGGTTATCCTGCACTGGAGTCCAGTGGGGTGTCCTGCTCCATCAGCCCTGTGGGGTGTCCTGCTCCGTCGATCCAGAGGGATATCCTGCTCCATCAATCCCGAGGGATGTCCTGCTCCATCAGCCCCGTGGGATGTCCTGCTCTGTGGGATGTCCTGCTCCATCAGTCCTG
>VZTG01004385.1:442941-491071 GCA_013397845.1 Melanocharis versteri | reverse complement strand
CTCCATCAGTCCTGTGAGGTGTCCTGCTCCATCATCCTTGTGGGATGTCCTGCCCCATCAGCCCCGAGGGATGTCCTGCTCCGTCAGCCCCGTGGGATGTCCTGCTCCATCCACCCTGTGAGATGCCCTGCTCCATCCATCCTGGGGGATGCCCTGCTCCATCAATCCCGAGGGATGTCCTGCTCCATCCACCCTGTGGGATGCCCTGCTCCATCCATCCTGGGGGATGTCCTGCTCCATCCATCCTGGGGGATGTCCTGCTCCATCCATCCTGCAGGATTCCCTGCTCCATCATCCCTGTGGGATGCCCTGCTCCATCCATCCTGCGGGATGTCCTGCTCCATCCATCCTGTGGGATGTCCTGCTCCAGCCAGCGCTGACCACGAGTGGCAGCTGAGGAGTTTGGCCACTGTGTGACCACCACGGCCAACTGGCCCACGGGAGGTGGTTCCCCTCCCTCGAGGGCAGGGACTCTGCTTTACCAGAGGCTTGTGCAGCACCTTGTGAGGGGCAGGCTCAGCTGCAGCCCTCAGGTGATTCTTTGATCGATAACTACAGCACCACATCCAGGTGAAGCAGCCTAAATGATGCCCGGGTGAATCCTCGCTACTGATTCCCACTCGAGGTGTTAATGATGGATAATGAGGCATTGTGATTTGAATGATCCTCCCTCGTTTGCCTTTCTATGGACAGACCACCTAATCCCCTGGAGAGCCCAATCAGCTGAACAAAGAGTTCCAGGTTTTCTGGAAAACCCTTGGGATTTACTGCTGAGAGATGATTAACATTCTCGAGGTAATTTTAAACTAAATGAAGGAAACCATAGCATCAAACTGTAGCGTTTCCAAGTAATTTCTGTAATGGAATATCATGTCTAGATGTCTGTGACATGTTTGGTTTCTTTTAGGCTGGGTTTCTAATTTTACTTAACCAGTGCCTGAAGCCTTACAGTCAGAGGCCTGAGATGTGCACTTTTGGAAAAGTATGAATACCTCCTTGGCAATACTTGAGAGGAAAAATTTAGGTAGGTTGTAGGGCATAGGCCAACAAGCCTGTCACTTTGGATGTAGAAAATGAGGTCATAAAGAATTATTTTTCTGCTGTTTTTAAACAGATTGATGGATAAAATGTTTTGCAGAATAGCAAGTTGGTTTTGTAATCTGTATTTTTTGTTTATTGAGTATTGAACCACTTATACATGATTTAAGAGAAGGAAGGAAATATGAAATGGGGATAATATATTACCAAATACTGGATTTGCAGTGATTTTTCTAGGCACTGTTCTCATGGACAATGTGCTTTACTTGAATTTCATGGTGCATACATGAAATTATTGAATGTTACATTTCTGGTATGCAATAGCATATGAATCAAGTAGTCTGATTGCATTGATTTTAATTTAGGTTGTGCTGCTCCTGAATGACAGCCATAACATAAAGTTTGCATTGGAACTGCTTTGGAAAGTAGTACTTGATTGCTTTTGACTGAAAAACCCTGGGCTGCACTGGAAAAGCAACGTTTCAAAGAGAGTGGTCCTTTTCCCAAGAGGTTATAAAGAATTGTGGTTTATTGTAGCAAAATGCAACGTGGGATTTTATTTGAATTCATTGGTCAGGAAGCAGAATAAGCTGTCTTTGTGAAGTGAAGTTTTTTCACACAGTTACACACTTGCATTTCATCATGGCCCTGGGTCTGGTATACAAGGAGTGGAGAGGCTTCTTAAAACTCTGCCTTAGAATGGAATGTCGAGAGTTAATGTATAAACCCACTGGGATCTAGATAAGACTCTGGGGATCTTCAATAACGGAGAAAATGAGGTGGACAGGAAAAGTAAACACTTGCTCCTATAGGAGTGCTAATGTACCTCTAAAAGCCCAAACTCTGCAATCCGTAGAGAACTGAACAAATAGTTTTTGGTTTGTTTTTTTTTTTTTTTTTTTTCCCCTTGCGAAGTGAATTGGCTCTTTCTGCATAAGCAGCTTTGCTTGGTGTTGACTTAAAGGCACCTCAGGAGTTTGTGATTCTCCCCTCGGAGCTGCCCCGGGTTTCGAGGGACACTCTAAGAGCAGCTCTGCTCCGGGAGAGCAGGATGGGCTGGACCTGTGTCCTCTGCCACCTCACAGCTCCATTTTCCTCATCCTTCTATTACAGAATCACAGCTAGCATGTGGATGGACGATCACATCCATCACAGCTATCGTGTCCCACAGTCACGAATTTAAAATGACCTTAATGAGTTCTTAACAGTTACCTGATTCCCAGAGGTGTTTTTGTGTAACTGAGTGTCCCCTGTTCCTGCCCCATGAGGATGCTCTCACTGCAGTGAGGGGATAGTCACAGCCCAGTTTTCTGTCGTGACTTATAAACAGATTTGGGTGCTTTTTTAAAGCAAAAAATGCAGGTGTAGGCAGCTTTTTAAAAAAATGAAGTTAACAAGACACTCCACGAGTCGTGCAGTAGGAACTGACTTTGTTAGAGAAAAGTTTTAGAGAGGAGAGCTACAACATCGTGTGTTCCATGGCACGGAGTGCAAATTCCCTTAACTTTGTATACCCGGGTTGCTGGAACTGTGTGGGTCCGACTGTAAATCTGATCTTACGCTGAGACACACTCACACTTGTCCTCATGGTTGGGAGCAGGATTTGGGAAAGCAGCGGTTGGAAACAAATGGGATTTGTACTCCTAAATCAGTCAGACACTTAAAATATCCTTTGTTTCACTTTTCCTTTCTTTTTTTTTTTAATCAGACTCAAATCAGAAAAGCCAAAATCAGGTCTCCTCACCTGTCCTATTTTTCCTCCCAAAGACTGTGCTTGCCCTAAGCCTGAATTTGGCCTCTTTGTAGGAAGCATGACCCTGACTTTCATATTGTGACCTCATCTGCCCTGTGATGCCACAACACACATGAGCTTGAGAAGTAACTTATGAGACCACGTTGTGGAAACTAACAATCCTATGCATTTCCCCCCCATTTTCCTTGCTCCATTTCCCCCCATTCCTTTCCTGTAATGTGGATGCTGCCCCTACATCTTCCTTAACCACCATTATGTAAACCTCTGTGGCATTTAAGAAAGCGTCAGGATTTGCTAACATTACCCTAATCCTTTGTTTTAGACCTTCTGAAGGTGGGAACAATCCTAGGTAGTTTGTTTTCTTCTTGGAAACTTTTATAAGAGTGGATGCAAAAAATGTGAATATCAGAGCGAACGCGTTCTTTTGGTTAATTGAACACATTGTTTCAGGGTATATTCTTAACTGCTGCTTTAAAAGTAAGCCAAAACCTGTCAGAATGGCAATTGAATAATGCGTGCAAAGCAGTAAGAGAGCTGCTGGATATAAACAACAGTTTAATCAGACCCGATGGCGACGCAGAGCTGCTGCTCGCCCGAATTCCGGTTGGGACGTTTCATCTGGCGCAGCCGCGTCCCCGAATCCCTGCAGATACAGTATTTGCAAACTTAATCAGCGGCAACAGGTTTTTCTCATGACCTATTGTGCAGCCTCCCCCCTGAATGGGCTGTTGTGCCGTGGCATCTGCGAGCGGCTCTGGCTGCCGCATAAAGGGCTCGGCGCTGCCCTTCTGCCCCTCTGTATTTCACACTGGTGCCTAGGAATGGCACCACTCATCCCCGCTTTCAAGCCACACCGAATGCCTCGTTCTCTCCCCTATTCACGGGGGATTTAATTGCCCCGCACATCAAAAGCGGGATATCCCCCAATTACCAGTCCTCCTCCCCAGAAAGCCCCGCCGCCTCTCTCGGGATGCGTGCCAAGGGATCCAGGCGCCCGGAGGAGAATGGAAGTGTCCAAATGCAGGCCAGAGGAGCCGGGGGAAAAAAGGAGACTGGCACAGACAAGCAGGTGTTAAAGCACCTTTTTTAGGGTTTTTTTGGTTTTTTTTTTCCTCCTCCATCTGTGAGTGCCTGCAGAATCTTTCCTCTCCTGGATCACCTGGATGCTTTTCACCATCCGGAAAGGCAGATCCACAACTGCCTCTGAGACAATCCCCAGAAAAATGGGTGATCTTCAAGGCCCCTTCCAATCAAACCATTTTATGGTGCTCTGCACAGCGTCACGACTTTAACGGTGCTTTAGCAGGGTTGTATGCAAAGTGCTAGATGCCCATTCATTAAAAATGCTGCTTCTCTCCACCTCCTGCAGCCTCTGCTGTTTGCCAGTAATAAAGAATTATTTGATGAACAAATCAGGTCAAATCCAAACCATGTTAAGAACTGGGATTTTGGGGAAAATCTTTTGTGGAAAACTGCTGTAGCATTGTTGAGGAAAGTCTTATAGACAAATCAACCTGATTTTTTAATCAAAAGGCAGTAATGCTGCCCACCCTGAAACACAAACTCTCAAAATTCAGTGTTGCTTTTTCCTCTTCATTCCCTTTTCTGCCTGGATTTGTTTTGTACTTGTTTTACACACCTCCTAGAAGATGAAGCTCTGTTTTGTTTGTCTGTGGTAAGGTTTTTCTAATGAAAAAAAAAAAAAAAAGGTGACTGCATTCCTATGGTATGGGAAGCTCCCAGGGTGTTTGCAAAGACTTTTCCCTTCCAGCTTTGTGCAATGGAGATCTCAGACAGAAATGCTGATTTAAAAAGTTTGTCATCTCATGGAGGAGTCAGGAAACTTTTTAGGCTGATTATAGAGATATGTCTTCAAAGGAAATTAGGAATTCAGAGAAGACTTCACTGAGGCTGCACATCAAGGAAAAGAATGCATTTGAATTAGTAAATGATTAGGAAATTATTCAAACTCCCTAGAGGTTGCCTAGATAGGACAGTCTGGGGGAAAAAAATGGCAGGGACTTGAAACCTTTCCAGAGAGACTTCCAGACATGAAAATTGACTCCTGCTCACATCCTGCATCCAAACCCTGTCCAGGATGCCTTGGAAATGCTCTGCCTGGAGGATGCCACCAGCTCTCCAGGGAACTGGCAAAGAGCAGGGGTAGCTGAGAAGATCCAAAAAGTGAAAACTTGTACCATGGTATGGCTGAGGCTCCCAAAAATTTTAGGTCAGCCCAAGTGAGGCTCAGTCACGATTCTGCCCCTTCTTTGATTTTATGATTCTTCTCACCCTGCCTCACTGTGCCACAACAGCTCTGCTACAGCCTCTCTGAGCAACAGTTCCTGAGTTTCTTTTGGGTGTGTGGATAAAAAAAATACCCTGTGCACAAGCTGCATCTTCAGGCTGCAATCCTGGAAACCTTTAATCATGTTAAATAGATGAAGAGTGTCCTTCAGGGAAATGCTGCTGTTCCTGAGCTGCAGCTTAAGCCCAGGCACAAAGATATTCAATGTTAGGGCTCCCGGTGATTTTCTTGTACACCTATGCTAGTGTGGCAATTTCAAGTGGCTGTCTGTAAATTAAAAGATTAAAAGTGAAGAAAATGGGGAGAGACAGAAGTGTTTTCAAGTTTCTCTCAGATGGGGGAAAGCACGAGGAGACAGGACTTCTGTGAAGGATGTTTAAGCAGCTGGAAAAAATGCCATTTGTCAGAGAGCTACGATAGTCTAGTCTAGACAAGACGAGTGCCTGCTTCCAAATCCTGACAAATTAATGTGTGCTGCAGCTTGGAAATACAATTCAGATCCTGACAGATTTCTGTTGCATCAGTGCAAGTACACACACATATGCAGTAGCAGATGCACACGCAGAGGGAAAATTCCATTTGTTTCACCTTGTGGATTTATCCTCATGGTTTTTAAGGTGGCTGTTGGTCACTAGGGCCACAAACATAGCAGGATGTTTGCAAATGCCCAATTCAGGCTGGTGGAAAGCCTTTTTTTTCCCCCTTGGCACTAGCTAAAAACCCCACTGGCTGTCGTTCAGGGCTGGATTGCAGGGGTGAGCTGAGACAATTCACTGGACTGTGTGAACAGGCAGGTGTAGTGGAGATCATCTTCATAAAGGGGATCAAAGTCAAATTTAAATAATCTTTCTGGTGTTTTTTGATATTTTTTCCTTGCTACTTTTGCATGTTGGATGCCCCTGCCCCTTGTCCCCCCTCCTCCTCTTGAGAAGGAGAGTGTGATGGACACTCAGATGCTGCAGAAGGTTCTACCTCACTGGGATAGAACCCTGGCTGGTCAAGCCCTCCCACAAATACATCACAATTTATCATATCATCAGCATCCAACGTCCGCACTAAAGAACCTGATCCCATTTGCCTCTGAGCATAAGACAACCATCTGTTTATTGTCTCAGAAAAAAAACTGCACGCTTTTATAGGTGTAATAAAGCACAGTTTCATTGTCTGTGAGGGGTTATGGCCCTTCCTTCTACCCATGGCTGAGAAGAGTTGGATTTTCAGCTCCAGCATTCCCTGCTGCTGTCGGCGTCTCTCAAACTGTCAAGAGCTGTTTCATTAAAAGCTGTTCCCCTTCCACCCTCCCTGAACGTGGTGTTTCAGGACAGATTTTCCCTGCTAGCGTTGCTCCTCGTTATTGGTCTTTGCACTTCCAGCATCTGGGAGCAGCGTACGGAGCATATGTTCCCATAATTTATTTATATTTGGGGAAAGCGTGGTGTGGGTTGTGCGGCGCTGAATTCCCCTCTCGATGGCTGTTTCCTTGATGTGTCAGCACAGTGTTTTCAGAGCTTTAGTGTTTCCTGCAGCAAAGACTTGATTCACTGTTGTGTCATGCCATGGATCCCCTGGTAGCCCCTGAAATGATATTTTTAGTTTCAAACAAGGGTTCTGATGCTCTGCAAGGCTCAGAAAACTTCTATTTCTCTTTCCCTGAACACCTCTTTATATCTTTGTCTTTCGGATCTTTTTCTGCTCATGGAGACCAAGGTCAATACTCTTCAAAATAAAATTGGATGGCATAATTACTGTTCCGGCTCAGTTAAGAGCCTGAATGTTTCCATATTAATGTCTGTCATTCTCTTCTTTTGAATGACAGTGCTTCTGACTGGGAGCTGCCAAGAACAGTTTGAACATTAAAGATGCATGAGTAAAAACACTGTATTTTGTTAAGCCAGTCCATTTGAATGTCTTAGAAATATGTGTTCATATCACATCAAAACTGCCAGCAATGGCAGGGCTTTTCCTTTGCAGAAAGGGGGCCTTGTAAATAGTTGTATTCATTGGAGTTAAAATTAGGTTTCTGTGGTGTTGACTTGCAGCCAGCTTTTCCCACAGGGCAATTTATTTAAGGAAAAAAAAAAAAGCCTTAAAATAGTAATGTACATATGACATATTCTGTGAACTCGAGAGTCCATTTGGACTAAAGCTTTCTTTGTATTTCTTTCATCCATGGTGCCTTAAAGGAGCAGCATGGCAGTAAACAAATGTCCCTTAAAAACGCACAGATAATGCAACATTTCCCTCCAATTTGAGCTCTTGTAGGTGTCTTCTATGGGGTTATAGAGAAAAGGAATTAAATTCTTCCTTGAACCGTTGATCTGGGAGAGTTTGCCCAGTACTTGGACCATGAAGGTACCCTTTGTTCTCCCACTGTGTTGCTTGGATTTAAAAATTAAAATAGGATTCAGATGGATGTCACTGTATTTTTTTTTTCTTAGGATAAAATAGTGAGCTCTGTGAATTGACCAGTACTTACGTGCACCACTGAGCAAGTAAGCTGGAATTTGTGTTGCACGCTGTGGCATCCAGGTGAGGTCCCCTCCACAGGCAGGAGTCCCTCGTCCCCACAGAAATGCCCACTTGGGTGACAGCGAGTTTTCTCCCTGCCTTTTGGCCAGGGCAAGAAATAAAGCTTGGCCTTTGTCCCAGGAAGGAATTGTTCTTTTTTCCCCTCTCTCTCCTGCTCTCTCCTGGCACAGCTCCACGATGCCCCGGAGTGAGAGCTCAGGAACACGGAGTCTCCCATAGGGAGTCAGTATGAAACCTCTTATGGAAAACAAAGATTCCCTGGCTCAATTAAATGTAGAAAGGGAGATGTGGTGTTGACTTTCACAGGGAATTGGGATCCACTTACTGAGTCCTCCACCCTCTGGTTTGCCAAGTGGCCCTTCATGCAGGTCACAGGTGGATGCTTATTCTGATTTCTCTCAGAAAGGTCTGGTGGATATTGATGGAAAAATTGACTTACTGTTCAGGTGCTATGTTCATACGGATAATTTGTCCATCCTTGCTACTGAGCACTTTGAGGGGATGAATTCTTGTATCCTTTGGCAGTATCTGCTTGGTGCAAGATTTGTTATCCTCAAAAGCTTTCTACTCACTATCAGTCCCAGATGGTGCTGCTGTACCTGCAAAGCAATTACAAGTAAAAGGAGCCTCCACATATGCACATTTTGTTATTTGATTTTGTGGGGAGTAAAATGTATCTAATAAGGTTAGGTCTCAACTCTTGGGTTTTTTTTGGTTTCTGCTCACATCCTTGCCTGATTCCCTGCTACAGCAGGTTTCCCTGAGCCAAGTGCAGCCAAGGTGGAGCCTTAAAGATGGCCATAAATCAACCCAGATACAATAGCTCTGCTTTTGACACCTCCTGTAAGCCCCTTGTGAATTCTACTGGGTTAATTTGCAATGTGCTATAGCTTAAAAACCAAAATCCGCATTTGGAGGGCAATGTTGCTCAAGAGTTATTCACAAAGATCAGTCACCCAGAAAAAAACACACATCAAAGGAAAATCTTTACACAGGACCTATATTAGTATCAATTATAAAGTGAATGCGCGATGCTTTTTTATCAAGGAAACTTCACAAACTTCGTGAGGGCATGGGAAAGCAGGGCAAGCAACTGCAGTGCCAAATCTCCTTCCAGGAATGGTTGTGATCATGAGGTTATAGACACAGTAATAGACATCTTCTGACCTCTGGTCCTTCTTTGGCTCAGCAGAAATACCTTCCGTTCTCCACCTCCCATCTCTTTGTATTTTCTTAGCATCCTATTAAAGGGAGCCAAGAAGTACGAGACACAGCATGTTTTGTTTCTCAGCATGCAAACCCCGCCTTTACCTAAGAGATTTATGTTTATCTTGTAGGCTACACCTAAATTTTATTTGTTTTATTTGAGGTTTCAGCAGATCAAGAGCTTCTAAAGCCAAGTAGCCAAGGAGGAGCAGGGAATGGGTGCATGAAGGTGTACAAAAGGAGTAGGATCAACAAATGAAGATGCAATGAGTGTCCCTTACAAAGCTACTGAAATCTGTGATTGTTTCGTCCTGTCAGGTTTTGCCTAGGCTTTGACGGGTTTGGTCTCGAAAATGAACTTCTCTACTTCTCATTGAATTCAATTAATGGCAGTGAATAAATATGAGTACATGAATAAAGCTTTGTCCACTCCTTTATTTTTAAAGCTTTGTCTGTGGCAAGGTCTCTGTGTCTTGAGTAGAGAAAACGAACCACTCTGCCTCTTTTTTTTTTATTTTTTCCTGCAGGGTATGACAGCTAAACTAACATTTCTTCCTGCCAGTGTCTCTTGGAGCGTGAAACTGAATCAAGGGCAAGAAAGAATAGCAGAAAGTCTGAAAAGCAAGATTTTTAGGTGTGTAGAAAGACCTGTTTCTGTCTGCCTTACGCAACGCTCATGGGGAGGGCTCTGAAAGCTCCCCCTCCCCTGTTTGCTTTGGCACCTTCAGAAAGAAAATGATGGAGCATCTCCCACCAGGCTTCGACTCCCTCTGGCTGAGGGGGAGAAAATTTGGAGATGCTGAGGGTCAAGCTCGGATTCAGCCGGCCGGTTGACTTTCAATTTTTATTTATTTATTTATTTATTTTTTCCCCCCCACGTCTTGGTTGAAGAAAATGGAGTTGGATGGGCTCCTTGGGCCGGGGCTGGATGTCGGCCTGGCGGGGCTGGAGCCTGCGTGGCGGCCGTGTCTCCTCCGCAGCGCTGGCACTTCCAGCCTTCCCCTTCCACACACAGCCCTCCTGCCTCCCCGGTGCCAGGAAAAATAAGAGAACGGCACGGCTCGAACAGCAGACCTCCCTCAAAATAACTCTGTGGTCGTGAGCTGAGGGCAGAAACTGTTCCTTCTCCGCAGCACATGTGAGATAAATGGTTTGCGTGATCACTTCTTTCCCCTGCCCCCGTTTTTAAGAGAGAGGGTTCAGATTTTTGAGCGGTTTCCCTCAAGGAAGTGCATGAGAGCTATTAAATACATATTTCTCTTGGAAATATCACCGGAGCCTTCTTTTCCTCGCACTGCAGAAAAGAAGTATATTAAAATATTTTCGCTGAAGGGAACTTCATCGTGGTATTTTATTGGGTTCTTTTGCTCAGTCTTATCTATTCTTTGTCACTTTTAGATGAAGTGATTCCTCTGGCAACAAATAACTTCCCCTAATCACAGAGCCCAGCCTGGGAATTTTCCTAATTTACTCCACAACACACTTCAGCAGATGGAGGAGCAGGGAAAACTGAGGAATGCTGAGGCGCTTTTGCTCACTCCCACTTTCTGGCACCCGAGATTAAAGCTCTTTTTCTCACCGCAAACCCCTGACCCCTTCGCTTTCTGGTAGCCCAGCATCCTCTAGATGGCCCTTAGGCACAGCTTACACAGGATATGTGCGGGGAGAGCAAGAATGGGGTTTCCTGCTGTGAAGGTCTTAGGGATTCTGTGAAATCCCAGGGAGATTCGGGGAAATCTGCATTATAATGCAGTGTTTGGTGCAGGTCTGTGCGCCGAGCGGGCGCACAAAAGGTGACGGAAACTAAATGTGTCAGGCATCATCTTTCTAATCCAACGTGGGTCTGTTTAATCTCTTTCAAAAGATGTCTTAAGAACTCCCAGTGTCTTCATTGAGCGCTGGGCTTTCACTGCTGCCCGTGTGGGGGCTGGGCTGTGGGATGCTGGGGCTCCGGCTGCTCCTCATCACCCGGGCTGAGGCTTAATTAACACGTAGAGGCTTCAGCCTGGGCAGGAGGGCACGGTAGTGGGTCTGGAGGAAGCGCCTGTAATCCTTTAAACAGCTCCTTGAGGGGCAGGAGGAGAGAATCGGGAATTCTTGCTCTTTCTGTCTCAAACAGGAGGCAAAGGAAAGCCCTTAGATGCGACTCAGGCAGGGCAGAAAGTGCCAGCTCATCCCAGCTTCTGAACTCCTCCACCTGGATCCTCCCGTGCTTCCACAGCCGCCTCACCTTTGTTCTGCCTCCTGCAGAGCCCCCTGGCTCAGACCCCGAGTTCTAGACTCAAAAATTCACTTTCTGTTTTCTCCCTATGCACATCTCGTTCTCCTAAGGCAGCCCTGGAAAGCTGAATGCTGTGGGAAAGGGTTCGGAATTGGTGGGGGGGAAATCTGTGTTGGATATTAATAAAGTCTCATGGCCCCAGAAGCTCTAGCTCCACTGCTTCATGGAGTTTGTCATGTTATCACGGANGGGATGGAGCAGCTTCTCTGGGCAATCTTAAGTTGCATTAAACGTTATATAATGTTGGAAAAAGGAGAAAAGTCTCGATTTNCACAGGATGGTTTGGGTTGGAAGGGACCTTTCAAAGGTCACCTCGTTCCACCCCTGCCATGGGCAGGGACACCTTCCACTACCCCAGGTTGCTCCAAGCCCTGTCCAGCCTGGCCTTGGGCACTTCCAGGGATGGAGCACCATCTCTGGGCAATCTTAAGTTACCTTAAATGTTATACAATGCTGGAACAAGGAGAAAAGTCTCGATTCTTGTAAGACTTAATGTGCCATTAACCACACACTAAAGGAAGAGTAATATGCCAGGAAGAAAATGGTTGCATTGAGCAAGAAAATAACGGATGAAAAATGAAGAATTGGTACAGGCTAAGCTTTTATCAATATTGATCTTGTGCAGTTTCACAATAGTAACTTTTGGCTACTTTGGGCAGCATAAAGCATGAAAGTAGAGCATAAAAGTAAGGACCACAGGGGCAGATAATGAGAACAATGAGTAAATCAAGCAGCATTCTTTTTTTCTCGGTACTCATAGATCATCTTTATTGCAAAATTCTGCGTGAGCTTAGGAAGAAAATCTGAATACTTAAGATGTTAAAAATCAGGAAACACAGCACGCAGAGAAATGCACACATCCTGCATCGAGCTGTGTTCTGTACACAGAGCTGGCTGCACTGGTTGTGACTCAGGTGAGCTACACTGTGACTGTATAAAATGCTACTGGCTTTGCAAAGACACAAAAGAAAGGGAGAGGTAGGAGAAAAAGGCAGAATCCCTTTCTTTTAATCCACCTCCCAATGTTTGGCTTAGCTACGGAGCAATAACAAAAGAACAGTGTGTATTTATTAACTGAACTCTAAAACTTGTGTTTAAGTGTCTGTGGAAAGAAGAAAAGCCTAACACCTGTGCAACCAGTCAAGCTCTGTCTGTCCTTGTTGGCACTGGGATCTTCAGCTTCCCAAACTGCTGCCTGAAAGATCTTCAGCTGCTCCTGGGACAGAGGAGCTGCATTTTTCCAGGGTGTTCATCACCACCACCACGACCACCATGACCACTCCATGCACAGAAAGTGGCATTTCAGGTGGTCACAGCCTGAAATGCTGGAAGCATTCAGGGATATCAGTCAGTGTGCAGGCCTTGATCTTCCAAAAACCCAGCTGAAGCCATAAATCAGCTTTTAAAGTGTTGCTCAGGGTGATGCTGTGGTGGTGGGTGCACCAGGAATGCCCAGCTGGAAGAGACTGAAGGTGTTCCTGTCTGAACCAGTTTGTCAACAAAGCCATATATCAATAACTATTTACAGATTGACAGCCTGAGACAAATTCTGGGCTTTATTTCAGTCAATGCATTGGCACTGGTCTTCCCCACTCGAGGGCAGAAGCCCCAGGGTTTCCTAGCAGGGTTTTTAATTACCTTAATATATTCTCAGTTGATGACAGGCAACTGTAGCCCACAACATATTGCCCTTCTATAGCTCCTCTGGCATTTTCTGATGGTATTGTGTGTTTGGAGCTGGTGGAAAGGATTCAATTGAGAAACAAAATGTGAAAATACATTGAATATTTTTTTAAAATCCAGAGTTCCATGAAAATGTAGCTATCTCTTCATTTATTTGTTTTAAATAGCTCTTTCATGTGTTGGGACAAAGGGACATTGTATTAATCATGAAGTGTGAAATGTTTTTCTTGTTTGCTTGGGACAACAACTGGGAATACACGGATTTGCCTATTCACGCTTTATTGTTATGACAACATTTTTTCACAAAGTATTTGAAAGCCAGTGCTATGAAAGGGATAAAGTTGGCTACAAAGCTGGAGGAGTTTCATGCTTTTGTTTTAAGCTTGCGTGTGTGAGCTTTGTCAAAATTGTGAGTCTTTCATCCGTGGTGTCTGCCTGATTCAAGGGTTCTATTCCTGTTCAAATATCCTTTAGTAAAACCCATTTGACTGAAAGGCTGTGCAAACACGAGCTGGCTATGATAAGAGTCCTACATGAAATCTTTAACATGCTTTGTCAGCATGAGGTTTTTTCAGCTGTGTGCCCTAGTAAATATTCCAACATCCCCACCCCCCCCAAACTAAGTTCATTTTCTTGAAGTGCAATTCTCATTTATAATTGCTGTAATTTTTTGATGGGTTTATGACAATCAGCCTTCATGCCTTAGGTGAAATGTTAATCCACTCTGGATTAGGAAAATAGCGCCTTATTTCAATAGTTACTTGAAAAACAGTGCCCTAGTCCAAGCTGTGCTACTAAAACAAGCAGCAGCAGAACAGTCAGGTCCCAGCCACGGCTGAGTTTGCACTGGATCTGTTTTCTATGTTTCTCTTTCCTGGAGGAGCTGCCTGTCAAGCTTTCTTTAGCACTACTAAAAGGCATCCTAAGGAACCTCATCCCGTGACTTTGCTAGAGGAGGACACATTAATCAGCTTAATCAAAGTCAAAAAACATGGTTTTTCTCTCAAATGTGGTTGGCACATGGGAGCTCATCATCCCACGGGCAGGAGCTGAGGACAGAGGGGTCCATCTAAACCCTGTCCCAGCTCTGAAACATCCAAGAGAGTTTGTGAAAAAAGAGCTGTTTGTCCTGTAATAAACTGTTCATATCATGCACTACACAACCTATTTGCTCTATCAGGTTTGGTTCTGAAATGGGTTTATAGGAGGAACAAGGAGGAAAACTTGTCTTTGAAAAACTCTTTGTTTCCCTGCTGTTCATTCCTGTGCTGCTGTTTTAAAGTCTGAGCTTTTCCAGCTCCTATTCATCCCCGCTCACCTTTGCTTTTCTTGGTAAAAGTCTACGTTGGCACAGAGCTCTAAGACAGGAAAATGGAGACATTTTACCACATGCCTCTGCTAAACACAACTAATAACACGCTGGATATTTTCCACTCCACCCAAGCTGCATAATTGTTCGCCGTATGAAATGAAGTTAACTCTGTGTAATGTTTTGATGAGTAATTTTATTCAGGGCTGTGAAGAAACTGCTCTCAGGTCTGGAAACGTAAGTGCTTCCTGTAGTAAACAAATCTTGTGGTTTTAGCATTTCACTTAATTTGGTTTTTCAGATGACAGGACATGTTCCTTCTCTTTCCCTATGGTCTCCAAGGCTTAGGAGCAATTTTGTAGCCCAAGTTAATTTGTTCTCCCCTTAAAGGGGAGAGAGAAAATGTAGTTCTCGCCTTTTCCTTTGACAAGGGAAGTCTTGACCTTGACTTCTTTGTTTTCACCTGTCCTTCAAACAGCAGAAGTGTGATTCTGCTGTGATGGCCCCTGAAAATGGAGCAGCTTCTTTGCAGGGTGGCCACTGGACCAGTGTCCTGTTGGAAGAGCCCATGGGGGAATGGGTGAGTGCGGGTGGATTTGACACATTTCAGCACATGGCAGCGACTGCAGGCACCTGGAGCCAAACGGATCCACCCAGGAAATCTCCCGACTTGTGGCAGGAGCTGCCAGGATGAATTTGGTCCGTGGGTCTTAAACAGTCTTTATTGCATGTCCTAAGCTCCCAGGTGCTTTCAAGGCTCCTAAATACACAAGCTTTGCACCAGTCTAACCTTTGAAAGCAGAAAGAAGCTGCAAGAGGAGTGGTAAAAATACTTTTATTGCGTTGTAGCGCACAAGGAATTGCCTGTATTTGGGATGGAAGAGCCTGATCTGATTCCTGGGTTGTCCCAGACAATCTGTGGCTAAAAAGGCCAAGGTACTTAGTTGTCCAGAGCAAGCATAAAGCAGAAATTCAAAACTGAAATTTTCATTTGCCATGTACGCTATATACAGGAAAATGAAACATGCCATAACTTTTGCAAGAATATATTAAGGAAAAGAAATCCCCAGATTGGCTGGCTGTTTATTTATTATAGCAATCTTACACTTCCAAACTCCCCTTCCCTGCAGGCTCCTGTGTGCTGCCAGGCAATGGATCACTGTGGACATATCATCTGTATTTGTGTGAACACCTAATGCTGGTCACAAAAGCAATTCTTGGGAGCAGATTTCCTGACAAAATTGGGAATGGTTGCGAGTCAGGAATTCACATTTTAAAAATGCCCTCCAATATTTCCATGTGATTCCTTGGTTTTATGAATTTTCCGTTAATAATCTTGTTTCCCCAGAATGTTTCCAGCAAGGAAGCACAAACAGGAAAGTCGTGGTCATTTTAATATATATGTAAATAGGAGGACAGTGGTGTGATGCAGAGGATATTAACATTTAGCAGTACTCCTCCATTTACTATTGGTAAGCACCATTTCACACTGCAGTTGGAAGTTTAAAGTAATGGTCCCATGAGCTATCCTGTCTCCCTCTTTTATTAAATTCTTTGTCATGGATTTGTCCTTTGCCAAACACATCACCTGCTCTTTCAAAACTGAGAATCTCCAGATGTTAATTTTTTACTAAAGCAGATTCAGTGTTCCCCCTGAAAAATACCATGGCAAACAAAAGATGCATGCTGTTACAGAAACGACAGGCTTCTTTTTTTGGCAGGTATTCAGCAGGCTGAGAGTGCAGGGAGTGCCTGCTGAAGTTCATGACTCCTGAAGTGCAAGAAATGTCTTTTGATTCCACACTGCAGTGAACAGGGATGTGCAGCTTTTGCTGCTCTGCAGCATCCGTGGTGCAGGCTCTACCCTGATGAGGGCAATGGGTGAGAAACCGTCCTACCCCTCTCTACAAACAGCTCTAGTAAATACTGCGTTAAATTTCCTCAAGCCTTAAGTGTATTTCAGCCTTCATTTGCTAAGAAAGCTTTACAGGACTTCAGCTTAAAGCACTTTTCTGTAGCAAGCATTGTCCCCGTTTGTGCAGCATCTGCCACACAGTGATGATCTGGCTGTTGCATCTCCCTCCGTTTGGGAGGAAGAATCCTACTGCTCCTTCTTTACAGAGAAGACCTGAAAAGCAGAATTAAATGCCTTGTGCAGTGTCTCAATGGGGCAGAGATGAATTCTGAACTTTGGTTTTACCAGACCCTCACCAGCATCACGATTCCTTTCCCTTGTTCCAAAGGTTTCTGCTAAACGAGCATGAATGGACATCACCATCATCCTGGGGGTGTGTAGTTGTGTCTGCTTGGCCCTGGAAATGCTCCTGCCTGGCTGGGGATGGTTTCCCAAAGGATTGCTGCCCATGCAGTGCTGGGTAGGGATTTGTGTCACAGATAAAGCACTTGTCAAACGCTCAACACGAGAACTTGGGGTATGGAGATTGCAAAAAGAGTGATTGGTCTGAAAGGGAGCCCAAGGCATGAACGCTGCCAAGGTGAGTTGTGTGCACAACAAGTATTTAACAGAAGCATGCAATATTGATTTTCTGTGACCTGGATGATTTCACAAATCATTTTGGCACTATGTTTTGTTCCCTGAGCTGTTTAAGGAGATACTGCATATCCATGTAAAAAAACCTTGTAGCTCAGCCTTTCCTTGTCCTTCACTGCAGAAGCACACCTGAGTTGTATCCACCTCCTCCCACAAGCATTGTCCAATACAGCCCTTCCCTGGGTGTTAACCTGATTTATTTGCTGCTCCTTGAAAGACTGATTTCTTCATTCAGCCCATGTCTTTTATCACCAGCCTTCTCTTTGGCTCTGTTGGTAACACAGTTACAGCAAAACAGAGGATTTGATAATATTTTCATGTATTGGGTTTTTAAACATTCAATATCTCAGCTTCCATTTCCTAAAGACAGAGCAGTTCTTGATTCTGGCTGCAGTGAGGGGTTTTAGATTTGGTGAAGCTTCAGGATGGACACGAACTGAACCCTTTGATCTTCTTTTCCTTTGTAAGTAACCTTCAGAGCCAGTCTGGCTGGAGGACGTCAGTCTGGCTGCTTCCTTTCTGTGCAGAGCCACTGGATCAACACCTGTGCCACACAGCTAGGGATGGATTCCACATATTGCAGCACTCACTCCCCTGCCGGCGCGGGGACACAACAGATTGTCGGCTTCTGCTGCAGCCATCTAATAACCCACCATCTGTTTTCCATTTTTAATTTAGACACAAGCAATAGACCTGAATCAAAACCGTGGTTCCAGACCCCGTGGGGATTGCTAGAAATTCTTCTGAGTTTAATAATTAAATAAACAACAACAACAACAACAACAACAAAAAAGTGAATTATTTAATCTCTCAGCAGAAATCCACCGAGCTGTGCACGTGCCTGCAGACTCATTACCTCATTCGCTCCAGCCCCCGCGCTGTCAGGGCTTGTTCCTTGTCACATCTCAAGTCTCTACCAAAATTTCTGCAGGGCAGGGACTGTGTATGTTTGCCTGGTCATGTATCTATGGGAATAACGTAAAGTACTAATGCTATTAACAGCAAGTGTGAAGGGCAACTTGGAAACTGGAGTTAATTTTGAAATTTGGCTCTTTGGTTCACCGTGAGTAACCAGGCAGAAAGCAGGGAGAAAAAAGAAACCTGTCATTAAATGTAATTAAAATTAGGATCTGAAATGAGAAATGTCATCCAAGTCATAATGGCTATCAAGGAAATGGCCAGTGAAATCATCAGCCACGGGCCAGCTCAGTGCCACCCCAATGTGGCCACCAGGACACCTCCTTCCCTTTGGGCTACGAGCAAAGGTGATGTGACCATGTGGGCATGGCACAGGCCCAGCGAGGGATGTGGCCCAGGGCTTGGGCACAAGAGGAGGAGAGGTTGTGTTGGGCTGCAGCGCTGTCTTTGGAGCCTGGATTGGGATAAATCCGTCCTGCCAAGGGGAAGCAATGACTCAGAGGGACCATTCCCACTCCTGATTCCTGTCCTGACGTGGTTGTCTCCCCACAGCCTCGGTCATCGCCTTCTCCCCAGCTCTCTTGATGCATTCCCAGCCTGCTGGCAGCCCAGGAGAGGTCTCCACCTGGGAAACTGAAGGAGCGTTGATATAAGAGAATAATATCATCAAAATGCAGGATTTGAGGGTGAGGCTTTCCAGGGACTGTCTCAATCTCCTGAGGACTGAAGAGTCGTCAGGATTAAACTCTGTAGAAGAGTCAGTTCCTAAAAGACCTTGGTCTTTGTCTGGAGTGGTGATGTCAACAAGAGAAAGAGAAAAGGGAAGAGTCAATTCTCCTGGTGTTCATCACTGGGAGACAAAAATAACTGCCCATGGCAGGGGTCTGGAACTGGATGAGCTTTAATTTCCCTCCCAATCCAAGCCACTCTGTGCTTCTAGGAATATATAAGGGCTTCATTGGCGATGTCAGAGGGTTGAAAAGCATTTATGGAGTGAGCAGGTGAATCTCTCCACAAGGGAGGCAGAGCATGGGCCAGTCCTTTGCTCCCCAAACATTAGGCACTTCCTGACTGTGCTGGGTCAATGGCACCCAGCTCTTGTTGCTCTGTTTCAAGTCTGTGGAGCTAAATGCAACCTCGGGATTTTCAGCAGCATCTCAGACAGTCCTCAGCAATGGAGCAGACCTTGCAGAGGACAGTGTCCCCTACATGGCTGCAGGGACCTCTGCCAGGTGCTCCCAATCTCCTCGGGAGAGCAAACAGGGCAGAAGCCTTGCTCCCATGGGCTGGAGCCAGGTTACAGGGAGCAAGCAGAGCTGGATTTGCTGCAGAGGAGGCTGCAGGTGGGAGAAGTCTGCTGGAGCTGCCTGGCTGGCTGCTGGTAAAGGGATGAGAGATGTTTCCTCTCCTTTTGGCAGAATGAATAATTTGATCTGGTTTGGTTTCCCCTGACATGGCGAACAAGCTGAGAGCCCTCGTCCAGGGTGAGTGCCAGCAGAGAAGGGGAGAGGAGCAGCAGAACTGCTGAGAGTCACAAGGATATGATGTGGGACTGGGGCAGGCTTCCCTCTAGGTCCTACTCATGTTTTAAAAGCTGGATGTGGCCTTGGAGCTGGTTAGAGAGAGCTTCTACCTCCCTGCAGCTCCAGCCCTGCCCATGAGACGGTGTCTGAGCTGCTGAGTTAGGGAAGCATTGCCATCCCAGAGCCTCTGGTGTTATCCCCTCCCAGGAAAACAAGCATGTGGCTCTCTGCAGGGTGAGAGAGGATCTGGGCACGGCGCTCAGGCCTGGACCTCTGAATGGAAAGACTGAGCTCTGCACAGCGCTGAGCAAAGCTCCTCACAGCTTTCTGCCCAGAAGCTGGGTCTCCTCTGCCAACAGATGGCTTTGCACAACGTTCTGGGCTCAGCTGTGCCCAGCCTCCCCAGAACGTCGTGCAGAGCCATCCTGCTTTCTGCTCCCCATTTCTAGGAGCTCAGAATTAGGATTAGGATAGGTGGGCATCGTCCTGGTCAGTTTTGGAAAGGCTGGTTAATAGGAGTACAGCACTGAAAATACCTGCTATGGAGATGACCTTGAAGAGCTCATCCAATGTGAAGGAAACAGTTTTTGTCTGAGCCTCCCAGGCCAGGAACAAAAAGTGACTTCATAATTTTTTTAAAAATGTTTCAGCTTCTGCCTGACTGTTGCAACCTTCCTGTTATTTGCTGCATCATTGTTCATCCTCCTCGGGGAGGGCCGGGGAGGGCAGCCCTGCTGTTTAATCACTTGCCTTCGCTGCTCACTTGTGGTTAATACTTGCTCCTCAGCACTGGCAAGTGGAATGCAGTAGTGCTGCTTTGCATTACCGCCCTGGAGCTGAGAACCAGGCCAATATCATCAAAATTCAAGGCATTCCTTTCCCAAACCCACTTTACATGGAAAAGTACCCTTAACTCTCTCTAGCCCCGAATACCAGGCTTGAGGGCCTCTTTACCTGCCAATGATGCTGGGCGAGCTTTCAGCCCAGATAAATCACAGGCAGCTGGGGAATGGGTGGAGGCTCTTGTTTCACCACTTGAAAGGCAGCTTTTAAAAGTTGGTTGGAATTCAGCCTTTAATTTTGCACCCACAGATTTGAGCCCCCGTAATCAGATGGGAGCTGGGATCTGCAGATCTCATCTGCTGCAGCACCAACACCACCTCTTGCTCACTGCCTGCCTAATCCAAGAGAACAGTTAGGTAATTAAAGGTCTGAATGTGTTTAGCTTTTCCCACCACTAGTTATGGGCAGAGCATTAAAAGGCTTGGGGCCCTCTGCACACGTCCTGGGTGAGCAGATTCCTGTCCTCCTTATCTCCTGGTGATTCCTTTGGGATCTCTAAGTGCTCCCTGTAGCTCTCCCATTTATCACAGGCTGTTTTCCTAAATCAAGTCCTCTGATATGCTGCTCCAAAGCAAATCATTATTATTACTATGATTGTTGTTATTATCATTATACAAAACCCCCAAACCCATGCACTTCCAAAAATGAGGCTGCATTAAGTGGGGATTCTTTAAAATATATTTATTTTGTTTTCCAAATCCAAACTTCAGGAAAATTTTGTATGCAGCACATGCAGCATCCATGGCTTGGGGCTGTGCCTGTGGGCAGCCAGAGCCTCGACATCGCTTCCAGGGGAATATTGCTCCACACAGCCCAGCAGAAAATTATTATTTTTACTGGCATTTGTGTTGCAGCAGAATTTGGAAGAGGGCATGGAGGAGTTTTATGGCACAGTCTGCTTGTTCTTGTTGTCACTGGTGAAAAAAAATGCAGATAAATTTTAAAACTGCGGCCTCTGTTCTCTGCATAATGATGGGGGAAATGGTGCTCTGGTCTGCTGCCTCACCTGAAATGTCACTGCACATCTGAAAGAAAAAGTCAAGGAAGTAAAACAAAAAAAGAAATACCTTTTTTTTTCATTTCTTTCCTAAATGTATGTAATAAGTATGGAAGCAGAAGGTATATTTTTGCTGGGTTACTCCCTGAAGAAATCACTGAAATCTGTGTTTACTGCTGGATCCCACCATATTTGAACTACTTCATTCACAGAATGATGGATTTAACTCATAGAATGAAGTGCAATGGAGCAAAATGATTGGACTTACTTTGAAATACGTGATTCTCACAAGTCCTGTATTATTTTATCAAGAAAAAATTAAGTCTCTGCACAGAAGCAACTGATGCTTCATCAGGCTTTGGTTGTCCTCTCCCCTCTCCTGGGGGACTGTGATCTCAGCGATCTGACTGATTCCCAGCTGGAAGCGAATGTTGTCTGGGAGTGATCCCAGTGCCCAAGCACACCAACCATGGCTGGTGGCTGGAGACTTCCCCAGAGAAGCCAGCCCCTGCCAGGAAAGCATCACTTACAGCCAGGCACAGGAGGGGAGATGCATTTTGCTCTGGGGCTGTGCTCTTACCAGTGTTTCTCAGTCTAGATCATGGTTGATGCGGTGTCCAGCCTAAAAATTTAGAATTTTTTTAATGTAACTGAGCATTTTTTTTGTTTCCTGACTCATTTGAACGTGTCAGAATACAGTCTTTTTCCTCCCCTGGAAAAACTCTGTAAATCTCTTATCATGATTACTTTTTGGTTTGCTTCTGGTTCTCTTCTCCATCTTGCCCTTCATTCTGGAACTTGCATCACATGTACACTTGACACAATCACATTTTTATTTCTATGTCTTGAGATTCATTTTCTTCTTTCCATCCTTTTGCTTTCATTAGCTTGCCTTGCTGCAATTTAGATTGTGAAACCTGTGGGGCAGAAGTTTTACTTCTAGAAAAACACACCCACGGTGATGAGCAAACCGTGGTGCAGAAGGCATTTGCAGATGAACGAAGAGCTTGGAAATGGAGTGGAATTTGTACTTCATAGAATCATTTAGGTTGGAAAAGGCCCTGTTAAATGCCATGTAATATTTATTCCACATTTGCTGGCCTGAGCATTGCTGAAGGCTGTTACCTGTCCCAGCAGTGGATCTGGTGGGGGGTTGGTGAGGCTGTGCAGGCTCCTTCAAGCAGCAAGACCCCGCCTTAGGAATATCGTGTTTTATTATTTATTTAAAGGATGTTTTCATGACACTGCAATTTCTAACCCAGCCTGGCGAGACCATAAAATAATAGCGGGTCTGTTTGGGAGGACGTGTTTTATTTGGCACGTTTTGGGGAATAGCAGTACAAAGGAAGAAAATAAAGTTGCAATGTTTATGGCAGCTGGGCTCTCTGTCCGTTGGTAACTACTCACCACAAATAACTGCTTGCTGCTGCCCACACGTGATATTTTAAGGCCTGAGCTCTTAAAAAGAAGCTCTTAAACATCAGCAATATTTAGTGCCGTGCGGCCTCCTGGCCACACATAATGACTGCAGTGTTTTTTATGAAAATGAAACTCATCACATTCTGGGCTTTGCTTTAAGACCTCACATCAATCACTCAACCCCAAGCCGTGCCTCACACCTTTTCAATTCCCACAGCCTTGCTCTTTCCGTTACGTTGCTCTTAATGTCTCTTTTTTCTGCCTTCTTCCTTGCTGCCTACTCCTTGAGGAAATATCCTCTGTCCAAAGCTGTTTGCTGAACAATCCTCCTACTGATCTGGAGGAGAGAGGAAAACCTGATCAGGTCCATAAGGCAGATGTAATTAGAGCACAGTTACTGACTGTTACAATAAAAACAAACATAAGCAGTAGAAAGATCAAGCAGCAGGTAAGGCAAGTAAAGGAAAAAATATTTTTGCCCACCACAAAATTAATGGTGGGACTCATTTCCACAGGATATTGTGAAGGATAGAAATGGAAATTATTTTTAAAAATTAACTAAGGAAATGAATGAAGGCTGGATCATCACTTGTTATGAAATGCAATGACTCAGGTGAAAAAAGCTGCTGAGAAAGCTCTCAGGCAGTTGGTGGGAGCTGGGAGGACCAGGAATCCACTGCTGGTCCTGTGGGAAGTGGGATGCATCTGACTCAGCCACTCGTACGTGCTTTTCAGTCATGTCACCCGTAAGGAATAAAACAATTACAAAACATAATTACAAACTGCTACAGACTGCATAAATGCAGTTAATTCAAGGTATGGATTTGCCTTACTGATGAAATGGCCCAGTTCTTCAACCTTTTCATCTCTCAGTTTCTTCCTTTCTGCCTAATACTTTCTCCTGCTCTGTGATGATGAGTTTTGTTCTGCTGCTCCTCAGGGCTATGCCTGTAAAATTGTCTCATGCAACTAAAAGTAAAGCAGTTTATTCATTGCTTTTGCTTTCTCCCATTCCTTGACAACCCTGTTACTCTGGCTCTCCCTTGTTCCTTAATCTTCTCCTCTCTACATACTGGGCAATAAACGCTGCAGAAAACCTTCCCACCAAGCAGGAAAGTGGGCTGGACCTTTCCGAAGTGCTCGGTCCCTTATCACAGACCCTCGTGGTGAAACTGGGGCTCAACCAGCATCGAGGCCACTGCTGAGTGTCTGAAAACTCTTCCCACCACTCTGTTTTAATTTGAACCCCCTCCCACTCTCTGGTTGTTTTGAATTAGGGTTTTGGCCTGGGATCACTGAATTACGCGATGTGACGTGAGAATAGATATTGCAAACAGAGCTCAGAGCTGTTGGTTGGCTTAGCATCACTTTATCTCCTGTGGCTGGGGGAGCACAGGGTGCAGGCAGCTGAATTTCTTGCACTGAGACAGCGCTTTCCTCTCTAAGGCTGTGACACCATGAAGGAAATGCAAGATAAGCCACGGCTTCAGCAACCTCCTTTATCTGGTCCCTCCTCAGCCGAGATGCTGGTGCACAAAGAGACACTGCTGAGCTTTGTTTGGTGCCCTGCCGAGGATGCTGGGCAGCAGGACAATGCCCAGTGCCACAAGTCACCAGCTGTCCCACAGCGAATGCACCCACAGTAAACAACCAGGGACAATGGGGACTCTGGGGAGGGGGAGTGGGTTTGTACCAGGCCTGGTGACTGTACCTGAAGTGACAAAGGGACAATTCAGCTCTTTGGGACGGCGGACGGCGGCACGGCGCAGAGAGAACGAGCGAGGAGAGATTAGCAAGGCTTGGCTTGTGCAGGCTGGCACATGATAACATTATTGGTTCTGTCATTTGATGCCGGGTGAAGAATGCAGACAGAAAGTGCTTCTAGCCAGCTAAGCTAGCACATGATGGTGGTAAGGTTATTTTATGGCGTTTTCTGCTCCGCTCCCTTTTTCTGTCCCCTGCAGTCTGGTGGAAGACCATTCTACTCCTTTCATCTGGTGATATTCCTGGTTATCAGGCAGCAGCAGGATGGTGGAATTCCTGCCACAGCAGCATCACTGCTGGTCCAGCCAACTGTTAACTGGCAACTGCCCAGGGATCAATACACCCAGAAATGTTCAGGGTGGCTCACCTTGGGCAGGCTTTGAAAGTATCAAAAACTGGATGTCTGGCCTGAAGCATTCAGAGTGGAGGAAAGGTAACTCACACCTGAGGAAAAAAATGGTCTGATGAGGGTTTATACTCTGAGGAACTGGATAGCTCTGCAGAGCACATGGTGAGAAACCCAGCATTAGGCACCTGGGCTCGAAGATGTTGGTTTGTGCTCTCCGTGACACACTTTGTAAAACCAAAATCTGAGTGCAAATAGCAGCAGATAAAGATTTTTTTTTTTTTTTAATGGCCCGTTGCCATGAAGAAGTGGAGCTGGGCAAGCAAACAAGCAAAGGCAGCTGAGAGAATGAAGGTCCCATAACTCACAGTGCATTTGTTTACTTACTTTGGCATGAGGCGCAGGTGTGAGCTCGGTCTTTGTTTCTTTCTGCAGGCTGGAAGGAAGCCTGCCTGCTCCTTGCCATGCAGGTAAAATAACTCTAGTACTGAAGAATATTCTTTAGCTACCTTTTAAATTAAGGAGGACGTGACTTTTGGAAAAAAAAGAAGTCCAAGGACCAGCTAAAGTTGAATAAATAAAACCTGCAAACTCTTTCACGCAAGGCTCTAACGGTGGTTTTCATTTACTCACCTCACTTCTCCCTGAAATAAGCAAAACTGAATGTTCATGGATTACTCTCCCTAGTTTTGCTTCCTGGCATAGATCTTTGCACATTTTCACCTCTCAGGTGCTGCAAGTCCCCATGGGCTCCCCCTGAGTGCAGACTCTGTACACGCTCTCTTCTTGGTTCTGTGAGTCTTTTCTATTTTAAACTCTGTAAGGATGTTTTTCACATGCACTCTTTGATTTCAGACCCTTTTAGTGCAAGTTTAATGGAATCGCAGAGCATTTGGGAGAGGGCAAAGTGTAAGAGCAGTAGTGAGGATGAGTGAGTGAGCCCAGGCAGGAGCTGCTGGATACGGAGCAACTGTTTTTGGGGAAGAGCGGCCGCATCCAGCCTCTGGATGTGGGAGTTAAGTTTTCAGAACTAAATGCAGCAGTGGGGAAGCCCCTCCTGGAGCTCCAGGTGGAGGAGGTGTACATGCAGGAGCAGGAGGCAGGCACCTAGGCCAGCTGTGTAACCTCAACACCTTTCCTGTGGGACGGATAACAGGGAGAAAAGCAGCACTTGGAGAAAGTAACCTGGGTGGACTGACAGCATTATTTTGTGTGTGGAAGTGCAGAGGCTGGAGAGCAGGGAGAGGAAGAGAGGGAGAAGAGCAGGCAGCTGCTCTGTGGATGGTCCGTGTATTTGGCTAATGATGGTAATAAAACAGGATTAGCTGCTAGCCCTGGATTGATGGCCGTGGCAATTGCCAGACACTCTGCTTCCCTTCTGTGAGCAAAGGAAGGTGGCTGCATGTGGGAATTACTTTTAAAAGCTCATTAGCTGGGTGTTAAGTCTCATCAAACAGTTAACATTTCAAACAAATACAAGCTGAGTATAATTGCAGCCTCTCTAAATTTGTTTGCCCCATTAATACCTGCCACTATCAATTATTTAATTCCTCCTCAGCTGTTTGAGTGCTTGTTCCAAACTGGGCGTTACATGGATTTATTTATTTGTTTATGGACAGAAGAAGTGCTTTCTGCTCTATGAGCCCTGTAATCTGAAGGTAAGAGATTAAGTGGGAGACAGTGAGGATGGTGAGCTTTGGTTTGATGCTACAAAATCCATGGGAAATTTCTAGGGAGAGAGGCAAGCCCGGGTTTGAGAAGATTGGGGTTTGGAAGACCTGGTTTGGGTCTCCCAGATGTGCTAAAGAGTTCCCACCAAAGCAAAGGGAGCCTGAGTCATGCAGGAGACTTCTGCTCGTGTTTATTCCAGCAACGGGAGAACCATAGCAGCAGGAAAACAAACTTTGGGAGACAGGACAGATAAGTGAGACATTCCCGGGCAGCGGGAGTGAGTTCCACAGGGATGCCAGAGGGGAGAGAGGGTCGCCTGCCCTGGAGCACTGGGGGAGTGCAAGAGGGGTGAATTGTCCCTGCCAGGCTGATAAGGAAAATAATAACCAGCAAAAATCTTTATTAGTGCTGACTCAAACATTTTTGCCATTTCTTACCTTGGAATGTTTGCTTTTATTGCTGTTGAGTCTCTTTTTTTCTGGCTGCTGCATCTCTGCTGAAAGTTTCGTGGCACAGATGGCTCCCTGGTGATTTCTTTGTATGTCCTCCAGCACAGCTTTTTAAATTTTATTTCTTTTTAAAGTGACACCTGTTGTATGTGGGTATTAATTGGAGAGGGCAATAGAGTGGGCTGGCAGGTGAAAACCCCTTCTCTTGATCCCTCTGTGCTTATCTTCAATGCTTTTAAGCATAGAGAATCAAAATAATTAATTAAGGTGGCATATCTGTGGTCAGAGGGAGAGCTCTGCTTTGGCTCCCAGCTCCCCACAGCTGCTCAGCTGCCACGTGAGCAGGCATTTCTGTGCAGTGCATATGTGGCACTCTGCACTCCCAACAACCAAGAAAAGGGGTTTATTTTGGAAACTGCGAGTGGCTTTGTTTGCACATTTATTCCCTTTGCTGAGAGAGGCTGCAGATTGTTACCGTGACCTTTTGTGCTTCTGTGATAAGAAGCAGTTTTGGAGGAAAGTAGATCTGATGCTTTGGGCATCCAGGAGCCTTTGGAAAGGCCTCCAAACCATCCACGCAGAGGGAGGCAGGATGCTGATTGCAGCTGGAATCCACAGGCTGGGTAATGTTTGCTAGGGTAAATATTTGGAATGTAGGCGTTGGAATTCAGAAGGAAAGAGGTTAACGTATACACTTCTTCAAGGCACCGGGCTGCTGCTTTGGAGAGTCCAGTTCTGGAGGCATCTCCAGCCTTGCCAGGGCTGCTTCCAGTTTATTTCCTGTAGGGCAGAGGGATGCACATGGAGGGGAATGGGCCTTCCTCCCACCTTCACCCAGGAACCCTGCAAAGCTGTCAGACACCAGCTGGAAAGGCGCTTTTGGTTCCTAAAAAGGGAAATGGCAAACCACCCTGAAGACAGAGCAGCAGCACTCTCAGTGTTCTTCTGTCTTCAGCCAACCTCTTAAATATATCTGCAAAATAATTCAAGTTTAAATGTTAATTTTTATATAAGAAGCAAACTATAAATTGTTCTTGCTCTTTATTTTGGCACTAGAGCTGCAAACAACAAGGCATGTCACATTGCCTCTATAAATTAACCCCCCAAAATCAGCTCAAATTTATTTTCAGGTTTTGGTAATATTGGTTTCCATATATGTTCCCAGTTTCTAATAGTAAAAAAAGTGTACTTACATGAGTCATAATTTATGACACAGAAAACTGAATTATGAAGACATCCATGCTGAAAGTACTATGGTCTTTTTATTATTATTATTCTTGGTTAAATAAGTAGCTTGGAACTGGTCATTTAAAAAAGAAAAACAATGCTGGTTGCTTTTTCAGTGGCCTCTTCAGCTCGTGCATGTAATAATATATAAAATGAGGCATATTTCCATAGCTGCCACTCTGGAGTGAACAAAGCTTGTTATTAGCTTGTCTAGCCTGGCTTGTTTGATTTGAACTCTAGTCAGGGGATGAGTGCATGCTTGACATTTCTTCTGTACTGAAATGTCTCAAGCAATGCCAGCCTGGGCTCCGTTATGGGAAACGAGTAAAATCCATTCAGTATGTTCATGAGCAACTATTCTGACTTTTAATATACTTACAAAGTATATAACCACTTTTGGCTGTTTAGGCAGCCAAATGTTTTTGATGTTTAAAGGAAAAAAAACCCCAACCTAGTGTAGGTTTTCTTAGATATGGAAAAAGTACCAGCAAAATCCATATTTGTTTTATGTGGCTGAGCCTGTTTATATTGCCCATGCTGAGGATTATATGCCCTTAAACGAGAGAGGAATTTTGTCTACAGCTGTTGTGAGGAGCCTTTATTATAAAAGATGCCACAGAAAAAGTGAAGAATTTTCTTAATGAGTATATTAGTAATGAGAATAGAAGACAGATCTGTGATTTCAGCTCAGTTCCTTGGACCCTGGAAGTACTTTAAGTACATCCCTCAACCCTGTTGAACAAATAAAGTGAGTATACCTTTGAGGTTATTAGTTTCAGTGGGGCTTACACATGTGTTCAATAACTATGAACAATAAAAGCTCTGCTGAATTCAGGCTCCAGGTTTGATTTTCAGGTCAAGAACAATGGCATTTGTCCAGCTTGTCCTGAGAGCTACAGATAAAACCGCTGTGGGTGTTCAAAGTAGCGTTCTCCAGGCTTAAAAAGGTTAAAGAAATAGACAAAGTGGGTTTCTCCCTCTCGGATTTCCTGGAGATGTCTGATTTGGCTGACGGTTTGCCACCAATATCATCATCAAATAATCCCAGAATGAAAGCATCGTTAAGGTTGGAAAAAGTCTCCAAGGTCAGTGAGCCTAACACTAACCCAGTGTGGCCAAGGCCACCACTAAACCATGTCCCCACATCCACAGGTTTTTAAAATCTTCCAGGGATGATGACTCCACCACTGCCCTGGGCAGCCTGTGCCAATGCTTGACCACCCTTTCAGTGAAGAAACTTTTCCTAATATCCAATCTAAACTCCTCTGACACAATTTGAGGCCAGTTTTTCTTGTCCTCTTGCTTGTTACTTGGGAGAAGAGACCAATCCCCAGTGATATCCATCACTTTAGATATTGCTGTGCAAGCTCCAGGCATCTCTTTTAATTAATGGCATTATTTATGTCTCTCTAAGTGTGCCTAAGCTTCTTTTTTTTGTTGTTCTTTTGCCACAGCAATAATTAGCCTACAGGCTGATATAAATGGCAGTGAGTATGACCAGAAATCAGGGTGCAGAAGTGGCCTCTACCACACACCTTCATGCTGGCTCTGCTGGAACCCTGTCAGGGCTCCTTCCTGCAAGATGTGTCCGAACAGGAGGCATCCAGGCTCTGCCTTTTTCCAGCAGCAGCAGCAGGAAGCGGTTTCAGAGTTCCTCCTTTGGGTTCATGCCACCCAAACGTGGATATTTTTTTGGTAAATACAGCATGCATGCAGCTCTCTTGACCTCAGTAAATACAGCGTGAGCGTGTGTGTAAGCTTGAGGCCGGCGCGCAGTTGGTGACTTGGAGAGGCTGCTCTGGCAGCAGGGGAGCTGCCAGCAGTCACAACCTGCTTCCAGGGTGCCAGCCCTTGCAACAGAGCAGGCTCTGTTAGTCAGGGCAAACTCCAGATGAGGAGGAGCATGCTGGTGACAAAGCAGCCCTGCTGTGTGATGTAATTCATCCGTGGTACTGTAATGTGTGCACGATAACAACAAATCCATAGCTTTCCCCGAATTAGCCACTCTCCCTTATTTTCCTGGTGGCTGGCAGGTATCACTTGAATCTTCCTAACTAACTGGATTGAGTCCCAAATTGTTCCAAGCTGCCCCCTGGTCAGTTTGCTGTGGAGAAGAGACGGAGCTCTCCATTCACAAACTCTGTAAACTTATGTTTCCTTCATGAGATCCCTACTTTGGGATGTCTTCAAACTGTCTGTCTCCAAGTCTTCATATAAAGGTCAAGGTTAGCACCTGGTAGTCGTTGTTTTCCTTAACACTTCACATCAGACAGTGTAACTAGCATTTTACTATTTATTGTTTTGCTCTCTGGGGGAAACTTGATTAATTTTTGGGTTTTTTTTGCTGAAGATTAACTCAGTCACCCAAACCAGACATTATTGTGATGGTTCCTGTCCGAACATTTTCAGTAGTGGCCCAGCAGTGTTAAAGAAGGAGATGAAGCAAGACAATATGGCTCCAACAAAGCTAATTGGAAAAACTCCTATGAACTTCAGCAGAATCAGGATTTAATCCCTGCTATTTTGCAGTTAAGAAAAGCTACATGAGAGAGAAGTCTTTAAAAAAATTATTAGAGAACAGTTGTGATCTTGCATGTCAAATGTATTTAATTAGAAGAATTTTTTCCAGTATCTCTAGAGATTTAGGGACATGCAGTGGGACCTTTTCTGTTTGGAAAACACTTTGCCCATTGTGGGCACTAGGAGAGGAAAAAAAATGAAATAATCTGTATCCAATTGCAGTTGGAAATGTAATACAATGGGATAGGGCTGAGACCCACAGGGAAGCAGTGGCAGCACTCCCACTGACCTTAATGGGAGCTGGACCACATCCCACACGGCCTTGGAGACGTTTGTGGGGGGAAAAAAGTCTACTGCAAAGCTGAAAGATGAGAATGAAGAAATGCATGGATTTCAAAACTCTGTGGCTCAAGTGGGGCCAGAGCCAGAACCTGCTGGAGCAAACACAGAGTCAACGGTCAGGCAGGCTTGGTTTGACTCGTTCTCTTGGCTCTTTTGTTTTGCAGAAAGTTTTGTCAGTTTGTTTGTTCCTACTCTCAGAAAATACCTGTTCACCAGCAGATAACGCACATTAGCAACTCCTTTGTATACCTGATACACCGGGTTTTATCCAAAATCCCAGGAGAGAGGTTATTTGTGTGTTTTCAGTACTGAAGTCCAGCAGGAGCTGGTGACCTCCACTCCCAGCAGTTCCGCTCCCAGAGGGGGATGTCTCCCAGGGGATCACCTGTGGGCAAGGGCTGGGGAAAGGCTGGCAAGAAGGGGTCTTACAGTGGTGGGGTTTCCATCATCGTGAGGTGAGGCAGACCATGCTGCTGTCCCGCTGGCTTTGAAGACAGCAGAAAAATCAGGAGGAGGTAAAATTCGTTAGAGGTGAAATATTTTCTGGGTTTGAAACGCAGCTGAGGAAAGGCTTAATGGTGAAAAGGCATTTCCTTCATGTAGAGGAAAAGGAACACCCAAAGGACTGCAGAAAGGGAATGAAAATACCTTCAACCTCAACAGGCCCAGCAAAGCCAGAGAGCCCCCAAGCTGCTGTTGCTTCCTTGTGAACTTATGGAAAGAGATCTCCACCATGGATCATCTCTCAGTAATTTGGTGTTTGATGTACAAATGTGGGGAGCTAAAGACAGGACAAACACAAAGCCTCTTCTGGATACCAGAATGAGCTTTGCTCTGTCTCTCCAAGTGCATCAATTCTCCAAACCACACGGTAAAGTTTCCAGTTTCCAGAACTTTCAGCAAAGCAGGGCTCACCAACACAAGCTTTGTAGGGAATTAGGAGGGTCCTCAACCCCAAAGAGCTCTCAGAGAGGCAGCATGCAGGAGGAGCCCAGCTCCCGAGCAAAAGGCTGCCTGTGCTTCCAGAAGAACTTGCTAGAAGCCACAATGCATCTTGGAAGGAGCGGGGATCATATTTCAGCCCTGGATTTTAGGCACACGTTGTGACAGCCCGCGGCAGACATGCCAGGAACTTCATTCCGTAAATCACATTTCTTGCAAAGGAGGCCTCTGTGCTCAGTAGTAGTAGCATTTGTTTCTTCTTTTTCTTGGCTGCTTTGCTTGGAAGTAGTGTAAAGACTTAACCCTGGTGAGAAGGACCTGCAGAGAAATAATGGAGTATGTGAGAGCTCCGGCTTTTGCCTTGTTAAATGAAACTTGGTCTATATAAACACCCTTCAAAAAACCCACTGGTAATGCTGCAAACATGGGATTCAGCAGCGGGCTGTTTTCATTTAGCCTTTTGGCAGCATTTTTAACAAGAATATGTTTTTTTGCGACTTTCAAACCAGACACATCATCTTGGATGAACTATAATGGCAATAAAAGCATTGCAAATATCTCTATTTCTAACCCAGGTTTTGCTGGAAACATCTTACTGCTCAGAGGAGAAATAGAGCCTTCGTGTACTGAGTGTAACTTGCTTAGAATTGAGTACTAAAAGCATATTCCTGTCTTTACTCACACCCCAGCTTTACTCTTAATATTCTTTGGTTGGCTCAGTATCACCCCCCCTTGTTAAGGGTGGCTTTTACTTTCATCCAGCCGTGCTGCAGAAACTTCAGAAGCTGCTGACCTGATGTACTTTGCCTTTTCCCTCTGAAGTGTGTGATGTGTTTAATGCAACAGTGTTTTGTATACACAAAGGCTATCATCACCCCAAATTACCTGTTTGTAGACAAATGTTTCCTCAGTCAGATGCTGAGGGTGAGGAAGATCTCTGCTGTCAGGCAAGAAGAGGCCTCAGTCTAGTCTGCTTTGAACATTTCCGAATGAATATCTTGCAAAGAAATGTATATGTGGAGACATGGTGCTCAGCTTGATTACAGTGGTGACCCTAAAAAATGTAAAAAATGGTAGTGGAGATAGTCATCATAAAAAGGGTTTAATTAGCAAAGCACCCACTGATTTGTAGAGCAGACATGAACAGCTTCAATTCAAAGCTCCTGCCTCTGCCCGAGATGCTGAACCCCATCATCAGCTCATCATCACCTTCTGTAATCCTCCGTGTATCCAGAGTCAGCCTAAGGTTAGGCAGGAATTTTCCCTCACTACCATCTAGAAAGTTACTCCAGAATCTCTCTCAATAGCTCAAAACTTGCCAACTTCCACGTGTTCTACATTTTCCTGTCATTGCCAGCTGGTAAAGTTTGGCATAACTGTCATTGTGAGTCCTGAGCAGCACAGCTTTATTCGTTGTACCAGTGAATTCAGTTTTTTAAAAATTCTTGTCTGTTCTGATCCCATTATCCCTGAACAGACATTCCCATCTTCCTCTGTTTGACAGTCTTTTCCAATCTTACGCTATCAACAAAATTCAACATGCTTCTATGACCTGTGCCACAAATATTAATGAAAATATCTAATATTACTCTAATTACTAATATTAATATTAATCTAATTATCTAATAACCCAACGCTCAGTGCCTGGGAACTCTCGTCTTCAATTCTCTCTATGTTGATGTCCCCCCTTTCAGTTTGAGATGACACCTCCAGCTTCCCTAAGAATTTCCTTCTGTCTCTCTGCTGAAAGAGTTGCTGGAAGTGTTGGTCTCTACTCATTCTTCTGCCCAAAATCTAGGTGAAGGCCAAGAAGTACATTTATTTAAAGAGTACTGGTCATAGAATCACAGAATGGTTTGTGTTGGAAAGGACCTTAGATTTCATCTGGATTTCACTATCTTGGGTTGCTCCAAGCCCCACCCAGCCTGGCCTTGGACACTTCCAGGGATGGGGCAGCCACAGCTTCTCTGGGCAACCTGTGTGAGGGCCTCTCCACCCTCACAGTAAAGAATTTCTTCCTAATATCTCATCTGAACCTGCCCTCTGTCAATTTGAAGCCATTCCCTCTTGTCTTGTCACAACATGCCCTTGTAAAAAGCAAAGCAAACAACAAACAAACAAACAAAAAAAACCGAACAAAAAACCCAACAGAACTCTTGAAGCTGGGGCTGTCTCTGAGCTAAAACACACCTTAATGATAAAAAGCTGAGTGAGAAAATGAATTGTGCCTTCTGCAAAATCACTGGGTTTATCAGAATCATAGGTAATGGGATGTTTGTCACCAAGAGCCCACAGTGCCTCACGGCTTTGACTAAACCATTCATGCTGCCCATGAAGGTACAGATTTGGGGTGCTGTCACACAGCTGCTGTTTACCAGTGCAGTTTAATTCCTTGAAGATGCAGCCTCTGCACCGAGGTTCCCCTGCTTTGCAGCAGAGCTTCCTCTGGGAATGCCAATGGCAGCTGCAACCCCACCGCCGTTGACCACAGCAGAAATCATCGCCTCCAAACGTGTTCACCACGTGGAAAACCAGAGACCTCGCTGTCCCCAGGGGGTTTGCTCTTCCACCTCTGTCCTCCTTCACCCAGCGAAGTGACCATCAGTGAACAGCAGCCCACGGAGGGATGTTAGAGCCTCACCCGAGGAAGGAGCGGCACCGCTGTCGTGCAGGTCACCCTTCCAGCCCGTGGGGTGCTCCAGGAGGCAGGCGGGGAGTTAACTCTGTGCTCTGCCATCTCTTGGAGTTGCAAGCCAGCCTGTGAGGAGGAGCGCGGCCCACGCGCCAGGGCCGCCAAGCTGCAACACGCCGGAGCCACCGCGGCACTCCCGGCACGGCCCGGCCTCGCCCGCGCTGCTCCTCCTGCAGCCTCCCAAAGGCCGCTGGAAAATAACCATCAGGTGCTGCATTGTTTGCTGCCGAATCTCCCGTGCCAAGCACAACAGGAATTCCCTGTGCTGCGAGGCGCAGGCAGGCGCAGGAGCGGCCCGCTCGCAGTGCGTGCTCCTGCTGGTTCACAACTCCGCGGCCCAGCGCTTTTTGCACTTTGGGGCTGTGGGGACAGCAGCAGCCACAGCTGTGCCGTGCCATGGTGATTCAGGTTTGTGCTGATACTGCCATTTCATGGAGCCACCGAACGTGCTGAGTTGGAAGGGACCCATCAGGATCATGGAGCCCGACTCCTGGCCCTGCGCAGGACACGGCAGCCATCCCACCCTGTGCCCAAGAGGATGGTCCAAGCACTGCCTGAGCTCTGTCAGGCTTGGTGCTGTGACTGCTGCTCCTCTTCCAGTGCTCAGCCACCCTCCGGGTGAAAAACCTCATCCTGATCCCCAACCTAAACCTAAACCTTTATATAAATATATAATTTTACTGTAGTTTGACGCAGTGCTGTCCCTGCTGTTGGTGCATGCTGAAAGCATAACTGACCATGCTTTATTTTTTTTTTCAGATGTTTAATTGGCCTGAATAAAAGACTGGATAACTAGCATTGATTTCGGTTACTTAGGAAATTCCCGTAAATGTAGCAAATTTACACAGTTTACTGGCTATTGCGTGCAATCTCTCCCTGACAGTATGTGCATCACCCCAGGCTTCCCTGTGTGACAAACCAGTAGTGCAAAAGGGTTCTGGTGTGGGGAAAGGGCTCTTTAATGAAGCCAAATTATAATGAGGTTTTGCGGCTGAAAGCTGGAGCTGAAGAATTCAGACCAGTAATAAGGTGTGCATTCTTGGCCACTGGAGAATTTAATATCTGAAACAATTTGCCTAGGGATATGACGAATTCTCTCTTTGAAAACTTAAATGAAGATGGGGTTATTCTTTTTCTAAACAATCTGGTTCAACCAGAAGTTATGGTCTTAATGCTGGAGGTTCTGGTAGCAAGTATCTGACCCAGGCAATGCAGAAGTTCAGACGAGACGCTGCAAGTCTCCACTTGGGTGAAATAAAGTGTTTTAAATGCTGTACTAAAGCATTGCTTACCTGCATGCTTTAAGTCTTAACTCAATCTTCCCTTCATGAAGAAGTGGGGGAAAAGTGAGAACAAATGGCATTTTCTGAATTTTTCTGTGATGTACTTTCTGTATCTACTCCTCCAACAATTTGTCACTGACGTTAAATATAACTTGGCCTAAAGGGAATTGTCTCACGTTTATAGAGCCTCCTGATCCCTTTTCTTGTCCTGGGGAATGGGATACTGCTTGCCAGTGCTAAGGGATAATTCACCAGGAAATACCCCAGGCCAAGCAATGAACTGCACAGCACAGTAGCCCTCTTTCTACTCATTTTCCTGCAAAAACAATCCTTGTGCGCTTAGATATTTAAGGAATGCAAAATAAAGTGGTGGTAGCGACTTTTGGAGCTATTAAGTATATTTTCCTTCTCTTCCCTTAGCACGGAGGGGAGTTTTACAAAAGCCCCTACGGTGGGCAGGGCACAGACCTCCCTGGCTGGAGCAGGATTTCTCCTTCTCCTCCTGGCCTCTTGTAGAGGAGCTGAGGCTGAGCTGCAGTGACACCCAAACCACGGCTGCCTGCCCAAGGGGCTCCTGAACCCATGGCCCCTGCAGATGAGCTGGGGAGGGTACAGGCATGGAAGTGTTTCTGCATCCTGGGAATACCTGGGCTGGCAGGAGTTGACAGGGCTGTCACCACAGCGGTGCTGAACAGTCAGCAACAGGATTGTCATGAGAAGGAAAAAAAAGGCAAGTGAGAAGAGGACCTTTGATACAATCGTACAGATTCCACCCCTACAACCCAAGAGTACGCTACAAACTCTTGTAGCATTGTATAAATCTACTAAATTAATCCAGTGTTCATGATCTAGATGAACCCTTGTACTCATTTCAGCTGTTTTTGTACAAGGACCTCGAAGGAAAATGAAGATAAAGGCCTGTATGTGAGGTCTACTTGACTTTTCTCTCTCTCCTTGATAGTGGTGAATGAATGTCTACAGGGAATGCCAAAATTTATTGTGTTGTCTGTGAAAAATGAGTCTTAATACTCTGGAATTAGTAGGTAAACAAGAAAGTGCTTTTTGGGAACATAGATGTAGTGATTCCAATATTTCCCATGATTTTACACTTAGATTTATTCAGTCAGTGGGTTTGATTAGCCCTCAGACCATGGCCCCACAATGACATCAGTCAGACTCCCTCTCTTGTGCTTTAGGAGATCATTCCAATAAATGTTGTTAGTTCTCCTAACCTGTGAGCAGAGCAGGGTTAGAGGAGAACTGAAATACCTTCATGTGCAGGGCTTGTGAAAAAGCAGGAAATGTCCATGGAATAAAATACTGGAAAATTATTCTTTCATTTGTCAGAATGCTAAAGCCGGGATCTATCCTTTTGCCAATGCTAAATTATTCTTCATTGTGTACAACACAGTTTCACAAATCATTGCTTTTTCAACCTTACTGCCCAGCAGTTACTGAAATGAACAGAAAAATTCATGCTTTCATTTAGAAGGTTGCTCACTTTGGGGAAACAAATTTATTTACCAGCAAGGATTTTACTTTTTGAAGCAAACCAAATATTTCACTGAAGAGTGTTTTGGGGAAAACTGCATATGTTTATCTCCCTGTGTTTACCGAAAATAGTCAGAAAAATCCTCCTTACAGAGGTTCTCTTTATTGGCAATGAGGCACAGACCTGAAAAGCTCTGCTGAGTTGCGAGCTGGCAGCTGTGAAAGTTCTTATGTTCTTCTGCCTTTGTGGCTTTCATCAGCAGAGATGCACAGGGTGGCATTTTAAGATCGTAGCTCACCAGGAGAGTGGGAATAATACCCTCTGGATAGGCAAGGAGATGAGATTTATACGAGGAATTTCAAAGCCTGCAATTGAGGACTACATGTAGGTAAATTTTGCTGGGCAGATGTTTCTTTATTGGCCTGAGACACATACACTTTACAAGGCTTTGTGTTTGGCCAGTAAATTATTTAATGGAACAAACAGTTAATCTTCAGTCCCAGCCTTGACTCTGGCTCCGCTCTTCAAGCTTCTACTCACTCCAGAGCAAATGTTTCTGCTGACAAATTCACAGTGATTTTTCATGTTGTTGGTGTGGTCTGGCACATTTCTTCAAGGAAAATAAATTTTGATATCAAATAGGGAATATTCACCTAAGGAGGAACTGAGTAAAGGTTGGCTATTGGTTATCTGGGTGTACTGTCCTTCAGGGTGAAGAAACTCATCCTTCTGTTAAACTCTTGAAAGATGTGATTGACTTTAAGTAGAAAGAAAAAACATTGAAAGCACACCGCAATCTCCCGACAAATACGTAAAATCCTGTCTATTTGTATTCACAGAGCAGAGCTGGAACCAAACAATGAATAAAGACCATCAGTAAACTTCCAGTAGATGAGGCAACATGAAATGGCCCAGAATGGATGGGGATGAGCTTTTCAGCAGGGCTGGTTGTGATCACACAAGGGGGATGGTTTAAAACTGAAAGAAGGTTGATATAAGAAAGAATTTTTTTTACGATGAGTGTGTGAAACGCTGGCACAGGTAGCCCAGAGAAGCTGCCCCATCTCTGGAAGTGTTCAAGGCCAGGTTGGTTGGGGTTGGAGCAACCTGGTCTAGTGGAAGGTGTCCCTGCCCATGGCTGGGGTTTGCAATGAAATGATCTTTAATGTCCCTTCCAACCCGAACTATTTTAGGACTCTATAAAGAATAACGGAAGATATGGCCATGGGGTGCTCTGTAGCAATAATAAATTCAATAATAAGTTTCTAGGACTGGACAGGTGTATAACTGAGCCTTACCCCAGCACAGTGACACCCTGGATGGAAAACTGCTCTCAGGGAGATCTGTTATATGGAAGTGGTACCCAGCCCTCACACGGAAATAATTTCCACTGCTTATCTACAAGCTCTTCTGCAGTGTTGGGTGAGCCGATGTCAAATATTACACTTTAAAAGACAATTACGTGTCTTTCACTTCCTCAAGTCCCTCTAAAGCCAAATAGTGCTATCTAATCTAAACCACCCCAGCTCTTCTCCATCCCCTCAGACACATGCTGTGCATCACATTTCTGCAGAAATCCACTGCAGCCTGGTTCAGCAATCCCTTTGAAGTCCTTGGAAGCTTATCTGTACTCCAGCAAGCAAGGGTGTGTCTCCCGGCCAGCTTGCAGGCGACCATAAAGTAGAAATTTATCCCAGAGGCCACAGGTGGCTCTCTGGGGATTTTTTTTCTCTGAGTATGAAGAAATCTCCAGAAGTTACCCCAGAACAAAAGGCTCCTGAGGCTGTCAGTGCTGCTGAGTGTGAGTGGGATTGTAGTGTGGGACACACCACAGACCCTTGTGGGCATGGCCCACCAGGACTTAAACAAAAACCTTCAAGAAAGCACTGCAAATGGTCACAGCTGCCTCGTGACAAAATTGAGCAGGCAGAAGCAAAGTGGGGGTGGCAGGAGACATCTGCCTGCCTCCCATCCAAACTCCAGCAAATCCCCCAGGTGCCCCCACCAGCATCAGCCTTTCCCTGCCCAGCTACAACCCAACTCTCCAGAGGGTGTCTGGACCCCACTCCCCCTGCCCCCATCACCATTCTCACCCCCTTTCCCAGTAACCACAAATGCTTTCCCTAAAAAAAAGCTGGAAAATGGTTTTAATGCCCCAGGAGAAAAGAACAACAACAACTAAAAAATTCTGACATTAATCCTGAGATGAAAATGGCTGAGCAAGTATTTATGTTGATTTAGGGCTGTTCTTGTTACATTCTTGAAACTACTGAGGTTATCTTGTAATCCATCTGAATTGCAGCTTGCGGCATTTTGAGCTAATTTTCAATTGTGCTGCATTTAACTATTCTTTACCTCCTTGTGCCTCCCAGTATTTGTGGAAAAACATTCAGCAGGCTTAGGAAACCCAAGCCTATAGCCTCTGAGGTGTCTCTGCATCAGAAAATGGAGACAGAGCATTTCTTAAAAAGAGAAATTTTGGGGGTCTGATGAGATTTTGGACTCTGCTGAGAGGCGACACTTTTGCAGGGCTGGGTTTTGGCTGGAGGAGGGCTCCCTGAGCAGCTCTCTTTCTGTTTATTTTCTGAGTGTTTTGAGTGAATGCACGTCTCTATAGATGTTTAGAGAGCAGCAGCGCTGGAGATGAGGTTTATTTATTCTCAAGATATGTATCATGCAAACAGCTGTGCACTGCTTCTCCTCACTGCTCTGGTGATGAGATTCAGCTCCCAGCCCACAGATCCGGCTGGGAGAGGCAGCACAGCCCCCCAGGAGTGGGGTTTGCAGTGGCTGGAGGCTCCTGCCTCTCCTCCAGCATCAGACCACTGGGCTTATCCCTTCCTGGGGCTGGAGCTCTGTGCTGCAGGCTGAAAAGTGGGAGGAAAACTGAACATGACCCAGCACTCACAGGCTGCCCAGAGAAGCTGTGGCTGCCCCATCCCTGGAAGTGTCCAAGGCCAGGCTGGACAGGGTTTGGAGCAACCTGGGACAGTGGAAGGTGCCCATGGCAGGGGGAAGCTGGACTAGCTGACCTTTAAAGGACTAGCTGACCTTTAAAGGTTCTTCCAACTCAAACCGTTTCATGATTCTAACATGGATACGAGGATTTTGGAAGACTTTTTCCCTCTGGTGAGGCTAATTCCCTTCTCCCACTATTCTCTCTATTCACAGAAGAGCTCCAAATGGGTGGCAAATCTGTCAGAATTTTGGATGCAAGGGCATAAGGAGGTATTTTCTGCTGGGCCAGTCTGGCGATCTTCTCAGCATCCAAGAAAAGGAGCCCTCAGTACTAAATCCAGCATTTAAGATGTCCAGTGACCAGACAGATTTTCCTGGAGTACAAAGCAAGTGGATGTCTCTAAGCAGATGGGATCCCAGCATGATTTTCCTCTGGGATCTTTTGCAAGTCACTCCCTGAGGAAAGTGGGGGTTAACCCCATTTTCCACATGCCTTTGGAAAACGCTCCTGGTCTGCTCCCTACCCCTTAAACCATCAGAAATCAGGGGATTTGAGGCAGGGTATGTGCAGAGAAACCTTGTATTTCCACATCATGTCCTGGCTTCATGACAGTTTTAGTGAGAGCACCATCCCAGCACCTTCCTTTCCTCCTTCAGCTCCTTTTCCCTTCTGTCCCTTCTCCTGACCCCTGGGCACCCCTGTGGCATGGAAAGAGACCCATTGCTTGTAGTTCCTCCTGCCTGTTTGTTTGCAGAGACAGGGTTAAACCTGCATTACTTCTTATCTGTAAATGATGTTTTTCCTGTCGAGCACAATTACAAATGCAGCTCCTTTGCTTTTAGCTCAATTTTTCACCGCTTGTTCCTTCCCCCCCTTCTTGGTTGTACTCTGGCGATCACAGCAGTTTCTGTTTAAAATGTTTCAGTTTCTCTGTTTTCTAGAATTAACTAGGAGCTTGTTGCTACATGTGGAGCAGGGCGGGACTGCTGATGCCTGTTTTGGTTTTTTTTTTTCTCCTCAGAAAGTAGATTGCTGAATGTAAGGCTTCAGGGAATAAAATTTACAGGAGAGAAATTGCCTTGTATGTTTTTAAGGCAGAGCTACCTCGCTGGCCAACACAGGATTTCACCCTTTGCATGCCATGAAAAACTCTTTTTGGTGCTAATGCTTTCTGTAAATCTGGGATCAGTGTTTCTCCTTACTACTCTTTTCTTGTCCTCTGTGGCCAAAATCAAATTTGTTGCTTTCAGATGCATCGCTGAATTGCTCTGATTTGCATGTAACGAGGCTGGATATTCCAGTAAAAATTTGGAGCCCTGTTTAAAATCTCCTTTATAAAGATAGTTTTGAGATTTATCATTCATCACCAATCAACATTATGGCCCTTTTCAAAGAACCTGCAAAATTTTAGGACCCATCCAGCTCGGGAAGGTAGGGAGAGGCCATTTGCCATGAAACCCCCGTGGGGGACACCTGTGGGACAGGGTTGGCTCTCCGAGGCTCTCTTTGGCAAATTAAAGGAGCACCAGGATTAAAAACCAGCAAACCCACCGCTGCACATCCTCAGGGACCTGCTGTATTCCTCCCACTAGAGGACAGCAGCTGGTGTGCGCAGCCACCAGGAGCATTTCACAGCAGAAGCAGGAGTAAAACAGCCCTACCCTTCCTGTAGAAACTTGTTCCTTTCTAGTGGTTTTCACATAATGAATCCCAGTGAATATTTAACCCAGTCTCCCCTGTAATCAAGTTTCTGGCCTCTCCACTTGTACCCACGGTGCAAAACCTTTCCTGACCCGTTGTGTTCAGCAGCCCTGGGAATCTCCAGCAGGATCTCTGCTCGGTTGGCATCAAGGGAGCAGCATGAGGGTTGTTGGGTTTTTCTCTTCCAGCAATCACCAACACAGCCCTTGCTATCCTTTAAGAAATGGAATCTGACCTCAGCCTGGCTATCTAAATCAAAAGCAGGCCTTCTCCTCGAGCTCTGAAATATTGCTGTGTGTTTATACATATATGAATATTCATTCATATCCATATGAATATTCAGTAATGCAAGTCTGGACTTCATGCAAAGCAAGCTTCCCTGCAACCCTTTATTTAAAACAGAGAAGAATGAAGGAGAAAAGGGTGTTTCTGGGTCTGTGGGAGCAGGGAAAAGGGAGAGTTTGGGTCTGTGTGTGGGAAACCTTCCTGTGACTTTGGTTTAAGGAACTCCCCACGCCCCTATCCAATTCTCTTTGGGTTTATCTGCCTGACCATTACCTTTCTGTCCCATTTTTGGGGACTGCAGCTTGTGAACGTGGTTACAGAGTTAACAAGTGAGGGCTGTTAAACCCTGATGTATCCCTGTTTATGTGGAGACTTTCCTGGGCAGATCACTGGCTGCTCTCCAAGGCAATCAGTGTCTCAAGTGAAATTGTGGGTACCACAATCACCTGGCAAAGTGGAGGAGGAGGTCATCTTACTGTGGGGACTGGAGCTGATAAAAGACATGGCTTTCACTGAGAGAGACAAATAAAGGAAGAAGCAAATTCCTGTGAAAACTATGGTAGGAGATAGGAAAGGGAAATTATGTGCCAAGGACGGGGAGAGGAGAAAGAATATTAACTGCTTGGAGAACGCTGACTTGAAAGATGTTTGAGGGTTAAGAAGAATGAGGCAGGGAAATAGTTGCAGGCATTTAGTGCTTTATTAGCCAAGGTGGGAAGTAGAAGAATTACTTTTATTTTATATTTTTAACTGCTGCAGAGTGACTGTGCCTGCTTGTGTCTGCACCTGGGCCTGTGGGAGAGCGACCTGGAAATGCAGAGCTTGGCGCTGCAGCAGAGGATTTGGGAAGCAGGAGGGATCTGTTGGGATTTGGTGCTGTGGGACAGCTGGGCCACAGGACCCTGCCCTGAAGGAGCAGAGTGCCCACACTGTGGGTCCCTGCCTTCCAGTTTGCTGCTCCTTCCAGGGCTGAAGCTGTAACATGAGCCCTGGTGTGAGGCTGGCTTCACACCTCCTGCTCTGAGGTTGTGCCTGGAAGCACGAGCACCTCTGCTGAACCCTGCGGTGTCACCCGAGAAGAATCTGATCTGATGTAACACTGCAGGGGAAGCTGCCACAGCCACCAGCTGGTGCAGCTAGACACAGGGCTCCAGTAAAACAAACCAGAGGGTGTCGATCAGCTGGAAACAGACAGGAGAATGGCTTGGGCCAGCAAGCAAAATATACCCGAGTTCTGTGACAGAAGGAGAAGTTTTCTTCTCAGCCCTTGTCTTCTCGTTTTTATAAGTCTGGCTCTGGCTTGCTGTGCCCTGCTCAGCACTCGGAAGGAGTTTATTCACAGGGTTTCTCTGTGAACATTCAAAGGAGCTCACTGCTAAAAGATCTTCTCCGATGGATGCTGCTTTCCACTCTTTTAGAGATGATACTGTTCCCCGAGAGCCAGGGGTGCTCTACCGGGACAGCGTGTGACAAATTCTTTATGAGAGAATACACAATAAATTGAGGATTTTCTTTTATTTTGATTATTTAGTATTCAATATTTGCATTATGGAAGTGCCTGGAGGTTCCAGCTGAGATCAGTGTCCTATTGTTCTAAGCCATGCATAAAAACATGGTCAGAGATGAGGAGCTTACCATCTAAATAGATGAACTGGATAAAGGGTGAGAGACAGGAAGCATCTATTATTCTCATTTCATAGCTGGAGAGCTTGGACACAGACAAATTAAGTGCCTTTCCCAGGAAAGCCAATGGAGAAGGGCAGAAACCATCGAATGTCCAGGATCCCAGTGTAATACCCTGCTCATAACACACCACATTTCCTGTTTAAATATATCTCGCAGCACTGCAATGAAAACAACAAATATTTGTTTGGAATATTTTCCTTAAGACACACAAAATGAGAGGAGCAGCAGAAAGGTTACATGGCTACAAGGCATAACAATCCGAGGGGAGTGCTGATCCTCAAATGCCATTACAAGACATTGACACGGCAGCAGTGAAAATAATTTTTTTTTCTCAACTTCTTGGCCTTACTGCTTGAAGAAGTATCTCCTAGAATGTTCAGCTGTTCATAATTGCTTTTGTCCTTGAATTTTTGATCTTCCTCTGCCTTAATTTGCCCTCTTCTCTAGCTTAATGAAAATGAGGTTATTTTGTTTGATAAACACCCAGTAAAACTATCCCTTTATGGGCCAGGACCTGCAGCTGCCCTTCCCATAAACATTTTGCTGTGAAAGAACTTGGTAGCCCATCTGCTTCACACTTACATGGATAATTGTTGGATTTATTGGCATTAAAATAATTAATTCTTAGCTCAATTTTTCAGTTTAGCAGCATCTTGAAGTAATACCTGATAAGAACTAGTGATGGAAATCTCTCTGTAGTAGTTTTTATTTTAGAAAGGGGTTGTTTTTATATGAAATGACTTTTCCCTAAGACACTGAAAAATCTATAGAGCAACTTTGCCTGTCTTTGAAAAAAAATAAATTTTCAGAAGTGGGTTCCTGTGATTTGCTCTTTGGTACCCTAAAAAAAAGTTCAAAGCTGCCTGGAAAGAGAACCATAAACACTTTGGAAACCAGGTAAATATTTTAGCTACCAAAGTTTGTGTTTAGACACTTAGCTTTGGAAGAACTTTAAGGCAAAAAATTAAAAAGAAAAAAGAAACCTTAGACAAGTATTTATTAATATCTAGCATGGTCAGGAGAAATTTTTGGATGGGACAGTTTGAATAACAGGGAAGAATTGTTGATTCTCATTGTCTTTCATGGAGAATACCCTTGGTGATGTGTGTGGTTGAATTTGGATCTAGAGGGTTTCTCCCCATAGAGCTCTAAGACTTGAATGTGCAGGTTTTCATTTTATTTCTTTTTTTTTTTTTTAATTTAGCTTTGTGTATTTTATTCCTATTTTCATCAGGTAGAACTGTGGCACGTTAGCAGGTCCTGCACCTGGAGAATAGATCCGTGCTGCAGAACTTGCATCCCTGGGGTACCCGTGGCCTCCCCTGCCATCTGTCTGCACCGTGCCAGGAGCTGGGGCTGCTTCCCCGCTGGAATTCCATGGAGGAGCCAGTTCCCGCGGAGCCCTGGCTGCCCTGATATCTCCAGCACTTAAAAGAAATGTCAGAGAGCCTGCAAGGATTGGAACTGAGAGCGCTCAGAAGCTCTGCGCTGCGCTTTCTTCCGAGGTGACTTTTCCCACATTACTCGGAGGCATTGGTTGCCCATCTCACCCCATCTCTCCGCAGACACGAGCTGTTTGTCATCTGCTTCACCTTCTGCCTGCATCCCTTCGAGCTGAGCTTTTATGGATGAGCTGGGCTTTCATGGATGAGCTGGGCTCTGCTGGGTCCAGCCCAGGAGCAGCCTGAAGTCAGGCACATCTCCACCTTACCCCGCCAGGTAAAAGAGATGTTGGGCGGGAATTAATTCATCTCCTCACCTCTGCGTGCCCCTCGCTGGGGATTTGGCCGAGCCCAGCTGTGCCCTCCCTGCAGCTGGAGCAGCGCTCGGACCCTGCCCCTGTTGAACATTAACTGTATCCCTGCCTGCGTGCACAGGGAGGACCGGGGCTCGGCTGACAGCAGCGACAAAGAGCTGGCAGGGCTGAAAGATTCAATTTAACTTTCTTTCTCCTCCCCCGCTTCCATATGCGAGGGCACACAGCGCTGTTCCTGCTTTTGAAACTTGCGGGGCAAAGGAGCATTGGTGTCCTCATTTTCCTTCCTCCCTATTGATGTATCATTGCCAGGATGAAAAAGGACGTCTCAAGAGCTTTTGAAAAAATGGGTGACTACTCAAGACATTTTATAAAGGAGGAAGAATGGGAGAGAAAATAGGACTCGGTAGGGGGTAGAAGGAGCCTGAATGTGTGCCTTGTCTGTCTATTCTTTTGCTTGAAACCTGGAGCTGTTGTTCCTATTTCAGTTCAAACTGTCACCTTTAGTTCATGATGGCTTTACTGCCCTTGCTCCTGAACCTCAACAGATTGGGGCTTATTTACCTATTCACACTCTGCTGTGGAACCTCATTAATAGGCTTATTAGCCACACCATTCACGTGCAGGAGGGCTCACAGAAAAGATCCCAGCCACTTTGAGAGGAGGAGGAAAAAACTGTAAAGAGATTATGCTCTCATTCAGCAGCCTAACTGCTATGAAAGGCTCCCTGGGCCCACTGAGATCTCTTGAAGCCTAAATATGATGACAGAATTGATCTCCCCCACCCCCCCTCCACCCCCCCACCCCTTTAATTCCAAACATGCTTCTGCTTTTCTCAGATTGAGGAGCTGGGCTGTTGTGGGCCACTTTAGGAGAATGTGGCTCATTTAAGAGAAAAGGCTGCTATTGATAGACTGCTATCTTTTCATCCTCCAAAAGAATAAATTCTGACAAGTGCTTCCAGACCTTGGAAATAGGTGTTCTGATTTGTCATTTTTAGTGGAATGCTTCCTTTTCTTTCAGAGTATGCAAAGATATCAATGAATGGGGAAAGGTATTGCTGCTTCCTGTGCCGGACAATAATTTATGTGAGAATGTGTTAACAATGTTTTCAATGGGCGATGGACATGCCCGGAGCTGGGAAAATTGGATCTTGACTGTGACATCTCAGCTTCTCAATTAGAACATTCAGATGTCTGTTGCTTTAGGAAAAAAAAGAAAAAATACTAAACCTGTGTTTCCAGTCAATTACAAATTTGTCTGCCATCCCTCATAGAGACTGCAGTACTGGTGGGAAAACACGTGCTGGGAGGTAAGTATATATTCTACAGAAAACTTGTTTTCAAGTTTTGGCTGTCTAGGAGTGTGTAAATAGAGTTACACTATGATGTGTGGCCACAGTCCTTGAAAATCCCCTTGATCAATACCTCACATGACATATAAAATGTACAGTAGAGCTTAAATAAAGTAACATTAAATTGATCAACACTGATTAAATTTGAGGCAACCACCACTTATTGATTTTGTTGTCAAGCTGACTCTACACAAGCAAGCATTACACAGACTCCGTATTCAAAACCTTTTAGTTGATGGTATCTAAAGCAAATGTTTTATTAAGCAAGGATCAGGCTAAGCTATATTGAATTTTGAATACCCATATTATGCAGTTTTAAATCTGTGTGTCCAAGCAAATGATGTTTGCATAACTTTTCGACAACTTTTCCCATTTGGGCACCACACAGACAGGTATTAAAGGCGCACTGTCAGACCTTCACGGGGCAGTTGGAATCAGGCATGGAACTGACAGGCTCCTGAAGGTGATTTTTGGAGCGGGTGTTATCCAACCATCCTCTCTAGATGGAACTGGCCACAGTCCAGCCATGGCTTCCGGGCCAGAAACACTTCAGGGGAGGTTTCGGGGACCGCTGCTGAGCCGGTACCATTTTTGTGTGAGGATGCAGACGCTGCCCAGTGCCGGAGCCGCAGCCCAGGCTCAACCACCGCGGTGGCACTTGCCGCGCTCCCCATCTTCCCTTTCCAACCCGCTGGGAAACTTCCAGCGGAGCAGCCGGCCGGGAGCCGCGCGGGGTTCCTCCCCGGCAGCCCTGCGGTCGCGCTGGGATGCGCTGTCCCGCTGCCCCGGGCAGGCAGCGGCCGGAGCGGGGGGTCCCCCGCTCCCCTCCTGCCCCTCTCCGGTGCTGCTGAGCGCTCCAGGTCCGCGCCGCGGGGGCATCCGCGACCCCCGGGCGGGGCTGGGGCTCCCGGCCCGGCACCTCAGCGGGCCGGGCGGGGGAAGGGGCTCGGCGGCGATTGGCAGAGCCCGGCAGCGCCGTCCAGGAAACGGCTCGGGTTGCAGCGGGGGGAGTGACCGGGGGAGGAGGAAGGAGCCGGAGGAGTGCGCCGAGAGGGGGAAAGGGGGGGAGAGAGAAAACCCACCTCCCACCCGAGGGGGCTGTCGGCGTGACAAAGCTGCGGCGGCTCGGGGCGGGCGGCTGGATGGAGCGGAGCGGGACCCGCGGCGCGCTGCTCGGCGATGCCCGCGCGGGGGAGGAGGCAGCTGGCGCCGGGCACGGCGGGCTCGCCCCTCTGAGGCGGTAGCCGCTGCGGCCGAGCCAGGGCACGGCACGGCACGGCACGGCACGGCACGGGACGGGGCG
>VZTG01004385.1:380807-442787 GCA_013397845.1 Melanocharis versteri | reverse complement strand
GAGCGGGCTGTGCCGGTGATCGGGGCTCGGGGATCCCCCAGAGCGGGCTGTGCCTGTGCGGGGCTCCGTTCTGCTCTCCGGCGGAGTTGCGGGTGGGTTTGTGGCCGCTCGGTCGCCGCTGCGGTGCGGGGGAAAGCCCGAGCAGCACCGCTGTTCCCCTGCCTTGCCCGCATCCCGGTGGGTGCACGGGTGTGTTTAGGGATGGTTCCAGTGGTGACAGCCGGATGGGCGGCACGGGGTGAGGAAAGGGGACTCGGTCCCGGCTCGGAGCCCGGCGCAGCCCGCTCCTGCCCCGCCGTGCTGCGGGAGAGGGGCCACGGGGCACAGCCGCCCCGTCTGACATAAGGGGGGAGAGAAATCGTCAATGAAATATATATTTAAATGCAAAACGGCCCCTTCAAACCGGGACCCATTATGCGTTTGGTGTGAAACGCTATCAACATTTAAAACTTCATTGTCTCCTTTGTACCAAATCCCTGTAAATCTTCCACTAGCCTTTTCTCATTTTCATCTGAAAAGCCTGTTTGGGCTGAATAGACAGCAATCAGCAGCCTCTGGACTTCTCCCTCTCTCTGGAATGTCTATTAAAATGCAGATTTTTTTTTCCCCCCTCCCCGATCTCTTGGTGGCAAAAGACTTGAGAAAAACAGGATAGTCCTGGAAAGCAAATGAAAGAAGTTCAAACAATGAAAAAGTACTGAAGCTGCCAGCCGGTTCCCATTAGTCCTCCAGAATTAATGTTTAATAGCTGTGATGCTCAGATTTGCTTGGAGATTGAACTCTGCTGAAGAGTCTTGTTATATATACATATATGTGTATATATATTTTTATAGACAGATGTATATTTCTGCATTTTCTGTCCATACAGAATTCCTCTGTCATTGGAATTGTGTATGTAAAGCTGTTAGCTTTAAAGCTTCATCTACCTGGATTTTTCTGATGAAGCTACTGGGCTTTTACAGCACTTGAGGTTTCTTTGTGGAGGGAAGATCCATATTTCACTCAGATTTTGCTATTCCCCGCCTAATTGAGAAAGATGCTGAAAAGTTATACAGTGAGCAATGTATTGATTTGGTTAACATACTCTACAAATTGTACTGTCCCTGGGGAGCGATAAACATCTTATAAACAACAATGCAAGTAGATTAAAAAGAACATTGAGCATTGAATTTAATTAATGCCACTGCTGAACAAGTACTACTTGTTTGTGTGTGTGAGTGTGTTTAAACTGAAGTACAGCTTGGAGGAATTTGGTTGGGCTCCCAAACCAGTCTGCTTTCCCATGCTTGTCAGTTTGGCAAAGAAAATTTGGGCAGGTATGTGACGAGGTGAAAATTGACTTGATGAGCGAGTGGCAAGGAGAGCCATCAATCACTGGGGGCTGACAACTCCTCCCCAAAGTGTAGGCTGAGAAGAGAGACAGAGTTCCCTTTCAAGGGGAAAAATAAACACTACGTGTGGCTTTCACTGAGTCTGAGACTCCAGGAGGGATTATGGTATTGTAGTCAGGAAGCCAGAATTGTGGAAGCCAAAAAGCATGCTGGGGCTGTGTTCCAAACATTGAGATAGAGGTACATAATTATCCAGCACAGGAGGTCTTTCCAGAGACTTGTCCCCCAGCAATTGTGGCAATTAAACTATGAAATGAATTTGGTTTCGTTTCATCTTCGTTGGACTCCACTTTTGGGAGAAGGCAGTCCTTGAAACCTGTTTGCTGTCGTGGTGGTAAAGAGTGGTTTGGCTCCATGGATGGGTGCAGAGCTTTGATTTTTGCGTTGTTGCACGTTTGCAAGCCACGATTTTGAGTTTGCTGCTGCCTTGTGGATGAAGAATCCCTTCTTTCTGCCGGCAGATGTTCAGGTGCAGGAGTCAACAAAGATCTTCAGGTGAGGAGACGCACGGCCAAGGAGCCTTGTGCCGCACTTCAGGATTTAGGATGAGGATAGGAACCACAAATGTGTGTTTAATGTAGTCTGAAAACCTGAAACTGCAGGAATGTCAGTGGAATTAATGCTCTTGGAGTCTGAAATACATGCTGGCGTTCTGGTATATTTTCTTTCTGCAAAATCATGATTGGATTTTGCATTTATCGACATAGACTTTAATCAGAGTTTACAGGATGATTTATGGAAATTAAATCAGTGTTACATCCAGGCTGTTAATTAGGGGTTTCTACCCACTTTACAGCTGGATAAACTGAGCTGCAGGGCTGTGGCCGCCACACAGCGAGGTGGGCAGCGGACCTGGGTGGTGGCATCCAGGGGAGTTTGCTCCAGTCCTGCTCCAGACACAAACTGGTCCCAGGACAGAGCTCTCTTCAGCTCTACACCTGCTCTGTGCTTATTTAGAGAAGGGCTGGGCAAGCTCTTCACAAATGTTTGTGCAGTGGTCTGGTGGTGTTTTCACTGGAGATTTAATGGTGGTTGCTAGCTTGTGGTCTGGGATGCTCGAGCCAGGCTGGGATCTCTGAAGGAGGGACAGGGCTTTGGGGTGATACCGACTGAGCTGAAAAAAGCTTGCCCTGAAGTATCAGGGATTCACCTGGGATACCATGTATTAATTATTTTCCTCAAGTGGCTTATTTATGTCATCCAAAACCTGTTTCTACTGACTCCAGAAGTTACTGTGTATAGTACCCAAGATAAAAGATGCCTCAACAGCATTTGTGAACTTTGTAGCAGCTAGCACAAGGCTAATAAAAATCAGAATCAACTTTTTAAATGATTGGCTTTATAAAAGGAGAATCTGTGTCCCTGTTTCTGTATGCTGAGGTACCACACCACCTCCCAATGATAAAGAGTTTGGAGAAGTTTGACTTTATCTCCACACTCCCTGACTTTTTATTTTTTAAAAAATTTTCAAGTGTTGAGGGAAGAGGGAAAAAGAGGTTTTGTGTTATTTTTTCCCTTCAAGACAAGTGCTCTCCAAATTTCGGTTGGGTTTCATCACATCTAAGATGAATCATTGACCAGATTAGAGCAATTGCTGCAGTTACTTGCTTTATCCATTTACTGAGGTTTTACCCATTTACTGAGGTTTTACCGTCTTTTATTTCTGAAGCGGAAAATCAGGTCTAATTTTCTGCTTGAGCTATTAAATCACCCTGTGAGGGGGATGCTCTTCTGACCCTCACCTGGCATCTCAGTGTGGAGGCAACAGGGTCCCCTGGAGGGAGTGCCAGTTACTCTGGTGCCACTTCTCTTCTCTCACAGACCATGCCTGGAATATCAGTTAACTCCATCCATTTAAATTACTTTTATTCCGAATAAAATTGATTTTTTTTGTTTTCCTACCTTTGAAAAATATATCTCAATAAGCATCATGGAGAGACTGAGAAAAGAAAGGTTTGTGCACACAGCTTGGCATTTATAGATGGAAAGCAATGCTTTTCTGCAATCTGTACCATACTTTATATAGATTTTAATAGCCTGTAATGCAGTGTAGCAAACCAATATCACTGCAAAGACTAGAGTCCTTCACCTGTCCAGGACTTTTGGGCTTCCAAAGGACTCTAAACTTGAGTCAGAAGAAGGTACATCCATGGGGGAGCTGGAAGTCCAGAGTTGAAATAGTCTTACAGATTTTTCCAAGTCTGAGGAATATATTTTTCAACTGTTTTTCTTGTGGAAAATTACTGAATTCCTGCAAATTCATCTGGCTGCAGAACTGCCTAGGTGAAGGAATGAAAAACAAGGCAAACTTACATAAACCTTCAAACAATAACAAGAATATAATTTGTATAATTGTGGTAATTTTGTAGCATTACAGGTTATGTGCCTGCACATGTGTGTGCCTCTCATTTTTGAAAACCTGTATGTTTTTCTGTCAGTAAAATAGCTCTCAATATGTGCTGAGAAGTGATTTTGTGAAAACAAGGAGAACTTGGTTACGCCTCAGGTGATGATGGAAACTGCTAACAGAAGATGAAAAGTCACTCACTTTTCACATATTCTTGAAGCTGGAAAACTATTTTTCCCATCCTCCTCCTCCCCTCCCTCTCACCTCGGCTCTGTCCGAGGCTTTATGAAGGTTTTTGGTTTGTGTTTGGAGATGTTTTTGCTGACAGTGTTAAATCTCTCTCCTCCCCACAGCAGCAGCCGTCGTTCCAAGGGAGGAGGCATTACCCTGGCCGAAGGCACGGCTTTCTCTCCATGCTTCTCTAGAGGTGTTCAGATGGGATTAAAGTCCACATGGAGATATGGAAATGGACCAGGAATTTACTCTAAAAAGATGGTCAGCTGGGATTCGGGTTGCCTTATCTGCCTGGTGGTGGTCACCATGGCTGGACTTTCCCTGGCTCGGCCTTCATTTAATTTAGTTGTTGAAGACACCACGGTGGAACCCGAAGGTAAATTGCTCTAGAATCCTTAATTCCTTAACAGAAGTTAATTTTAAATGCTTGAACATCTGAAATAGAAGTCAACATCTTTGCGTGTGCTCTGGTAAATCTGAGGCAAGTAACAGACCAGCCCTGGAGAGTTACGGTTTCTGACTTTCCCTGCTCTCGCATGGGCTGTGTTCGTACAAGCGCGCGTTTGTTTATTCTTGTGCAAGCCAGTGGTGTCAGTGATTTCACTTGGGACTGTCATCACGTTGTATAATCAAAGCGTACAGATGGAAGTTTTCAGGAATGGGTCTTTAAGGAAACCAGTCTGAGGCACTTTTGTGCTGTTACGTGTCGGTGTCTCAAGGAACGAAGCGGATGAGTGGCTGCTGGTCATTGGGATTGTCTTAACCTGAGGAGTCCAGAGAAAAATGAATCTCAGTAGTTTTTATTTGTCAATATTCAGTTTTGCCAGGCACTCTGCAAAAATGCTGTTGAAGCTTTGTTGGTTTTCGTACCCAGAACGAACCTCCCTGTTGCTGTTAATATCCAAGCACAATCAGTGCCGTGTCTGAATCACAAGTTCTGAAGGTGTAAATGCTGAGATCTCAGTAGAAGGGCTGTAGGTAATTGCTGTGAGAGCAAAGGCCAATCTAGACCTTCACGGGGGAAGAGGTGTTTTGATAAAATCTGCTGTTTTGAGCCTGCGCCTGTTGGTATGTTCTTCTAGGTTTATCTGTTCCTCAAGCTTTGCAAAGCTGTTTTCTTCTCTGGAGAGCTCAGGAGGGGCTGCTTTTTTATTGTTGTGAGCAGATTGTGTTGAAGAATGATTTTACTGTGTTGTGCTGGATCGTTCCTGCTCTCTGAGCATCTGGGGGAGGAAGTGAGGCTTCTTTCACAAGGTTGTATCTGTCTTTTGGAGGAGTGATCCCAGTTCCAATAACTCAGCTGTCAAGCTGATCTAATAGTCCCCAGAGCATTTCTGACCTGGCAAGCTTGCTGCAGAGAGTTTGGCCTTTACACATCTTACTACACATGTCCACGGATGCAGCTTCGTTTTTATTTAATAAGTCTTCATGCAAAACTTATTTGTTTCTATCCACTGCCTCTAAAAATAGACGTCACCATCTAACGCATTTTTAGAATCCGCTCCAAGTACATTTTTATTGATGGCAGGGGATGAACTATTTAGAGATGATGAGCCCTCTTCCCTAGCAAGCATTCCTGAAAAAATTCTCAAAGAATAGCAGTGTTGTCATCTGTCAGTCGTAGAGATTGTTGATAGCAAAGATTTTTTTTTTCTTTTGAAGGTAACCTGAGATCTAAAAAAAAAAAAAAAAAAAGCCCAACTCTTGTTGCCACTTACTGTATGATTTGTTAATTGAACATCTGGTGCCTTTTTGGCTTTTCAGGGGAATGACAAAATCATGAATAATTCTGGTTTCAGACTAGCTTTGTAGTGAGGTCCACTAGTTTTAGGGTTAAGTCAGAAAGAATGTGATTGCAAGATTGTTGAAGTGTTTTACGGGAAGAAGAGTAATATTTTTTGAATGGTGACTGATAATTTTTCAACTTTTCAGGGAAAGAATAGCTTTTATTATTTTGGAAAGCACAGTTTGAAAATATATGTTTCTTACACACTGAGTATGTAGGGGGTGGAATCTGGGTTTTATCAAAGAGTAAATTGTTAAAAAAGATTTAAAACTTCTTTCCTGGGCAGGAATGTTACTGATGTGAAACAATTTTAGATGTGAGAACCCAAATCATTACCAGAAACAAGAAAAAAAATCAGAAAACGCTTCTAAGTTAATGGCATAATAAGGGCTTTTATGCTGCAGAATACAGGGAATTGTGTGGGATTTATATCTGAGATTTGGGAAATAAAACCTCCTTTATGTACTTCATTAAACCCTTTGATAAGAAAAAACAAACCAAAACAAAACCAAGTTTTTACACAATCACCTTCTCTGGGTTCTATCACTGCCACCCACAAGCTCTCCAAGCCAAAACCAAAAAAAAAAACCCTTCAAAAGATCTCTTCAAAGACAAAGCAGACTTCTTTTTTAATTTAGTAAATGCCAAAACATTTTGGGCACAGCTAATTCGGGGGGTCAGGTGCTCTAATAATGTAAGTTTTCAATGGGGCTGCTGCCTGCAGTCATTAGAGCTATGACATTTCATGCCAGCTGAGAAGGTCGGCAGGGCCATGACCTTTGGTGACACTGGCTGATCTGTTCCTGAATCTTCCTTCATGGACATGCCCTGAATTGTCTGTATTTATTTATTTATTTCTAATACAAGGTGCTTTGATTGTTATTGTTTATTGTCTCAGTGACTCAGAATATTGGAAAAGCTGTATGCAACATTAACAGGAATTGAGTTTTGTTCCTTTGGTTGTAACAGAGAAAATACCTTTTCTCAGCCATGTGTGACTTTAGGGACATTTGCAAGAATTTTCTTCAGAGTATCTGGCTTTGTATTAAAAATACTGAAGTATGTGCTGTAGTTCAAGCAGTATTTATGTAACAGCATAATCAGCTGCATGGATATGTGCGAGATGTCATACATTAAGGTGCTGTGCTTTTTGGCTATTCACGCTCAATCTTGAGTAAATAAATATCCCTCTGTGACCACTGGCTGTTACTCTGGTCCCTATGAAAAGTGTTTACACGGAAAACGGCATCCTGATGCGCTGTGAGTGATGGTGTTGTGGGTGCTCGCTGAGCATCCTGAGCGTGGTGGGTGCCAGTTGTGGTGCTTGGTTCCCAAGCAGTGATGGCCAAACCCGGGGCTGCTGCGCTGTGGCAGCAGAAACAGGACCTGTAGGACTTCTGTGGGGACTGTCAGCTCTCAAGTTATGTCTCACATCGAGTGTTCACATACATGTTTTTCGTCCTAGGGAGCAGAAAGGCTTTTTCTGCTGTTAAATATTTAGAAAGAAGCCTCCCCCAGCATGTACAAAGGCACCATTCTCCCTGCCTGTGTGCCCAGGCCTTTGATGATAGCCAGTGTTTCGCAAGGGCTCTGGCCGCACACACGGGTTGAAGGGTTACTTTGTGAGCTGAATAATTAGTTTAGACATATATTTGATAAATAGTGAGCTCTCCCTTGACCTCCCCTTGCCCAGGCTGTGTGTTATCATCCTGCTGGGTAGCTAATTTGGTCTCTTACCCCCATGCAGTGCCTTGACACCGTCCTTGGAGCGCCCACTTGGAGCCCCCGCCCGGTGTGGTGACGACGCGTTTCAGTTCTTTTAATTTAGGTCAAATTTCAAAGGATTAATTTAAGCTTTCCACAAGGGACGGCCTATTTCTGTGTCCTGTGAAAAACACAGTTGTTCAGAGTGGTCCTACATTTGGGAGGCTCCCAGGAGCAGCAGGGAAGGAGAGAGACCCCCTTCAATGGGTGGCGTGTGCTTATGGTGGAAGTGAGTAACGAGTTTTCCTTTGGGTTTTAACTCAGTCACAGCCATTTGATGACACTAAACAACATACAAGAACAAGTATGTTCAGCACAGTACCTTCCTTTTTGCAGAAATGTTGAGTAATATGAGCAGTGTGCCTTCATTTTTGTAGAAATGTTGGCAGTGCTTAAAGATTGAGGTCACCTGTGGTCACAGTGGTCAGCACTGTCCATTTGGAGATCTGGGTCGGGATGTGGGATTTTGTGAGGTGCTGCAGTGTGTGGAGGAGGGATGCTGTGGTGGTGGGATGTCCCCTGTCCCATTCCCCATCCTGGGATGTCCCCATGGGTCCTCTCCAGCCAGTGCCACCCTGCTGAGAGGTCACAGGGCTGGGGGGACCCTGCACATCCATCATTTTCCTGGGACAGAGGTGGTGTAGAAGCACCAGGATGCTGCTTCCAGTTCGGTAGGAAAAAATAAAGCAAATGGTTCACCCAGGGCTCCCTTGTTACCGTTTTGTTCTGGCTTTTTTTCTTTTTTAAACAAGAACAGCGGCTTTGATATCTGCGAGTTAAATTAATAATTCAAACCGATTAGTTAAATCAGAGTGGGCTTTATCTTTCTAATTTATTTTCCTTTTAATTTTATTTCAAGAAAGGGCAATTATTAAAGCCCATTATGGAGGAATGAGGCATCCCCACAGCTCTGGGTGAGGGCTGGATGCCCTTTCAGGGATCCGGTTCAGTAAGTTATTTGGCCCAGGACAGGATTTGCTAACTGAGATTCTGGGGAATTGTACAAACAGCCAGATTAAATCAGTCTTAATGTGTCCACTCTGTTTTTAAAATCTGCAGCCCTTTAGCAGGGGCATGGTCTTGAGCTTCAAACTAATTGGACATGGGTAGGGTTGTTATTTACAGTCCGTGTTGATGAGGCACTGGGAGTTGGTAGTCTCTCAGAGTGGCTACTATTTTGCAAAGTAGCAGAAATAATTGCGTGTTTTAGGCTTATCTGCCATACAGTTGCAGCTTTTTGAAGGGGTATAATAATTACTAACTTTTAGGAATTTGATTCCTTTAGTGAGGGTTTGTTTTTTGGTATTTTATTTTGAGCCAGAAGATTTTCAAAGATGCTGAGTTGCGAATTTTTTTATCTTTTTATTTTTTTTTAACCACTTGTAGAGATAAAACCCCAAACCAGCGGCTCCAATGAATGCATAGTTTCCTAATGTTAAAATAGTTCTTCCTTGGCAGAGAAATAGCAACAAATTTCAGGCCATAGCAACTTTTTTGCAGGCAAGTTAGAAACCTCTGAAAGCAGAATTTACAATGAAAATGCTGACATCTCCAGTTATGCAAGGTTGTGTACGCATGAGACGATGGACTATTGTGGTGTTTTAATAATACCCATAGCCTAGCTCTTAATGAGCTTATTTCTATATCCAGCTTCCCAGCTTCACTAGAAATGATCTTTAAATGGCTTTAAACAGAAACAGTCAATGATTAGTGTTTTCTTAAAAGGAGTATTTAGTTTAGGATCAGATGGGAATGCTGGAAAATACTTAACTCTGTCTTTTTCTGTCATATATAGAGAAAAATTCCTTATTGGAAGTGTCAGATTTTTAAGTGTTAAACATTTTGAGACTCTTCAAGACTGAAGCTTTAGAGTGAAAGACTTTCTTCGAAGCAGCGCTCCTGAGAGCAGTTTAAATCTGTGTTTTTAGAAGAACCATCACCCACTTTGGCAAGTTATGTCTTGTCTGTGTGTAATAGCACACCTGGTTTGACTAGAGGAGAGAATTTATTTCAGTGTAGTTAAAGAAGTGCAAAATTCAGGCTGAAAAGGGACCATGAATCCCAGCTGGACAAGTGGGAGCATCTTCTGCTGAGGACACTGATTTGCGTTAGTGGTGGCAGTGGGAAGTGGGGCAATATTTGGTTTGGCATGGAGCCTGCCAGTGTAAAATCATCCTGCCAGCAATTTGGGAACTGATTTGGAACTCAGACCTTTGAGTTTAAGTTCGGCATTTGCAGTATGTGTTTGCAGTGGGTTTTTTGGGGGCAGATTTGGCACAGCGTGCTCCCCAAATCAGAGGCGCTGTCTTGCAGTACCAGGGACTAAACTGACTTTTACGCTGATTGAAAGAGAAGTTGGAGCAACTGAGCGACTTTGGAGCAACTTTGTAAGAGTCAGATCTTAAATAAGGACCAGATTTGCAGGAGTGCAGCAGCCAGCAGCTCCTGTTGTAATTATGAAACGTGCACTGGGAGTGCCGGGGCTGTTCTGGAAGTTTGGCCCTTCGGGTTTCAATCGGCGCTGGGAGCGTCAGCAGAACTGCCTTGGCATTTGCTCCTTGGGCACTGTGCTTCCCAGCCCAGGACAGTTGCAAAACAAGAGATTCTGGATGAGGAGTGGATTTTTTTTAATGCAGATTTTTTTTTTTTTCTAAACTTTCAAAACCAGCTTATAATTCATAAACCGATTATGTGTGTCTCCAGGTTGTCCTTTCCCATCTCTCAGTTATCACTGATGGTTTCTTTGTTTTGTTTCGTTTGGGTTTTTTCCGAAGAACCCATTTTTTATGGGTTTGTTTTTTCTGGACTTCTGAGTATCAGAGCACCTGATATAGGGATGTGTCTTATGGGCTTCATTTTCTGCTGGTTCGGGTTTTCCTGCCTCTTGTCACCACACAAATGCCATTATCCATATCAAAGAACGGGACAGAAAGCTGAATTCTGCGGTGCTGCTTTGTTCACTTGCTGTGCTATTATTATTTTAATTGTATTTTTAAAGTGACTGTAAGTTAAAGCATTTGGTGAACCCCAGTGAAGCTGAGGAATTGAGACCTGACCTACTTTCATTCCCTTCCTCACACGGTTGCAGGTTGTGTGTGATTATTGCTTTTCCTCCCCCACAAAAGAACTGGCTCATCAGTTTGGGACATTCACCGTGTCAAGCAAAGCCACAAGAACTGGGAAGAGGGGAAAATTCCTTTGTACCAAGGAAATGGCTTGTGTTTGTGAGGGTTTACTGGAAAGGGAAATGTGTTGAAGGATGGGAAGGGAGAAAAATGAGCATGAGAAGCCGGTTAGGGAGGAGATCATATTTTGGTTGTATTTTATTTATTTTTTTCCTCTTAGCTTTTTTATTTTGAATAGAGTTGTGTTACATGTAAAGAAAAGGCAGGAAAAGAGTTTTGTGGCACCTCAGGCTTTCTCCCAGGGGACTTGTGGCTGTTTCTGAGTGGGGTTGGAGCAGGATGCTGTGGCTGGGGATGCCTTGGTGGGCTGCACCCACCAGGACAAGGCTGTAGGAGGCTCAGTTGTGGTTGGATGGACAAAAATTGATCAGAACACCGTGCGACAACTTAGTTTTTAAATGTAGTGAAAAGTTGTGGGGTTGAAAAAGTCAGCAATGTTCACGCTACGCTTGCTTTAGGATGGGCTGTGTGGAGAGGTGAGCTGCTGGCAGGACCTGCTGCTGGGCAGGAGAGAGCTCTCGGGAGACTGGCTTTGCAAGTTTGGAAAGCGCCCTGCTCCGTGTCTCAGTGTTGCAATATTTAATTTGTTTCAAGGAAAGTAATATGACTTCTAGCTCTGAACACCGCCCGACAGTTCTTGAAAATAATTTTAAACCCTCGGTTTGAATTTTGAGTGGGTCTTGAGCTTGGTTCTGTAAAATGTTGTTTAGTCATGGCAAATAATGCTGTTTAGATACTACAGTGATGAAGTACCCAGATTTCCCTGATACTGTTTACTCAGCAGGGTAGCACAGGTATTTCAGACAGGATTAACGTGGAGACTCTCTAATAAATCTGCAGTGAACCACAGCTCTGTAATAGCTCTTCTAGCAGCATTTGAACCCTCTTCCCTAAGTATGGCAAAGTGCCCAGGAGCCACTGCTACCGTCAGGAGTGCCGGAGGTGTCAAGTGAACATTGTGTGAGTGATTTTGTGCCACCTGGAAGGGCAGGTAGCCAGCCTGGCTTTTCACTCCAGGGCTTGTGCTGCTTTCTTTGTCCCCACTGGAGACTGTCCTCTGTGTGGAGCTGGAATCAAACAAGCTATGATGCCTCTTGCCTAAATATTGCTCTCGGTTGAAGCTTTGAAGTGCTTGGAGAATATCCCGTGGTTTATGTGTGTTGTGGATGGGACTCTCGAAAGTGCTGAGAGGATGTTTTGGGGATATTGTTTCCAGTGACTATTTTCAAATCCCGCTTTAGGAAGTGGGGGGAGATGAATTTCAGGGGAACAGGCAAGATGAGACTTCCAGACGAGCTGCTAAAATTAAGAGGATTTGTATAGTCAAGTAAAAATGGGACCGTGTACAAAAGAAACAACTGCTGACTTGCTTGTAGGGAATCTGAATAGATGTTCTTTGCATCCAGAACTAACACTGCAACATTGAATTGTGCAATTTTTAACCTCCCAGTTGTAATTTATTTCTTTTGCACGTTGAGCAGTAATAGTCTTGAGCATGGCCTTTGGCAAACCTGGAAGAAAAAGGTCCTGTTTTTATGTTTGGATCTATGCGATGTTCTGTTCAGGTTTTATGTTGCTCTTGAAATGCAAATAAAGAGCCTGAAAAAGAGTTACAGATTGGAATAGATGGAAGAAAATACTAAACCCAAGAAAAACCTTTTGCAACCAGATATACGTGCTCGTACACTTTCCCAAGGCTGTATATCTTATTAAGGAGCCTTTCCCAAGCAGACTTTAAGGCTGGGTTGAAAACAGGAGCTGGTTTAATTGCTCTGCCACTTGGTTACATCCAGAATTCAGTCAGGGAGATTTGAAGTTCTGCTCTTGCTGAAAGAAGAAACAATAAGAAAATGTTCCTAGTTTCGAATTCTGCTTTTTTAGTGAGAGAGAAGATTAAATTTTTTTTTTCAGCTTTTCATTTGAGGTTCTGGCAAAACGTGATTCATTTCCCCTTTGTATTGTATAATAGATTACATGAGAAGACTCTTCTGTAATGAGTTTGAAGAGCAGTTAATTATTTTTGAGATTGTGTTACATGTGTGTTAGGTTTATTGTACTTCTCAGTTCACTGAGCACACAGACTCTTACTCTGCTACTTTAAGCAGATGGTGGAGTTTATGACTTGAGCAGAAATGGCCAAGATTTGGTGCCTGGAACCAAACATTCGAATATTGAAGATGGCCTGTAGTTTCTTATCAAACTGATGAAATTACAAAATAATTTAATTTTGATAATTTTAGGGGGTTTGGTGTGGCTTCTCAAGGTTGGGGGTGCTCTTTCCCTCCATGGTCACCAAGTCTTCATGCAGAAGCCATCCTGGTGCTTCCCTGTTTCTTGCCCTATGTGGAGATCAATCCTATGGTGCTGCTGTATGAAGAATTGCTCATCCTGCAGGGAGCAGAGCGTGGGGAACGGGGACAAACAGGAAAAAGTGGCAGGGCAGTTCCCAGCAGCAGGAGGTGGCCTCGCTGGTCTCTCCGCTGTTTGCTTTAAACTTGGCATGCTCTGAGTCTTCCCTGGCCTGGCTTCCAGCAGCACAAAGCACACGGCCAAGCCCCTGGGCATGTGATACTTGGCGTTTTTGACGCAGGCTGCGTGGTTGTGCAGCCGTAGCTCAACAGTCACGTCTGTAAAGACAGGTAGGAGCAAGCAGGCTACGAGCTGTAGGAATTTTTAATCTCTGCACGAAGCCTGGACAAGTACAGTTCCTTTCTCTTCGGGAATGAGTCTTTCCTTAACCGTGGGGTGGGTGAGACGCATCCACCCAACTGCTTGGCAGCCATCAAAGCCCTGATGAAACTCTTCGTGTCCCTCGCCCCGTGTCGACCCACGTGGCAGGGGACCATCCTCATGAGGTGTGCTGCCCCTGCTCTCCTCTGCTGGGTGTGATGGGGCCTGGGTGGCTGTAGCCAGGGCCAAATGCCTGGAGACCGTTCCCTGCTGCCAAGGAGTGTGACCCAAGACAGATGGGATATAATCACATGGGGGTAATTTTTGGGTGCCTATGCAGAGGTTTTTTTCCTTGTCCGAGGAGTGCGGCAAGTGGCAAAACGCTTTGTTGCTCACCAGAATTTTTTATTTTTCTAAGCCTTCAAAGCTTAGGAAAGCAAGATATAGTGCAGTGTAATATTTTCCCTTACCCGTGATGACATTGGCAAGTTGTTGCAATTGGAGGAGATTCACTTTTTTAAAAATGGATTTAGTATATGTAGCACTCAATAGGAGGTGACATGGTGTGGAGGTCCAAGCTCCAGCAGGTCAGTGTGGCTGGAAGCTCTACACTTCCTGGATCACCAGCCATGTATGATGTGGCAGCTTTGTTTTGCCACATTTTTCATTTCCAGGGCAAGAGAATTATTCCTGTTTCCTACATAATTTTTTTTTCTGGTCTGGTTTCATTTCTTTACCCATCAGATGATTACGTCCTTATTCTATAAAGATAACAAGATTAAAGAAGTTGCCAGGAAAAATGTATTTTGGATAAATCTGGCACTTTGTTTTGTGAAAGTCACTGTTATCAAGTAGAGCAGCCCAGGAGTTTGCGTTAAAGGAACAAGTAAAGACTTAGAATCTGCCACATATTTATGTTTGTAACTATCATGGATAGCTCTTTCAAGTTTTGTGTTTGAAGTTTTTCTACAAGGCCCAGATCTTTTTCATCAGATTTGAGCAACTGATGTTTTTATACAGTAGAGGTGGGGGGAAATGATTTGTGCTCTTTGGAGTCTTGTTCAGGGACAAGGGATTTAAACAAAAAAATAAACTTTTAGTGTTTCAAAATTGTGGGAGGAACTGTAGCAATTTGGAAAGGAAAGTGTTTTATGAGAACAGAGACTTCCTGATGGTGCCTGGCGGAGGCAGAGCTGGGCAGAGCTGGCAGCTGGCTGACAGAAACAGTACAAATGGGACAGCAGGAATCCAGTGGCTTTGGAGCAGCTGATGGATGAATTGCAAACACTGTTTTGTGCCCCTTTGTCTAAGGAGCCTTTGTGGCTTTGGTTTGCTGTGGGCTAACGGGAGATGGTCACCGTGGCCAGGAATGACTCTCTGCATTCTTAAACTGGTGGCCGTGTCTTTTGCAGGCTGAGTTTATCATCCATTGTCAGAAGAGGACATGGAGATTGCCTTGATATTGGTCTGCCAGCTTAAATCAAGGGAGAATGCCATCATCTTGTCCCTGGGAGGGGGGAGGGAAGGCTGCACACCTGACCGGTGATACCTGGGCTGCCTCCTGGAGGGAGCCTGAAGCCTTGGGCTTGACTTACAAAGTCGTGAGACCTATTTGACATCCCCATTCCATGTTGTTCATCCAGTGTGGTTTTGCTGGACTTCCCTCGATGCCAGGAAAACCACGAGGAGGGGTAGGAGAAGCAGCAGTGGTGGTGCTTGGCAGCCTGGCATTCCCTGTGGGGACATTCAATTTTGCAATGAACCTCTGGGATTCTTGACAGGTCAGGTCTGTTGACCCTTCTGGGCACACTGTGGTGAGTGTTTAGTTATTTACTAAAGCCTTTTGAAGTGAAAGTGGCTTGATGGGGTCTGAGGCTTTTGTGTTCTGGAGAGCTGTGTGAGAATCTTTGCTGGGGTTAGCTATTAGCTGATCGTTTCATTATTTGGCTCTGTAACTAAGTAACTAAATGACTTCAGACTGAAGATAAGCAGTTCTTTGTTAACATTTTATTAAATGGAGACAAATAATAATAATAATAAAGATAATAATTTAAAACCTAAGGAAGTATAAATCTCTCAGTGACCGAATCTGGAACAGAAACATGATTTGGAATACAATTGCGTATCTTAATAATATGAAATAGAGCAGTCAGAGTGTCCCCAGTCCTCTATTGTGGTCATGGCTTTTATACAAACAGTCTTTACTCCACTTGGTGGCTGGATGGCATACACCGTGCTGCGAGGCTGTATGAGCAGGCAGAGGAAAAGTTCACAGCTGTTTATTTAACAGCAGCTTGGTTTTCCATGGCAGTGTCGTTCAACAGCTCCACCTACAAAGTTTGAACACATTGTGTGCACCACTATTACTAATAAGGATGTAGCTGGGAGCAGAAAATAGCAGAAGCAGTGTCCCCTGTCCTGCAGTGTTTGAGAGCACCCAGAGTCATTCTGCACATGCCTTTGTTGCTCGTTTGGTGTTTTAAGGGGTGACAGGTGTAATTCACATCCGGTAGTGCACCTTTGCGGGAGGAACCAATGACACAGTTACAGGATTTGCAGGATTTGCTTAAAAAGGAATCTTGTGCTGTGTCAGAATCGTTGAATTGTTTGGGTTGGAAGAGCCATCTTGTCCAGCCTCCCTGCAATGAGCTGGGACATCTTCAACCAGGCCAGGCTGCTCAGAGCCCTGTTCAGCCTGGCCTTAAATCTTTCCAGGGATGGGGCAGCCACTGCCTCTCCAGGCAGCCTGTACCAGTGCCACCCTCATTGTAAAACCTTCTTTGTATCTAATCTGACAAACCCAGCAAAGGGCTGGTTCACAGGCCTCTGGTGATGGCTGAGGATCTGGTTCCAAGGCAGAGCTTCCAAGAGGGCTGGAGGAGCTGGATGTGATAACAGGTCATCAAGCCTGGGGAGCAGGGGAGGAATCCTGCTGTCAGCCACAGGGGAGCCATTGGTTTGGTGGTGCAGCATGGACATGAGTTCAAAACTCGCCCCTCAATTTCAGAGCAGTGCAAAAATCCCTGTGCAGTGTCCCAGGGAGAGTTAACTTTGCAGCATGGGTTGTTTATGTGCTGCTGGGAATTTCTGAACAGTTTGAACTGGTTGATTTTCGCAGTGAAGCTGTTGGGCGGATTCATGCCTCAGAATCCCACCTGTTCTCTGTTTGCTTTTGGGCACCATTTCAAACCCACACTGGAAAAAAGTTTATAGGCAAACATTATAAAAAGTGACAGTCTTAAGTGCTGCTACATTCTAGTTTGGCAACACAAAGGCTTACCTGAAATAACTCACAATTTCCAAACATGACTTCATTATATCATGACAACACTTTGCTGCATCTTCCCTGATACTCTAGAGAGAAAGAAATGGAGGAGGATAATACATACCAAATGCTAATACCTATTTGAAACTTGTTTTTCTTTAGTATGCTAGTAATTTTCTTTGTAAAAGGATTTTTTTTAATTGTAATTTTGAAATAAATTACTGTTCTCGAGTTTGTATTTGGATTTGTGTTGAAGGGCTTGGTGCAAATCTGGGGTTAGTAGTTTAAAAAGAAATGAAATCAGGGATGTGATGTTAAAAAATTATTTTCATTTTAATTTCCTTTTAATTGTGTGTGGACTCATCCTGTGAGTTTTCTGGCACTGTTCAGCAAAAGGCTCTAGTGCACTTAAAGGAGGGTTGAGGTATCATCACCCAAGGTGGCTTTTAAAATAGTTTAAACAAAGACATTTTTAGACTCCATTACATTGTTGGCACAGTGTAAACTCTGTAAAAGAAATTTTCTTTGCAGGTAGAGCATTACAAAGAAGTCTACTAACTTCAAAGTAAATTAGATAACTGGCTTCAGGTACCTTTTTTTTTTTGACAGTGAAATCTAATTTAAAAAAATTCTCAAGCAGACTCAAATACACTCATTACTGTGACAAAATATATGTAGAAAGGAGCCCATGCTCCTTCTGGAAATTCGATTTCTAACAGCATAATGTAGCACTCAGTGAAACACCTGCATTGCAGATCTGTGGTTTCGTGACTGTATCAGCAAGACTCAATTAGTTTATAAGGGGTATAAATCTGTATTGGAGCGTGTCCTAGACTCTGAGATGGAACTCTGCACGCTAGAAAGTTTAGAGACCTTGTTATAAAATCTAAATCCAAAGAGCTTTACAGTCTCCATAACTGGTCGTGCTGGGATGGGTTTTATGTGCCACCTTGGTGTGATGCGTGTGTCAAATCTGTTCTTTGAGAAAACATGTTTGCCCTGAGGAAAAAGGCAGGAGAACTTTTGGGAGGGCACATGCCTGGAATGATGGGATTGCAGGATGAGTGGGAGAGAAATTGGATCTCCAAGTCCGTCCAGTAGAACCTGGTATCTAAATGCAAGAATCCCCCGCTGTGCTGGCCCCTTCTGGTGCTCATGGAATCATACTTCAGGTTGGAAGGAGGACCATCAAGTCCAACTCCCTGCTCCTTGCAGGGCTACACAAAACTTGACTATTGACAGAGCTTCAGCGTTTCCAGACTCCCATCTACAGGCCTGCTCGGAGGTGGTGCTTGTTTCAGGCTTCCCTGTTCCAAGTGTGGTGCAAGAAATGACAACACGAGGGTGAGGAGCACCGGTTTCAGGGTTTTAGCATTCTTAGAAGGAAGCGTGGACATCAAAGAGTCACCTCGTAGTCCTCCCTCAGCATCCCAAGCAGACAGAGAGGTGTTTTGTTTATTCCTAGGTGCACAGTTGGTGCCTGTGCAGGGCAGGGAGTGTCCGGGGTGCTCGGGGAGCAGCTGTCTGTGCGCTCTGACCCTCCCCATGACCAAACAGAAGATGCCTCTGTGCTTCTTTCCTTCATTTACCATTCCTGCCGCCCTTGGCGAGGCCCTTGGGAGAGGGATGCTGTGGTGGCAGGGAGAAACCAGTTCCAGAAGCAGTGCCTGTGTGTGGGACAGCCTGAGCTCATCGTAGGTGTGAAGGCTGAGCCTTCCCACTGCACTGTGGAGACAGTCTGGAGTGCCCGGGGCTGCAGTTCCTTTCCCCCTGCTGAGAGCTGGCCCTGCAAGGGGGGATGAGGCTCTAGTAACTATAGGCAGATGTAGTTTTCCAAGGATGTTTTTTTGGAAAAAGGCTGTGGTTTGACATTCTTCTTGTTACTGGGTTACAGAAGGGAGCTGACGGGCAAGCCATTTCATTCTGAACTTCTGTGCGTACTTTGACTTTGAAAGCTTCGCTTGTGCTCCTGGGTTTCTGCTGTATTCCACTTGGGAGAGGTTGTGAAATAAGTAGTGAAGCAAAAAAGAATTTAAAGGGAAAAGTTGCTGTCATGGAGAGAAGTGCTGGCAGTGTAGAAGGCAAATGTAGAGACTTTGTGATGGGCACAGGGAGAAGAATAAAAGACATCCTATATGTTGTGTATAGGAACTCGTGTTTATTAGCTTAGTGAGGTTTTTTGGGTATCCTTTTCTTTCAAAACAGTCCTTCTCAGGTTTTCAAAATAAAAAAAGCAACTTATACTAAAATCAGGTGGGGAAAGAAAATTATACATTTGAATTGTGGACCCAAATGCTAAGATACAAAATGGAATTTGCCTTTTGAACTCCTCCTGCTCCTACAAGTCCTTTAAACAGCCCAGGTTCTGCAACCCTCATTGTCCCCCGCTCTCTGTCACCGATGAGAAGAGTCATGTGTTGGTGTGGCCCTGGGGACAAGAGACATGCCAAGACACTGATCAAAAGTGCCTGAGCTTTACTTGTGGTTAACTTCTTGAAAATAACCTGCATGTGGTTCAGTTTTTACAACACAGAATGCTGGGCTAATCTGGATGAAACTTTTTTTTTTTTTTTAATTTAACGTAACTTGATTTCCGTGGATGAAAAGGGCCTTCACTGACCTGTGTTGGAAATTCTCTCCTTTCCCTTCTCTTTCTTCTATTTTTTCCTCCTTTCCTTCCACCTTCGCAGAGCCGCCAACCAAATACCAAATCTCTCAGCCAGATGTTTACTCAGCACTTCCAGGAGAGCCGCTTGAGTTGCGCTGTCAATTGAGAGACGCCGTCATGATCAGTTGGACTAAGGATGGGCTCCCTTTGGGGCCCGACAATAGGACAGTGATTATTGGGGAGTACTTACAAATTAAGGATGCCACAGCCAGAGACTCGGGCCTCTATGCTTGCACTGCTGTTAGGACCCTAGACAGTGATACTCTGTACTTCATTGTAAATGTTACAGGTGAGTGAGTCCAACACAGGTTTTTGCATGTAGAAGCTGTAAAATGTGATGCTAAGACACATGATGACCTAACATGAACCAGTCCACTCGGGCACAGCCAGTTAAGCTGAGTTCTGTAGCCTTTTTTGGAATTTTTCTCCTTGTCCTGACCCTGAAATGGGCTCAGTTTGTGTCTACTCCTTTTTGCTCCAGGGGCTCTATAGTGATTAACAGCTGCTGAAGAGCTCTCTGTTTTATGCCACTCTGACAGGATTAAATTAGACAGAGTTGCTGTGGTGATGATAAAGACAGTAGAATAAGTACAGGTTTTTGCCCCCTGCATCAGAAGAGGAAAAGAGGTGTTCTACATCCTTCAAGTTTAGAGATAAATTGTTCTGGAGATGCTGAGTTCTGTTCAACTGAATTTCTTTAACGGAAGTTAAGATTTTAAGTGGAAAGAGATTTTTGCAATTAGCAAACTCCCTTGGGAAACTTTGTAGCGCTTCAGGACTATTAGTAGTTTTGTTACAATTTTTTGTAGCAATAACACATTTTGTGGCTGGATTTTCTTTTTCTCTAGCTTCTGCACAGCTAACATAAAGACTTGTTCTTCTTGATACACAATCTAAGATGTAGTTTATCAATTTGTTTGTCTGTAAAAGGAAAATAGGCTGGTTTAAAGACTTGGTTGTTTTTAATGTGCAGATGCTCTTTCCTCTGGGGATGATGAAGACGACAATGATGGGTCCGAGGACTTTGTGAATGACAGCAACCAGATGAGTAAGTAACAGCCAACTGCCAGAAGTCACTTGCAAGATCCACGTGGAAAATTATGCCCCATCTTTTGCACTCCTGTCTTCAGAGCTTCTTGATTGTTAACTGCATGTACTGTCAAATAGTGGTATCTTTGTCCTCCTCTGTTTTCTGTTTCACGTAGCTCATAACTTGGAAAAGAAAAATAAAAATAAACTAATACTCTTTTGAACGTGCTTTTCTGGTCTGTACTTTCTTTCCTCCCTTCTTCCTGGCATTTCTGCAGTTTCCTTTCTTCCTGAATTGAAGTTTGGTCTTTGTCTGGTTTAGACTCTCACAGATGAACTAACTTTTCCTGAACCTGAGCAAAAATTTAACAGAAGAAACAAAGATCCAGCTCATTTTTTTAAAAAGTGGTATGGAAACTTGAAAAAATTTAAGTTGTAATGAGGAAAATCCTTCAATCCTTAATCTCAGCAGAAATCTCCTCAGGGAGAATGAATTTGGAGACAATGAGGGTCTTTTGTCTGCAAAGGACCTTAAGGTTTGTTGCAGAGAAGGCAATTCAGTGCTAAACCCACATTTTATGTTACTTATGCATGATGAAAATGGGCTAAAAGAGTCTTAAACCGATCTGAATGCGTTAAACTTCGTCCCCTTTAGAGAATTCGGAAAGCTATTAATAAGCTCTAAATAGAGCACTCTCTAAGAGGAAAAAAAAGAAGTATGTAAAATTCATCTTGGTTCCTTATGCCCCTGTGCAGTGTTGCAGAACCCCCTCGGTGACTGGTGCTTTGCTCTCGCTGGTGCTGGGTGAAGTCGGTCACACACAGAGCACAGAAACCCTTCAGGGGAGATGTCAGTGAGCAGCACCCAGCGTGGGCAGGGAGCGTGTTTGCTGCTCAGCCCGAGCAGGAGCTGGCAGCTGCCCTGCAGCTCGGAGCACTTGTTCAGGTGACAAAGTACGAGCCTGATTTCGGCTCCCCTGGTCAGTGCCTGTTGTGTGCGGCTGCCCCCGGTCTGAAGAGGTGAAACATTAGATGCTGTTTTAAATGATATAAGTTCCTAGCTGCCTGTTTGGCCCCTGCCATCTGTTAGTGTGATTAACCCCGGGCTGATGCACAGGTGCCTCTGGAAGGGGCTGAGATCAGGCAGCTGGGGGCTGCCCTGACTGACAAATGCGGTGGCAAAGAGAACTGGAGAGTTTGGAAAAGGGACACTGCTTTTAAAAGAGGTTGTCTAGGCAAAACCCACCAACGCAGGCAGTGTTAGCACTGCCCCGAAATGGAACCATGGTTAGGAATTCCTTTTAGGAAACATTTCCGATGTTTGCTTTTTCTTAAAGCTTTGCTGGTGTTGGTCAGAAAAGGGCTTGCATATTTTTGGTGACAGTTGTGCTTTCGATCTGCAGTGGTGGCTTTGGTGGTCCACTGTGAGCATAAATGGCTTTTGGAGTAAGGAAAAGGACCTGCTCTCCAGGCAGCTGTGCTCTGTGATGGCCTCAGAAGGATTCCTGCCCTTCCAGCCACAGGGAGCAGCGCCCAGTGGTTGCGCTAATGACGTTCTTGTAAAACGAGCTATCATTTTAAGCTACTGTTAATCAATCTTGATTGGGGGAGCTGCTGAAAGGCCCTTGACAGTGTCCATCTGCTGGGACAGGGGCGTGTGCTGCAGCAGGGGCCAGGCACACTTTCCCTGCTCTGAGTGAAAGATGCCTCTCGAGCGCGAACGTTTAAACTTTGCCGATGGCAGGGAGAGCGCAGCCGTGGAGATGGAAGGGAGGAAACTGCGAGAAGACAGATTTGGGGCTGAGCAGAGCGTTCCACAAGCAAGTCCTTGTTGGATTGCTCGTTAAAAGGTGCCCAGTGTCCGCTGAGGGAGCGGCACAGCCTCCCGTGGTGTGAGCTGGAAGCAGGACAATGACCGAAGGGCCGCGGCACCACGTCCCGCCAAGTATTCTGTGTTCAGGGAAAAGCTGCATCACAGTAACGGCCTTGGATTAACACAGGGCTGCTGAAAGAGGTTTGTGATTTGGCAAGATCACGGAGCTGTGTGAAAGTGAGGGGTGGGACTTGGTGTGGTGTGCCTAGTGCCTTGAAAGCCTTCCTTTCCTCTTCCAAATTTTCTGTCGCATCCAAGAGGCCACATCTGATTGAAGATACTGTGTTCCAAGGCAGAGGGAAGAGTGAACCAGGAGCTATGCCTTCCCTGCCTGTGCTGTGGGGCAGGCATGGGTACACAATGGCCAAATGTCCTTTACCTTCTCCTGCCCATGGGATGTAGAGCTTGGGGAAGTCCACGACCTCACGAGAGTCCCTGGCTGCTGCTCTTTTACAGAAGTCTTTTAAGCGTTTCCTGAATCATGGTTTGAGCTTTGCAGATCTCAAACGATTTAACTGATAATTTACATACAAATTACAGCTGTGATCATTAAGGATAAGCAATGGAAATTGGCCTGGTTATGCCTTTACTGATGGAAACAAAAGGCCATAGTCTTCAAAGGTTGCTTTTTTGATGAAACAATTCTGATAAAGTCCAGCTGTCTTGGCATGTTAATTATGATGAGATGAGGCAGGAAATGGCTGTAGTGCCTTCAACAGGAAGCTGAACCTTGGCATTCTCATTCCTGCATACTTAAAACTAAAACAAACCTTTTAGAGCTGTTTTATTTACACTGCTAAGTATTCTTTTAAGCTGCTTTATTTTCTTTGCCTCTGTTACAGATACATATTTCCCAGGCCAAGGTTTCCAAATGCAGGTGGAGAGGCTGTTGAGGAAATCTGGTGTAATTTTCGAGGCTGCCCAGAGAAAACAATTGCTCTTGAAGTTGCTGGAGGCTGTAGGTGACTCTGTAGCTGTGAGGAGCAGCTCCTCCTTGGGAGAGGAGGGCACTGGCGTGCACCCATGTGCATTTGGCCACTGGGCCTGTGTGTATTTTTCAGTAAGAGGCACGCAGAGCAGATTTCACTCTGCGTTTGCCGCCCCTTAAGCTTGACAGATATTTTAACTGTCTGAAAAAACACTGTGGTAGATTTGTTCCAGACTGCATCCTGAATAGCTTTTTATTACTTCCAGCTTTTGTTGAAGGGATTAGTGCTGGTGGAGAAGGTGCAGGATTGGTTCCACTGCAAAACAGCCCCCTTTCTCCACAAAATGGCTTTGTTGGCAACTTGAGTTTTCCCCTTTGTTACCCTAAAGATGGGCCTTAGCTTGGTTCTGGACAGTCATCTCCAAGGACTTGCTTGTACAAACTTAGGTGCTGATCATCATTCTGGCAGCAGTGGAAAAGACATTGCTGGCACTTACTGCCTTGTCCTCGTTGTGATTTTGAGAGGTAGCCCTAATTTGAGGGATTTCTATAATCCTGACCTGATGCTGACACGGCAGCAGCTGTTGTGGTGGTTGCAGTCAAGTCCACCAATGAATTTATTCTGTAGACCTCTGGGCAGCCCTGAAGATGCTGCTGCTCTGCCTCGAATTCTGGTCAGGCAACTGGAAGCTTTATGACTTTTTTTTTCTTATCGCTCTTTAAACAATTTCTTCTGGGCCAAGAAATGGTAAATTGGCACCAAGAACAAAAAGTATCTAGATGTAATCCACATGCTGTTCCTTTCATGCCTTGAAGAGTTTCAGAAAGGATGAAACAAGGTTCAAATTCATCAAATCCTGTAGAGTGGAAACCCACTCAGGGGAGCAGCAAAAATTGGATGTTGCCTAGAAGTGTTTTTTAATTAAAGGTCAAATACAATAGTACTGAAAACCTTGGAGGGGTTTGATGTGGTCACTTATGGCGCTCTGTTGCCTGCTTGAGGTGCTTGTCAGGCAGGCTTGCAGTTGACTACTTTTGTGTTTCTTTGTGTTAGATAAGTCCAAATAAAAGCTGAAGAGTCCTGAAGTGAAGTGGTCCCCTGGGCTTCCTAATTTCAATTTCACATGCAGGAGATTTGGCTGATTAGATGTAATGTCTTTGCAGTGGAGTGCAGTGTGGGTCAGCAGGATATTTTCTTCACTAATGAGAACTCGAAAATCAATCAGGAATTCCCACCCGTTCCCCTGCTGCTCGTTACTGCTTCATGCTGGAGTCTGCCCTGTGGTTACTGTGAACTTTCAGCAGTGGTGCCACCTACTTCACCTGTCCTGGTAGCAGTGATGGGATGTGCTGGACATGGCCCATGGGAGCAGTCAGCACCTGGTGGTATCTACTCATTAACTATGTTCATTATTGGCTTTGTGGAGCTCGGTGTTTTTCCTCTCAAGACAAATAGCAGCGCTAAAATGTGCTTTTAGGTTATGATGATTTGATCTGTAGAGAAAAATGCTGTGTGCTAATCAGATCAATCACTGGATGAAAGCACAATTTGAGGGCATGGTGATGGTTTGTGGACGTTGCTGCCTTTTTCTCTTTCCCTTAAACATGCTTAGGAGCTGCCAATAGTGAAAAACGTAGGATGTCTTGAAGCATTTTCAGATGGTGTTTTCCATATGTGATGTCTGCATGTTTTTCTTCACGCTGACCTGTAATTCAGGAACACTGCAGGTTGTGCTGAGGGTTGTGTGAGGGGAAGCTTTCCAAACAGACCTTTCTCCCATTTGAGTGTTTCCTTTCCCCCTCTGTGGGACAAAACTGAGCCGCTTCTCTTCATTCCTGCCTGCATCTTCCTGGCCTGTTTTCTGCGCCCAGCTCTGTCAGAGATTTCCCTCCCCGTGCATTTGTTGCATTGGAGCTTTTCCAGGAGCAGATTGTTGGTGGAAAGGACAGTTATTTTCAAGAAAACCAGAGGGTGGGCTGCACTATCACACAGTACAAACCTGGCTGCATGAGAAGCAGCTTTGTTTGGGGAGTGCTGATGGCTGCACCCTGACCGACTCCGATGCCCTGGTCCCAGCCTGCACCCTGATGGGAGCTTCCCAGAGCCTGGCCCACGCAGCCCGAGGGCTGCAGGGCAGCATTGCCCCGGGTGAGCTGTGAATTCCATGGCTCCGAGGCTGTGCTTGCCTCCCAGCTGCATCCCAGCTCTTGGTGCTCTGTGCACGTGAGAAGGGTGCCTGTGATGGGAGTGGTGAGAAGTGACCGTGCTGGCTGCAGAGTTGCTGGCTTGGCAGGACCCGTTTGGAGGGTAAAGTAAGCACTCTGCTCTGTCTGGGATGCTGATATGACTGGTTTGGATGGTTGGTTGTCTTTGAGCTGCCCCAGTTTGCTTTGCCTTTGTGGGAGCTGTGAGTAGGTCCCAGCAGTGGTTGCCTTGTGCAAGGCTTTTTAGCAGTCCAGAGAAAACAGCTTTTGAATCCCTCAGTACCAGCATGTAATTCTGCCTTTGCCTGGTGTACTTGTAATGTAATTTGGCCTTTGCGTGTAGTAGTTAATTCCTCTGGTTGGCTTTGTTTAAAGTCTTCTGTTGTTTTAATGTGATCCTGCTTTTAGCAAATAATGTTAACAGTGATTTTCCTTGCATCCCTAATTCACTTTAGTCTGCGTAACAATTTCTTAGTGTTGCAGTTAAATTTTCAATAGTTACTTGATTTTCTATTTTGATTACATGCACAAATTTGCTTTGCTTTTCTACTTCATTAATTTTAACACTAATTGCCACTTCGGGCAAAAAAAAAAAACAACCCAAACACTTATCGTTCATAGCATCATTATAGGAGTTGCTTTTAGAATGTTTTCTTTATACTGAGAGAGACTTTGTTAAAGGATTTATTCCCGTATTTTCTGTCCAGCTGTATTTTTATTTAGAGAGGGGGGTAGCAGGATTTCTGAGTTTGCACTGATTGTAAGAACTGCTATAAATATTTGAGGAACGGAAGAGTTTATTTATAGTGGAGTGTTGGCCCGCTAATGAAGGAAATGAAACAGGGCTGAGAGAAATGGAGTTATTTTTCTGGACCCCTCTAGTCCTAAAAATTCCATGCTAATCTGATTTGCTTCAGGAAAACCCCATTGTAAAAGAAATTAATGTTTCCTACTATTAAACAGATCTTGAATCTTTAACTTTTAAAAATACCATTACGGTGAGACGACTGAAGCAATGCCATAAAGACGCTGAGAAATGTAGATGAAGTGGTGCAAGGATCCAGAGCATGGGATAACCTTGTCTTTGGATCTGTGTATCCAAGTTTACTTTTTGGAGGGTAAAAAACGTGGGTAGTTGTAAATTTTGTTCTGCTGTATTTCCTCTATTGGTACATGACGAATGTGCTTCTCATGATGTTCATGTGGGCACAGGCTGGGCCAGGACATGGCAAGGAGTGAGTGAGGGCCAGGAGAGCCATGTCAGGGTCTGGGAAAAGTGGTCACCTCAGAAAATGTGGGCTGAGAAAGACACTCTCATTTTATGCCATGTTTTTGGATGTCACTGGCCCTTTGGACTTCAAGTGGCTCATTAGTGTGGGAAATCCCTGCAAAATGATAAATGTTTTTTGCTGATCCACATTTACTCATTTGGTTTCCTCCTCTTGGGTTAAGATTTCAAAGATACGTTCCATTTGTAAATGCATTTCAGTGGTTTCTGTGGCAGTAGCAGCCCAGCTCACCTTGGCATCACACCCTGCAGGTTTTAGCGTGCTGTCACACAGGTGGGTGTTTTTATCCCCCTTCTCACAGAAGGGGAAAGGTGAAGGCTGATGCTTCCAAGAGTCTTCTGTCTTGGTCTGTCTGGCTTCACAACTGAGGCCCAAGAATTCTGAGTTTGAACCCTCACAGTAACTCAGCCCGAGGTCAGAAGTGTCTGATGAAAACTCCCTGTGTCTTACTTAAAAGAAAGGTTGTCTGTGGTTAATTATTGGAATTTTGTCGCAAATCAAACACTCAGAGCAGCAGACTGAGCTGTTTGCAAACCCTGGCTGGCATTGCAGCATCTGATCTCCAGTCGTGTGCTCTCTCTAAACCACACTTAAAACGCGTTCGTGCGGCTCTTTGCGCCTGTGGAAGGGGCTGCAGAGGGAGCTCGGTGTCCGGGTGCTGATGTTTCTGGATGTGTCCCTTTGGAACAGGGGCGCCCTACTGGACACACACGGACAAGATGGAGAAGAGGCTGCACGCCGTGCCGGCCGCCAACACCGTCAAGTTCCGCTGCCCGGCCATGGGAAACCCAACGCCGACCATGCGCTGGCTGAAGAACGGGAAGGAGTTCAAGCAGGAGCATCGCATTGGCGGCTACAAGGTAAGGGCTCATCGTGGGATTTCGTAATTTCTCTTCTTGACCAAAGCTGTGAAAAAAAACCAACAAAACCCAAACAACCCAAAGCCAGCCCTCCTCCCCCTCAAAAAAAACAAACAAAACCCCACCGAAAACTTGCTGAAGTCAACAGAAAATCTTTTAATGGCCTTGGATCAAACGTGGAAGCAAAAAGAGGTGGTTGTTTTCTTCTGGGGAAGGGTGGGTGGTTTCTTTGGCGGTTACTGAGCACCAATTCTATATTTATTTTTTTTTCTGAAATTCAAGCTTCTAGCCTAGCAGTGCAGCTAAGGATTATTTATAGAGACGTATTTGGAAAACTAAAGACTGACTTTGCAAAGCAGATTAAGACTGTTTTGCTCTATTCATTTTTGGCTGCATTGTTGAAAACATGACCATCCGCTTTGGTGAGTGTAAGGCAGTTTAATAAAGGAAGGCTTGGAAGTCAAAAGTTATTATTTTCTATAGAGTTTATGGCCTGTGAAACTGAAATGGGAAGAAGAATTTGAGGGAAAGTAACAGCAATTACTTAGGAGGGTTTGTTTGAATTTTAAACAGCTTCAGATTAGATGTCGTATTCTGAGCTGGTGGTTACTGATTAAGAGAGAGTTTTGGGAGGCCAGCTCGGTCTGTGTGTTCATGCACGGACCTTTAACCTCGTGGTATCTGCCTAGGTCAGGTCAGAAGTCAGCATTCGGTCATCTGATCCCTCTCCTCCAAGGAACTGGGAATGCGTGGCTTTGATGGCAAATTGCTGTTCAAGCACTGCCATTTCTGAGTTCCCTTCACCTCTTCTGTGTGTCTTCTCTCAGCAACTTCCTCACGTCCCCGACACCTCGGCAGCTCCTCCCCGAAGAGGAGAAGTTTCTGAGGCAGTCCCCTCGTGTCAGGGCTGGAATCCCCAGCCTGGAGCTTGTGCTGAGCTGCTCCGAGCAGTTTGCAGTGGTCATTAGACACAATTAACTGACTTTGCCAGACAGAGCTCAGTTCTGAGTCCTGAGGCTGCCCCCCAGTCCTGCACCCCTGCCTTGCCCTCACAATTGTGTTGTTTTTGGGGGGCTGCCTTGGTTGAGCCATTGCTTTGTGAGCTGTTGATTCAGGTCCTGCTCGGTGCAAAAGATCTGTTTTCCAGTGCAGAGGAGGACAAGCCTCAGTCTCCTTTCCTCTCTAGCTGGATTTACTGTAGAAAGTGTCAGTTTTTCCAACATTTGTGTTAGCAGAGAGCGGAGCCCAGAAAGTCTCCCCGCATGAGCACTAATTATCTAAGTAGACTTTTCCATCTATGTTTGCTTACACCATAAATTTCTGTTGCTTATGAGTGTACACCTGGCAACACCTTCTGCCTTTCATAACGCTGTGGAGTGTTAACGAATTGGCTCCAATTCCGTGGTTTTTGCCCTTCTCAGTGCTTTTTTAAAAACAAAAAAAGCGCCAATTAAGGAAGAAAAAACCCCAACCAAACTAATCCTGTCTTGGAAAATAATAGTAACTGTTCTGGTACTAACCAGGCTGTTATTTGAACACTTTGCATCTGATGAAGGGGAAATGAAGATATCATTCTTGAAGACCATGAAGGAAAATGTGTGTCTAGAGAGGCAGGATGGAGATACCTGGTGTCTGGTTTGGGAGGGGGATCTTTGCTGGAGTAAATCAGCTCGTGTGGGGCTCCGTGCTGGCACTGCTAGTCTGTGTTAGGGAGCTGGGTGAGATCATTTAGACTTGTGCCCATTAACTGGCACAAATTAAACTTTTGGTCATGTGTATTAAATGTATGCAATGTATATAATTTCCTAGGTAGGTGTGTACTCTGGGAAGGAACCACAGATGCCTGTTTGTAAAGCCAGCTGGATATGTGAAGTCTATAATTCTAAATCATAACTTCTTATATCTCTTTAGTCCAAAGGTAAAAAAGAGGGCACACAGCTGAGGGTTTCAGGCTTTCTTGTTGCTCAGAAATGCATTAAATTTTAAATTATACTGTAGGATTTACTTACCATTGTCAAATCTACCGTGTATATTCTATATTCTGTCATTTTGAATAACCATCTTTGAAGATGGAAGCTTGTTTCCAGTGAATGGGTGTTAAAGAGTGAGGACTCCAGAGCTTTTGGAACCTGTGTCCTCATCTTGTTAGAGGGGCAGGATGAAGTCACTGTGGGCTTAGGCAAAATTACACTAGAATAGAGGGAGAATTGCATTTTCTTGACGCCACTATTCCAATGAACTTTTAGTGGAGGAATCCTCAGGAAGGACTGAGTCTATCAGTGTTGGCCTGTGTTCAACCAGGTATCACAGCAGCTCATGGTAAATCTTGCACATTCGCTTGTCTTGAATCTGAGTGTTGCTCCCTGCAAGGCATTTTTGCCGGAGATATTCACAATCCTTTTGATAGAACAGCTGGAACCAAACCTGGCCGTGTCTGGCAGAAGAGACAATCATCCCTTGAAGCCTTACAGGACAAAGGGAAGGGAAAGAAAACGTGAAGCTTCCCAGTAATCTTTCAGCCACCTCTTTCCTGCTAAGAGCTGAGAAATCCCTTGGTGTACTGTTTTTATCAAAATCAGATAGTTGCCTGTAGCACTTTGTCCCTCGGACTGGGGAATGTCTTGAGTCAATTTGCACTCGGGCAGGCTAGCAGGAGGGTGTATGTGATGGCCAAGATAGCTTCCAGGGTGGAATTCCTGCACTGTGACTAATTCTGGGTGGTGAATTTCAAAATTGATCCTTTTATGATCTTTCAAGATATACCCAATCTCCTTAAAGTAAACAGAATGGGATCAGTTACTGAATATCTAAATCCTTTTCACTCTGATTTTTTGAAGTGATGATAGCTCTTGTTTGTGCCTTTAGAGGCATTTTTTGTTTTCTTTGAGTTGATAATCTAAATCCTCTCTGAGACCACAGGAGCCTTTTCTTTCCTGTACACCACCCAGAAAGCAAATGCACTTCTATCAGCTGTTACTGTTTAAGCATTAACACGTGTGTGTTTTCACCTATGCATTTGGATAAGCTTCACCCCTGCAGTCGTCTTAAACACATTTACATTCAGCCAGGTAAATACAGAGTAAGAAAAGTTCTGATTATAGGAACAACTGCACAAGCCTATGGCTTTTGCAGGGATGTTCTGTACTTGGTCTCTTTGCCTGAGCAGTACCACTGTGCTGCTGTCTGAACTGTGCTGATTTTGTGGAGATCTGTATTTTGGTTTCTAATCTTTCTTTCCTTTGAAATTAGTTTAAAATTGATCCATTTTTAGCCAAGTGACAACTTTTCATGACGTTTTCTCCTCAGTGAAGACACATTTTAAGACTAAACAGAACTGCCCACTACTCTTTACAGGATACTCCAAAAGCAAAAAGTTTCTATGAAAAATTCCTTGCCCTTTCCCAGTTCTCTGACCCATATTTCTTGGCATTTTGATTCCAGCTTGTTTCCCACCTCCAAGCTATAACTGAAGGGTGCAGTTTGTATGCATTTTATACTGATAATTCGGTTTAAAAATCAAGTCTTTTGGAGAGATTGTTTGGAAGAATGGTTAAAAAATTGATGGATAAGATTTTCCCTCCAAAAAAAGCTGTCAGTAATTTGCTAGAAGTGTCCATAACTAGTCAGGAAAAAGCCCGGACTAAGGGATGTGGCATTTCACTCAAAAAGGCCACATTACCAAAGCTTGAGTTTTAAGCTGTGTAGGTGCAGGGATGTGGTTGGACTGTTGCATGTCTGAGAATGAAATGCTGAATTTGGAAGTCTCCAGTGAGAGAAGAGGCTGCTCATCCCCAGCAAAGGGGGTTTTCCTGGACTTTGCAGTGCTGCACTTATATCCATGAAGCACCGAGCCAACAATCTCGTTGAATCCAGATCCCTGACATAAATCCAGTTGTGTGACAACGTGTCATAACTGCTTTGGGCCTCTACAACAGTTGTTTAGCTTAAACCGAAGTGGCTTAAGCTGTTGTTTTGTTGTAAAGATTTTATCTCTGTCCGTGGAGTTACAAGAAGGGAAATTGCACAAATACTATTTAATGTTGCCATCCAGTATATGCACTTGTGGCTGTAAGTTAGTTATGTTTTCTTATTGAACATAAACAATTTCTCATGTTTTCCTGTCAAATTAATTACTTGCAGCTTGTTTACAATTTTTGTTTTACGTTTTGTGGAACTATAATCTGTTCTTCCTGTTTTGCAGTCAGATTGGTTAAAAACTTTTGCTCTGATTCCAAGAAGTGTGTTTTAACTTGTTATGGCAGAAAGTTCAGGTCACTTTGACCAAGTGGCCTTCAAAATAAATCACAAAGAAGTAAAATACTCAGAATATGTAGCTGGTTTGTTTGTTATTTACCAACAGTTTGTGACAGTGATTCTTCCTGACCCAAACTTTGACTGTCAAAGTTGCTCAGCAGAACAACGAGATATTAAAATAACACTGATAAACTCTTTCTAGTTCTATAAACTTATTCCTTAGTTCTTCACAGTGTGAAGAAAAATCAGTATATCGTTTTTATGAAATCAATATAATTGTTTGACCATCAACACGAGGGGCTGAGGAGAGAAGCCTAAAGTTTGGGCTTGAGATTTTTGTGTCACACATTTCTCTGACATTAGCTTAGCATCCATGCTCTTCACCTGCTGCTGGAGCCTTGCCCACACTTTCTTTGCTTTTCAAAGCCCACATGGCCAGTCATGAACTAACATTATTAGTCCACAACTGAGCAATAGTAGTAATATCCAGCTGTTGATATAATTACTAGCTGGGGGAACTGGGAAAGCCAGGAGCCCCTTATAGAGAGAACTTCTCTTCCAAGCTTTGAACTGGAGGCGTTTTTACCTCCAGCAAGTGCTCTTGGCCCTGGGATGTGGCCCTGTGCAGCTTTTCCTGCTGAATAAGGACCTACAAAATAGTCAAGCACAATGCAGGATTTCATAGCTAGAGTTGTTGTAATGATGTTTTAAGAATGTATGGTTACTGGAAGTGTCACTGAATGGTCCATAAATTTCTCTGATATACAGCACAGAATTACTGCTTTCCATTTGGCCGATTAAAATGACTGTACCAGATTGTGTTTTATTCCATTTGCTGAAATATGTACTCTGCAGTTGAAGAATTGTACGTTGCAGCTACAGAATGTTAAAGCTTTCTGAGCACTTTGTCAAAAATGTAATGCTAAAACAAGGAATTAGTCCATAGCCAGCAAAAGGTCATTTTGGGAGCCAACTTCTGATGCAGGAAATAGATGTATGTACCGGATGGCTCTGTATCCTTCCAGTACTGGGCTGGATCCTATTTTCTGTGAGACCAATGCCAGCGCTCCTTTGGAGTTCAAATGGGAACAGAATCAGTGCCTTTAATAAATTCTGTCTGAGAGGAATTCTGTGAGATAAATGTATATCCTTATGCTCTGTTTCCATGAGGGTTTTCTTCAGGCATTTTTTGTGAGGCAGCACGATTCTAGGAATCATTTCTTTCTTGTGGTACCCCAGGGCAGCAGGAGGTCTGGGGGAGGAATCCCAAACCTCACCCCTCAGTTTCTCTAAAACATGAGCTGTGTAATTGAGTTTTTAGGGAAGGATGGAGGCTTGGATGTGAGGGGATCATATCCATCCTGTATTGCTGATGGGCAGTTATTGCCAGGTGGCTGTTTGGAGACAGATGGGGAATATCCTGAGGGTGTGCATTCACTTTAGAGTGGATTGAAAGGTAAAGTCCAGTAGGACAACTGCTGCTAATTGGTGCCATCCTGGTCAGCCTGGGAGGACTGAGTGTGCACTGACATCTGCAGCGCTCAGAGCAGGGGCCAGGTGATTTTATAGCAGAAGTTGTGAAAGCTTTCACTGCTGCAGCCGTGCTGTCCCGGATCAGGCATAAATCATTTCAGTGTCCAGAACTGTCAAGCGAGCACAGAAGAGGCTTTCAACTGTGGATTACACAAGGTTAATTATTCAGGGAACAGTTCTTTTGGAAGGGGAGAGGGTGAAACGGTGCTTGGGAAGATCCCAACGTCTCTGGTTCCATCCCCAGGTCCGTAACCAGCACTGGAGCCTCATCATGGAGAGCGTGGTGCCGTCGGACAAGGGGAACTACACGTGCATAGTGGAGAACCAGTACGGCTCCATCAACCACACCTACCACCTCGACGTGGTTGGTAAGTGAAGCTGTCACGGGCAGGACAATGTTTTTCACTAATGACTTTCCCTATTAAAGCATTTAGAGCTGAGCTGATACGTTCCGCGTTTATTTTGGAGATGATTTCACAGTGCTCTAAAGATAAGATTTCACTGCACAGCCAATTGCTTCATGACTTTATATATTCATCTGTCTCACTCGTGTCTGTAGGATTAATCTACCCCTGCCTTGGCAAAAGGTGTGATATCCATGTGTAATATCCACCCACGAGTTTACCATGACGACCAAATAATAAATGCTGATGCAATTTCAATCATTAGTATTACAATTTAATTATTACTTGTACAATTGTACTAACACAGGCTTTAATAACTGCAGTTACGAAAACTGTCAAGCAATCCTTTCGAGTCCTGTTATTATAGCTGAAATGATTTTTTTTTTTTTAATGAAAACCTCGATATTGACTGCAGCTAGAACAGATCTGGAGCTTCAGGAAAGGCAGTTTGCATTCACAGCAGTCTAACAGAGATCTGACTGGAGCCTGTTGGGTGGGCTCTGAGCAGTCCCCAAAACACAGATGATAAAAATTCTGAAGAAGTGTTTTACCTGAGGACAAATTCTAAACAGCTGTGTGAATTTTTAAGTAGTAGCAAAGCTGTGATTACGCAGGACCATTAAACACAGGCTTAATAATGTTACCTTATTAATACCTAAATCCCGTTGACTTTAATAAGGCTTACAGATATTTATTTAAGTGCTTAGCTAAATTAGAGCTTGAAATCTCAGGAACCATTTCAGTTCACCTCTAGTCTTACTGATTAGCCTGGATGGGTGTGAGCAATTTTATTGACTCTGAAGGCATTGCTGTCCAAAATAACCAGTGTGGCTTTCTTATAGGACTTGCTGGTAGGACTTTTAGGGATCTGAGCCATGGTTTCTGAAGTATGTCTTGAATAGGCTTTGTTCTCTCCAGCTTTGTGAGGTGATCTGAGCATTACAAGCTCTGTGAATAGAACTTTTGATCAATCACTATTGAAATGAAAAATTAATTTGATTATAGTATGCTATTTTTGGCTGGTGAGAGACAGCCCAACTCCGTAGATTCTCTGTGGATAATCTTACTGTAAGTTTGGGCTTATGCGACTAAAACAGTGACAAAATTTTCATTTCCCTAGTTCTTGATTGGTTTTACATGAGTAAATGTAAGTAAAAAGTAGATGGTTTTACATCCCTTGCATTGCTTTGGATGGTCTTTAAAAGTAGTGTCTTGTTTTGTCTGAGACCGCCTAAATCTGTGGAAACACCCAAATCCATGAGCAAACAAGTGCCAGCTTCTTGGGCAGCAACAAAGGAAAACATTCCCTGTGAAAATGCCAAGGAGAGCCAGCCTTTGTGGAGCAGAGGAGGGGGAAGATCACGTTGTGATGAGGATGCCATCAGACTAAAGCCCCACCACCAGCTCCCCTGTACTTGAGTTTGGGTAGTCAACACTGAAAGCAGCGAGGATTTTCACAGCCTCGGCAGTATTTTGTCACAGAGTGAGCTGTGGGTATGGTCGAGGTGAGCTGGGTGGCTGGCAAAGCCATTTTTGTTTGAACACTTGTTTAAACAGAGTTTATGGAGGGTGCAGCAGCAGCAACGGCTGCCGGGGATGGTTGTCAGCTGTTGCAGTAAGTTGTGTTCTGCGTGGCGTGGTTCTCTGCTGGCCACCTCACCCCGGGCTCAGGCTGCCTGCAGGGGCTTGCCAGGCTCTAGGCCTGGCTCAAAACCATCCCTTGCTGAAATGAAACTGGGTAAAAATTCCCCTTCTCTACCCCCTGTTCGTTTTCCTGTCCCAGCCTGGCGTGTTTCATGTTGCCCATAAATTTCTTCACCCATTTTTTTTTTTCCTAGCAAATGTGTTCATGGATGATGCTGTCACTTGAGCAAATATTTGTCAGAAGCCCTCTCACCTCCTCTCCTGCTTTGAGCCTTTTGAATGTCTTGCATTGAGGAATATTTTGCGGGAGTTTATTTTTCCTGGCAGTAAATTATAGTGACCTGCATGAATGAATGGAATGGTAGTAAGGATTATGTCATTTATTTAAATGTCTAGTCCTTTCCTATAGGGAGGCAGAAAAGTAAATAATGAGGTTTTCAAAAGTGATGAGCGGTTTGGGGTGCTGGATACCTAGCTGATGGCACCCAGAGGACCCTGCTTGTGTCCTGTAAGAAATGAATCCAGAAGTCCAAAAATTCCTTTAGCAAGTCACAACCTGCGTTTTGGAGTCCTGCGTACTTAGTAATTTTACCACTGTTGTTTTCATTTCATTTGATGAGTTCAAGGGTATAATTGTGAGTCTGTTTGAAAACCTGTGCATGGGAATGTGCACCCTGGGTTGAGTTTAGTGTGAATCTCTCAAGAGATTGGGATTTTAACCTAAAGGGGGGTTGATGTTGTAGTGCTCAGCCATTCCTGTGTGGCTGGAGGCTTGCAGTAATTGTGAAGCATAAAATTGCTGAAGCAGTAAATTAAGGCTGGCCAGAAGGGGAAACTCTGACAGTTTTTCTAGTTGAGACAGTTCTACAGAGTTAACTTTATGCCCTTTTTTCTGTTTTCATATGAATTTTCAGTTCCCACAGGGTTGTGGAGAGTTATGAATGTTTGTTTAGAGGCAATTGCGTACGTAGACCGCATCTTACAAACTTCAGGTCATAATTTTAGGTCAAGTTCTGTGTAGAAAACTGTCAGTTGAAAGCCTCTAAAATTACTTTTCCTCTATGGTTTAACTGGTTCCAGAGCTGATTAAGTGTAAGTAATAGCAAATGGTATTAAACATGGTAACATATTACACTAACATGAGCATCTGACTATATGGTGTAATGTAGAGAACCCTCTGATTATGTCACAGAGTTGGGAGGTATCCCAGCAAAAATCGTGCCAAATAGTGACACAATGCTGGTTAGGAATATGCCAATAACTTTCCAAACCTTGAACTCTTTTGACAATTAAAAGCCTGGAGCCAGCAGGGCTGAGAAGTTTTCAGTCAGAATGTAGGTGTGAAGTATTCTCATTTTTACCTTGTAATTCCTTGCAAGAGCTCTTAAGAGTCAGCTCAGATGGTCTTGTTCAAATTTACAGACCTGGCAAAACCCTTGCACTGAATTTTTTTTTTTTTTACAGTGGGAGTAGAAAATACAGGAGAAAGAAAGCAGCAAGTCATTGGCAGCCTCTCTATTTCACTGGATACTTGTGCACAGTGACTGTGTTAGCAGGGAATGGCCCATTCAAGTTGGCCAGGATGTTCTGTGCTGGACAAAGTTATTCTTTGAATGTTTGGGATACCCCAATCAGTGGCCTTTTCCTTCCTCCTCCATTTCCAAGCAGGGCTTTGCTCGGGGACTCTGATGTGTTAGGTTGCAGTGGTGGCAAATGGGGATGATACAAAACTCCACCAGGATGCTGTGAAAGGGAGACAAGTCGATTTTAGCTTTTTATTAGAATAGTACCCAGAGGCATCAATTAATATTGGATACTTATTGTCCAGGGCAATGTGCCAGCCCACAGTAATTGCTTACAAGAGAAATATGGCAAGGCCAGGAGAGGGAAATGTCACTGTCCATTTTAGAGATGAAAACCTGAGCTGTGGAGTGATGAAATTTCTTGCCCTGGGTCACACAGGAAGCTGGTGACAGAGCCAAGAAGCAAAGCTGGTCTTTGAATCCTAATCCAGTACCTTAATTAAAAGAATGTTCTTTCCCTTGTATAGTTTAGCCCATCAGCTGGTTTTTCACATGCAGCTGAAGTGCCTTTTCTCCTCCTTTGTATTTAACAGTAGGTAGAAACTTGGGGTTTTATGGTAAGCTTACTAATAGACTAACTCCATTCTCATTAAACGTATATAAAGTCGTGCAATCTTAAGGGAGAAGGAACGAAAACGATGTGGCTTTCACTTATGAGTTGTATTGTAGTGAATCCGGGTTGTAGGAAGCAACGTGGGAATGCAGCCACTGAGACTTGTATATAATTAGATCACTCTTGGATTGCAATTATTGCTGGAGTACAATTTCAGCAGCGGCAGCTCTGTTTGAGCATGGAGGAACTAATTGAATTTGGGTTTTAATGGCAGAAGAAAAAAGGTTGCTCTTTGAGCAGTCCTGGTCCAGGTAGCCATTTCTGCCCTATTTAATGTTGTCATCCAGGGAGACAAAAGCTGGTTTGGTTTCAGGTGAAGTTTGCCACGTTACCTCATTTGCTGGGATTTATAAGCAGCTGCTATAGCACAACACCTCTGCAAAGAATATATGACAACCCTGCTGTTTGCTACAAAAATGAATATGTCGCAAATATATTTGTTTTCAAAAGAAGCCCTTTTGCAGCCTGGTTAGCAGTACTTTGAGCAGTTCCTAATTTGCCTACTAACCATGCCTTTGGCTCTCCTTGCTGAGGAGAGAGCTCCAGGGGTGGCAGAGCACTACGCAGCCGTCCCTTAACAGTAATTCGTATTTTCATATAAAACCAGTGTGAGAGTAACTTCTCATCCAGAAAGCATTTTAAATGACTCTCAGTTTAAAGCTTGTGCCTCAGAAATCTCATGTATGAGTGATTTTACTGACGGCTATGCAGAAAAACACTTTTATTCTGAATTCTTGGTGGGTTTAGAGGGCTATAGGATGAATTTTATTCTTGTTTTTTTACAGCACGCTGTTAAAAATCTTATTAAAATGGAATCGACATTTTGCTATTGGTACTTCACTGTTTATGTTTCCCTTCGTTTAGACAGAAGGAAAAACTTCTGCCTTTGTTTTTAGTCAAGTTTTATTTTTGGACTTTCATGTGCTCTCACAGTCTCTAGCTGCGAACATGGCATGAGCACTTTTTCATTTTTTAAAGACATGTTTCCATTTTGTCATTCCCGAATTCATAAAAACATACGGATTGTTGTTTTCTTTTTGCTGAGGCTTGTTGAAATAAAGTTCAGAATTAGTTTGACTTAAGTGTCGCTCTCCCCTTAATTTCCAAAGAATTGTTTTTAGGATTCGGGTTACGTACGAAAAAGGAACTGACACCAACTCAACAACATGCCTTGGCTGTTGCATCATTAATGTCTGGCAGGAGTTAAGGGCAGGTATTACAACCAAGCCTAAACTTGCATTTCTGGCAGATGTTCCAGTAGTTGTTGACTGGCTCTTTGCAAGGACAAGCTTCGGCTTGATGCCTTCACCGCGGCGCTCGCGGCGCGGGACGTGATGGGGCAGGGGCAGGGAGCACGAAGGAATCCAGGCTGATGCCTGCCCTCAGGTATCTGCTTAGGCTGACAGGGAAGATGCTTTTATTTAATGTGCTGATAAGCCCGGAGTGTGGACTTTACACCTGGCACCAAGGCTTTTGGCAAGGTGTGCGCATCGCAGGAGGAATTACGCAAATTGTTTAGTGCTGGGGGCTGTGTGGTTTGCTCCTGAAAACAAAGCCCACACTGTGATGGTTCAGCTCAGGGAAAATGAAAGCTTAAGGGTCCCCCCCAACCCGCCTTCCTTAATAAGGTAAAAATATTCCAACCCTGTAGTTTTATAGCATTAAAGCCTCTGATTTCATTGGAGTAGCCTGGCTAAATTACATTTTATGGACAAATACTGGTGTCATTACTTCATCTGCTGGGTGAACAGTGAATTTGTCATGTTTGGAATGCTTCCTGCAGAGTCTGCTGGGGAGGACTGGTCTCCCTGTCCCACTTTCTGTCTTATTACAGCCCCAAGGCAGGTATTTCTCTTTCTTTTGATGAGTGATGAACAGGATATTGTTTCAGCTCTGTTATTATAATTTTTAATCATGCCTTCTAATTTGTGCAGTATCCTACTCATGGAAGTGCAAGTAGGAATTTGCAGTTATCTGAGGATGCAAACACAAGACTGTTACCTTGTTAATGTGCAATTGGCACATGTTGAAAGCCATGTCTGTGCCTAATGAGGGGGGCTTTTTGACCTGATCCAGGCTTTTCTCACAGCTTTATTAGTGAAAAAATGGCAGTGTAATTGGCAAGTTATGTCTTCTTAAACATTAAAAAAAAAGCCTAAAAAATTATTATAAGCATAGAAAAATCCTAAATGAGCTGTGATACAGGTTGGATGATGACCATATTAAAGACAAACACAAGATTTACAATCCAGGAGAAAAAAACACCATTAAGGGATGTTACCAGGCTGAGAAAGGTAAGAGGATGAGGGATCTGGCAGTACCAAAGCATGGACAAATCAGTAAAATCTAAAATTCTATGTCTAATAAAAAAAAAAAGGTTGCACTTATAACCTCAGTGTTGGTCTCCTCTTCTCTCTCTGCTGTGTGACCTGACATCCAGAGGTGGCTGTGATTTACAGCTTTTGAGGATTTTAAGCCATTATGTCATCTTTGGATTGCTACCGTTCCCGTGGTGCAGCTTCCACAGCTGTTGTTCCATTTAAACATAAGAAGGCACATTAGAAATGAGAGTTTGGTAAATATTGAATATTCAATTTGAATATTGAACTGCTCTGTAAATTTAAGATACTGAGTTTATTTTTTTCAGGTTGCTCTTTGAAAGGTAGCATGAATATGTGGAAGTTTTTGACTTTTCATGAAAGTAAAACACCGATACTGTCAGAACTTTAGCAAAGGGAAGAACCCAACATGACAGTGTATTAGTTGGAATAAAGTAATCTATCATTTTTACAAGATGCTTATAAAAGTCTAAAATTACATATACTTTTAGGGGATTTTTAATCACCACCACAAATAAGGTGATCAAAGCATCAGTTGTTTTGTGTATTTTACATTTTTAAGTGAATCTCCATGCATTGGTTACTGTTTACACCTGCAGCACTGTTTCTGCTATTCAGTTGGATTATGTGCATTGCAGAGCAACATAATTTCATTGCAGCAGTTGGTTTCCTTTGGTATTTGTGCACCTAGGGTGTTTGTGAGCATCCCTATGTCCATATTTGAGTGAATATTCCAGCAAATGGGTTTTATCGCCCCAACTGCTTTTCAGTGACATTTTCTCAGCAAGCAGCTCTGGCACCTGCTGCTCAGCCAGAGGCTGTGGGTGGTGCTCCTGTCTCTGCTTCCTGGGAAGCTGTCCATCTATGCTGAAAGGCAGGAAAACGGGGGTGCAGGGATGTTGTGGATTATCCCCAACAGGCAACCAAGCCCCACACAACTTGTGCTTACCCCTCGCCGTGGGATGGGGGAGAGAATCAGAAGGGCGGAACTGNTGCTTACCCCTCGCCGTGGGATGGGGGAGAGAATCAGAAGGGCAGAACTGAGAACTCGTGGGTTGAGATAAGAACAGTTTAATAATTTAAATATAATGATAATAATGAAAAAGAAAATAAGGGAAAGAGAGAGGAATAAAACTCAAGACAGTCAAGTGATGCAAAGGAAAAACAGTTGCTCACCACTGACCGACCAATGCTCAGCTAGTTCCTGGGGGGCTCCTGGCCAGCTTTCCCCCCAGTTTATACACCAAGTATTTGGTCTGGAATATCTCTTTGGTCAGCTGGGGTCTGCTGTCCTGGCTGTGTCCCCCCCAGGCTCCTCGTGCCCCCCAGCATCCCCCTGGCAGGGCAACACGAGGAGCTGCCAAGTCCATGACTGAGTGTGAGAGCTGCTCAGCAACACCAAACCATCAGTGTGTTCACAACATTATTCTCATCCCTAATCCAGACAGGGCACTGTACCAGTGCTAGGAAGAAAATCACTTAGCCCAGCCAGAACCAGGTTAAGAACTGTAGATAGTTTACAGATCAGCTTTGTAGTTCTGGAGCACCAAGTCTGTGTCCAAGTGCTGCCAGCCTGTGAACGCTATTGCATCTTGTGAAATTTACTTGGATTTACCCAAATTACTGGAAATAAAATGACAAATATGTATAATCAGGGTCTTCCTATGAGCAGTCTTGTCAGCATCTGGTCCAGCTTTCAGAGCAGTGGATTGTGTGTTGCAGAAGGGAATGTGGTGCTGATGGAGGGATGTCTCCAAACTTCATCACCAGGGAAGGGAAGCCCAAAGGGCTGAGTGAGGGCTGACACAGACATGTCATGAGGCTGAGCCAGGACTGTCCAGCACTGAAATTCTGGGTGCTGGAGCTTCTTTTCTGCCCTGAGACCTGCAGAGTCAGTGTGGTCAGTCAGCTGCTGGTTGGCCGTGTCTGGCAGGGAGCTGGGGAAGGGTGAATTCCGCAGTGCTTCCAATAATTTCACACCTGCATTGCTCAATAGAGCAAGTGTGCTGTGTAAGGAAAGGGGGGAGAAGCGTGGAAATGCAAGGAGTGCTTTTAAAGCTTTACATAATCTTTTCCATTTTGCTTTAAAGACAGAGCTGTTTTCAGGAAAGGAAGTTTGGCGGGTGAGAAGTATGTAGCTGGGTCACAATAACAACAGAAATAATAACTCCCCCCTTGTGCTTTATGGCATCGCTGGGTGCACTGGTGAGTTAGAGCCTCTGCAGCTGGGAGAGGACATCATCCCTGTGGGAGGGGTGCTGTTTGCCAGGCATGCAGTAAACCTTTGGCAGAGCCTGCTGGAGAGCCCATTCCAGTGGATGCTGGACCCAGCATTGTCTCTGGTTATTATACAGCAGCTGAGTGCTGGGAGCTGTGCACAGTACAAAGGAGGATATCTCTGGGTGTAAAAATTAATGCAGTCTCTGGGAACAGCCAGAACAATAAAATTTTACCACTTGTCTGTGAGAAGTCACAAGCTGTTTTTCATATTCTCTTGTAGCCTTTTTCTTTTAGGGCGCACTGAAGAGAATATCAATGAAAATTGTAGCTTCTCATTGTTCTGTTTCCCATAATTTTTTCACACTAAAATAAGGCCTCTCCACCCTTTGTTCAGACATGTATGAAGCATTTGCTTATGCATGCACTGTGTGAGGGACACTGCAAGGGAGCTCCAAGATTAGTGTTGTACAGCTCTTGCTGCTACGACTTTTTCTGCTCCTTGGGGCTGATGAAACCCACGCTGTCAGCCTGACAATAGGGCTTTGCTTTAAGGACAAACTGGTCTTAAAACCCTGTCGATAATTTCATGTTTTAAAACAAGAGCATTCATGTTTCCTGCCTTAGCCCCGGGCTTGCTGGATGTTCCTGTCTCTTTTAACCCTCAGATATATGTGTGATTTGAAAGGACAGCTTTTCACTAGTTCCGATTCTGATTTTTTTTTTCTGGTACTCTTTTCACTGATGTCAACGGGCTTTGTATCAAGCTGAATAGGTCAGTCTTGCTTGCTGTCTTTTCCCCGTGTTGCTGCCATGTGAGGAAGAGGTGTGCAGATGCACTTCAGCTGTAAAGGTGTGCAAAGATGGATTTTTAGCTAAAATGCAGATAGGACAGAGAGCTGAAGCTCTGCTGTAGAGCCATCCAAGGAGACAGATGGGATAACATCAGTGGGAGCTTTGCCTGCTTGGGAAACATTGCCATTACTTAAAATTAGAGGTGAAGGTGGTGAAGCCAAGGACGAAGAGTTTGAATACACCTGCTTAACTGCTGTAAAGATTTTTAAAAAGCACTGCCTTTTTCTTGGCTGGCCTTGGTGAGTAGCAGGGCTTGAATGTCACAAGGAGGTTGGATGGGGTGGCAGAGGCTTTGCTGTGGGTAGCAGACAGATCTGCTTTTGATATATATGACAAAATTCAAATCTTTAGCATTAAAGTTCTTTAATACTGTTCAAATGTTTAATTTCTTGTGAAAGTATTCAGTGACAGCAGGGGATAGGTGGAGTCTGGTTCCCTGCTGTCTCACTCCGTGCTGGCTGCTGGTACTGCCCACAAACCAGAGCAGAGCTGGGTGGTGGGGCCCAGTTCTTGGCAGTGATGGAGTGAGAGGCACAGCAGCAGCAAAAAGTGCCTCAAGTTTGTATAGAAGGCTTCTAAATGAAGGGACAAAGGGAGTTTAGATAGTGGTGGTGGAGGCTGGCCCCAGGTCCCTGTGCCAGGTTCACTGGAGCTCCAGCTGCAGCGATGCCCCTTGGAGCTTTGGCCACCAAAATGATTCCTCCAAGTAGTGTTGGGCCAGTAGGAAATGCTGCACATGGAGACTCCTGCTGTACTGGAATAGGGAGGAGCATGAACCTTTGTTGGCTAATGCCTGCTGGCTAAAAGATGCCAAAATTTGTAAGGTGTGATGTCATCAGTACTGGTAATGCTGGCCTGATCCATAAGCTGTTCTGCAAGTCTGCCTGAGAGGCTCCTGTTCTTTGTCAAGTGTTCTTGCCAGGGATGGTCTTTATCTCTTACTGTTTTATGACAGTGATGTTAATCCTTCCAGCCTTAAAGCATCTTGTGATTTTGCAGAGTTTAGGAAGAGAGCATCGTCCCTGACTTGCTGTGGGCTCTACCTTGGTGCGTATGAATTACCCAGGAAGTGATGATTGGAGGGGTTTGTATGTATGTATGTTCGAATAGAACATGACAGTTCAGCAGCACTTCTGAATTGGCCATAAACAACCCGCAGTGCTTCATCCTGTGCAGAGAGAAACCCAAACTGACGTGCAGCTGCTGGAGGCTGCTCAGCTCCTGGCTCAGCCCCTGTCTGGCGCGTGACATGAATTAGTGGAGGTGTTCTGCCTACCCCTGCTTGGTTCTTTCTGATCTTCTGAAAGAGCAGCCAGCTCTCAACCTTCCTCCTCCACGCCACGGAGCAAACGGTGGAGTTAGGAGTGTTCTGCTTCCAGGATTTCAGAGAGCCCAGGTTCCCCAAAGCAATGGCTGTGTGTTGGGTTGAGGAAGCGAAGGTTTGGCTTGGCCCATGTGTGGAGAGCTACCTTGAAGGAGGAAGTTCCTGTGGGGACTGGCATCTGTTTGGCTGGACCCCTCCTCAGGGTACAGAGTGCAGGTGTAATTCCAAATGGGGTCCTTTGTATGAACTCGGATAATGCTGGATTTATAGAGAAAGCTGAGTTGCAATTCCTCGTGCTAGAGTTGTTCCTGGAACTTGCCTCAGAAAGACTCTCTAATTCAGAGGACAATAATTAATCCATCCTCCTGAGTGCTTGTGAACTGATTTGCAGTTAGTGTAGGTGGGATCTTCCATGAAGGATCCTTGTGTTTCTCCTTGCAAACTGGTTCCTTTGCTGCCAGCTAGCACGGGATAGAAGCCTGAAAGTCATGGCTCACTGAACAGTAAGGGATTGATCATCTTATAGTCTTTCTTTTAATGGTTGATATTTAGCCCACATAGATGGTGGTCAGGCACTGATATCCTGTGGCTGGCCCCTTGGCTTTAGTAAACGCTCCCATCCTGTAGCAGGTATCCATATCACCAAAACCAGCATCAGAGCCAGCAACAATAGTACCTACATGTACAGTCTCAACAAGAGGGAGTTGTTCCCTCAAACCATGACTGAAATGGCCGCTTCTGAGAGGAAATGATGCTTCAGCTTTGAGGTGTTGCAGGGTGCACTGTGGGAAGCTGGAGCTACACCTGAGAGGTTTCACCTTCCTGCCAGCTCCAGGCAGTGGTTAAGAGAAATTACCATAGAGCTGCCCTTCCTGATGGAGCAGTTCTGGTACTTCCATGGGGGTGGTTTGGAAGAGGGCACGAGGAGAGGGCTCTGGGTGTCCCAGAGATGGGTGACACTGCTGGAGGGGGCTCTGGGTGTGCCAGAGATAGATGACACTGCTGGATGGAGGGGGCTCTGGGTGTGCCAGAGATGGGTGACACTGCTGGAGAGGGCTCTGGGTGTGCCAGAGATGGGTGACACTGCTGGCCTCCCACTCTGTGGGGTCTGTGGGTCACTTGGTGGCGTGAGGGATGTGTCAGGTGGATTTGCATCTGTCTGTAAAGAGTCTCCCAAGGGAATTTGCAGATGTGGTGGGTTGTTGATTCCAGGACAGAGCTGTGCTCTTCCATCAGCAGTGCTGCTCCCAGACCCCAGCAGCCTTCTGAGATCCCCTGGGTTAGGTAGATGGCTCTGGAAATGATGGGAAAGTGCTGCTCATTGGTGAAGATGAAACACAGGGGAGGAATGTTTCAGTCCAAGCCTGTCATGAAAAGGCTGTGGTTAATTTTTTTAAGGCTTGCAAGTCAATCCTGCAAGTTTACGATGAGAAACCAAAGCCAATGCAAGAGGCTGTGATTTCAGTCTGGTCTAAAATGCTGTAGGATGCTTTTGAGGCCCATAATTTACAGCATAATTAGCATCTTCCAAAGCAGCAGATGTTGCAGGATCTGAAAGAAGGTGGTTGGGAGTGGATAGTGTTTTCTCCAGACAGGATCCAGGCTGCTGCTGAATATTTCCCAGGCTTGGAGTCAGGCTAAATAAGCAACTAGAGCTGAGGGTGCTGTGCTGACCAGGGCAAGGGAAGAAGAGGGTAGGGCAGGTCTGCGTTTTCAGTCAATACAGTGACAGCTGGAACTTCTTCATTTCTCATTCAGTGATGACTGAATGCACAGAACCTCCACCAGGCTGTCAATCCAGAACTGGTGCTGAGGCATCATTTGAGGGATCCCTCTGTAGTTGCTCAGTGGCAGCCGTCAAGATGAGTCCTGAGAAGTCAGTAACATTTCAAAACTGCTGTTAAAGGCTCTGATAAATGCGTCTAGTTAAAATTATGGGAAAGAGTTAGGTAATTTTTTTCTCCCTCTCTTCCCCCTTTAATTGAGGATTTCTCTGTTGTCCCCAGAACTCATGCTTGGTCTTGCATTTGCTATTAAGCTTTTATTTTCCTAGCCCACACTTGAATCACACATTTGCAAGGAGAGGAAACAAGCACATTCAAAAGGAGAAAATAAGAGTAGTTTTCATTTTCTTTTTTTCTCAATGAATCGGATGCCTTATGCAAAGCCCATTGAATTCCATGTGAGTTTTCCCCCTGGCTTCAATGGGCTTTGGTTCTGGCTTTTAGCTCCCGTGAAAGGTCCTGAACTGTCTGTGCTGGGGTGACGAGGAGGCTTGGAGAGACAATTCCCAGAGCTCTTCTCAGCCCCGGGCACAGCCAGGTTGCTAAGGAGACTTGGCCTGGCCAGGGTCCTGGAGCTCCCCCCTTCCGGGGTTATTGTCTGCTCTGCCTGCCAAGGCTCTCTGGTGGCAGCAGTGCCACTCTCTCAGCCACAATCCCTCTCCCCTGGCCTCTGACAGCAGCGATTCCTGCCCCACATCTTCCCTCCGGCGGCGTGCTAGGCAGTGGTTAAGAGAAATCCCTTCCCAGCCTCCCTTCTCCCATCCCAGCCTCCCTTCTCCTTCCCGCGGCTGTTCCGTGCTGCCCTGGGGCTGCAGGGGTGGCCTTGTGTCTCCTGGTCTCCCTCGGCTGTGAGAGTTGGGGTTTGGCCCCTGTCACCCACCTCCATGCCCTCGTACAGTTGCATGACTTTCCTCTTTCTCCACTCTCTCCTTTCCCTTGGCCAGCAGAAAAAAAATGGCAATAAATCCAAAGATGGGGGAGAGATGAGGCCCTCTTGTAGGAATCATCATTTCAGAGGCTTAATTTCTTTTAAGAGCCAGTTCTCAGGATTCCTTGTGAGGTGTGTAGGCTCCAGTAGTCATTTCCAGTAGCAGGACAGGCTCCCACCATCTCTGGGTGTCCTGCAGTGCTGGGAACTTCCCGGGCAGCTCCTTCCATCGTGCCAGTTTTTTTGGAACTTGGAATTTTCCAGCCTTCCTGGATTCTTTGTAGTTTTATCTCTCGGAGGGAGGTATTCCGAAGTTTTAACATTAACAGGCTGAATGGCAGTTTCCTCTAAGCCTTTTGGGCAAGGCCTCTTTGTCAGTTACCCCTTCAGATAGCGACTCTGTTTGTCTACAGATAAATGAGGAGAAATGCTCAAGCCCTGGGCACTTTATTGGTGGTGTAAAATTTAGGTGCTTGGGGCCTTCAATATGATATTCCTCATGTGAGCAGTCATTTTCACTCTGTCCTTTGTAGATAATGAATTCCTCAAATGGGGATGATGTTGGTTTTGTATCTGAACTGCAAGCTGATGTCTGTCTCTTACGGTGGGATCCAGCACGAAGCGTGTTGGGGGTGATTTTCTGTATTGTAACATGTGGTTTTGACTTGATTTTATAACAAATTGTGTCAGCAGTGAGATTGTAACACTGAAATTTCAGTGCTCAGGCAGCAAAGATTTATTTCTCAAGGTGGTTCTTCAATATTAATGAACAAGAGGAATAGTGAAATCAGGCTGCAGAGCTGCGAGATTTGTTGCCAGCATGTTTTGTATGAAAATATTGTTTGAGTAAATAACTAGAGATGTATATGGTCACTATATTTTAGTGATGATCCTGATTATAATTATTAGGTAATGATAAAATCACTTTCACCAGCCTTTAAGATTTTTTTGAAGGCAACTTTGACTCCTTTGCTGGTGTTCAGTAAAAAGGAACACGCTGTTTCCATCTGATATTAGTGCAGCTAGTTGTTTGAGTGATGATATCTGCTTACAAATGTACAGCTTGTATTTTAAATGCTGAATAGTGATATGAGATTTATGAATATGGCTTTGACAGTACCTGTGCTGAACAGAGTCCTTAGATGTGTGTGGGTTTGCAGAGCAGTGGGATAACTTCAGGATGTTTTTGGATAACGTCCTGAAATGAGTATTTCCAAGAAAAGATGCTCTACAAAATCAAGCTTGGTGGTTGGTAATTAGTGGAAGTTTCTTCGTGGTTATTTTCCCCCAATCCTGAGTGTATTTCTCGTGCTGTTTGGACCCCAGGTTTGCCATGAAGCCCTGCTGGATTTGCGTGGTGATGGTTTTGTTCTCCGGTGCTGCTTGCCTGTGTGGGCACAGGAATACTCCCCTCTGCTGAAGCAGAGGAGTTGGTGAACACTAATCCATGTGTGGGAGGGCAACCAGTTTACTTTTAACACATTTGCCTTTAGAGAAGAAATTTCACAAATGGCCATGCCTGTATACCCATCCATATGCACACATTTTAATTTTTTTAAATGGAGTTGGGGACCAAGAGTGTGAGAGCTCTGCTTTTACTCCTCTGCTTTGCCTCCTCTTTTTTGGTAGAGGAAATGCTTGACAGTCATCAATAAAAGATTAAATCATTGATGGCTATCGGGATAAGCTAAACACATTTCGTGTGTGGATGCTGGCATAGTAGGAACTTTTCCAAGATGTTTCAGGCCTCATTCTCTGGTTTGTTAAAGGGCAGAGAATAAGGTCACAAAGGAAATCAAACCCTGATGTGGAGAAATGAAACATGAGGCCTACTGACTTCTAAAAAACATTTTAAATAACATTCTCTAAGGTTTCATTTTATACCGAAGGCAGCTGTAATAAGTTTTGGAAGATGGTGTAAGGTTTCTATTAAAGAGAGATTTTTGCTTGCTGTTTTTGTACCCAAATGAAGGAATGAGGGAGATGGAATTAGAGCTTATTTAGTATAAGGTGAGAAACTAAAAGTTCTCTCCAGAACTGTAAAATAGTAATTTATACGTTCTACTGCAGTTTACAAATTAAAAAATATGAAACTGTTCCTAGATCTTTGAAAATGACACACATAGCCATGGAATAATTTAGTAACTGCAATGCAAATGCACTTTTGCCACAAGTAAAATAAGACTGCTGCTTTGTAGTGTGCTGCCAGCATAGCCTCAGTGAATAAATTCCCAGTAGATGTTTGCTGCATGCCAAATATATTGGACTGTATAAAAGATCCCATTGTTCAATGGCATCATTATTTGCTATTATACTCACAATGTTTGCTTGTGAAACAATTTATTGGAGACCAGTATGTTTAAGAAGGAACGCTTGGTTTGAAATTCAGCTGATTTGGCTCGTAATGTCAGAGCTTTTACAGTATATAGCCTCTAAAAATAAATATTTAGGTCTGCTATTTTTCACTTATCTTCGAAAGAATTCCTGGAGCAGGGGAGAATGGGGAGCTGAGGCTGGGGATGGGCAGTGAGCATTTCACTTCTGACTCGTAGAATTGTTTAGGTTGGAAAAGCCCCTCTAAAATCATTGAGTCCAACCATTCCCCCGGCACTGCCGAGGCCACCACTAAACCACGTCCCCAGGTGTCACATCTACACACACGAGTTTCAGATGCCCTCCTTGGGCAGCCTGTTCCAAAGCCTGGCATCCCTTTTGGGGAGGGAATTTTCCCTGATACCCAATCTAAACCTCCCCTGGCACAACCTGAGGCCATTTCCTCTCGTCCTGTCACTTGTCACCTGTGAGAAGAGCCTGACTCCCACCCGGCTAACACCTCCTGTCAGGGAGTTGTAGAGAACAAGAAGGTCCCTCCTGAACCTCTTTTTCTCCAGGCTAAACAACCCCAATTCCCTCAGCTGCTCCCCATGAGAGGTTGACTGAAAACGTGTGATAAATGCTTATGCCAGGGCATAGATTAGAAGCTGAATTGGCTCACATTAAATACACTTCAGTTTTCCAGAGAACTCTGTATTTCCCTGTGTCTTGGTGAGAATGAGAATGAACCAGTGTTTCTGCTGCTGTGTCTGGGTGAAGCAGAGAGCAGTGGTGGTGGTGGCACTGATAAGAGCATTTCAGGAAGTTGAGCTGCCTGGTTTGTGCATCCTGCACGTGGAGTTTCACTGCTGAGGCTTCTGTTGCTACTTTTGAGGAACTCCCTTTGGTTTATTTTAACTCGTTTTTAAAATTAATCAATCCTTTTTCTTCTTAATGTGCGGAGGTTTAGTCGAATCAAGACGTTTTAGAACTCAGAGGTAACTTTATTACGGTGGCTTAAAAAAAGCCAAAAGGAGATATTTTACCTAATTAGGGCTGAGTTAAACCATGGAAAATGGGTGAAGTGTTTAAGCAGGGTTTCTCCCCTCCCCCCAAATGGCTATTCTTTAAATTACAAGTGTAGCGCTCAAGCCATCTCCTTTGAACTGCAGGTTTTGTTACGCGTTTTGGCTGCAGCGTCATTTTCGCGGGAGCCAGCCAACAGGCTTACAGGGCTTTTTGGCTGGGGTTCACTTACAGTTTTCTTGGCAGCCCTGCTTATTTATGCATCTTTATTTCTCTCTCTCTCTCTCTCTCTCCCTCTCCCTGTTGCTCGTTCTGTCCCGATCCGTGGCGAGCAGAGCGCTCCCCGCACCGGCCCATCCTCCAGGCGGGGCTGCCTGCAAACGCCTCCGCCGTGGTCGGGGGGGACGTCGAGTTTGTCTGCAAGGTCTACAGCGATGCCCAGCCCCACATCCAGTGGATAAAGCACGTGGAGAAGAATGGCAGTAAATACGGGCCGGATGGGCTGCCTTATCTCCAGGTTTTAAAGGTGAGGCTTCGCAGATGCCGGCAGCGGTGATGCCTTCTTTAGAGCGTGGCATTTGTTTGGTGTGAATCCAAGGATTTTGAGTTCAGAACTTCTTTTGAAAGTGGAGATGTTTATGTTACAAATGAAATGATGAGTTAAGTAAACGTTTCCTTGTCTGAATGCTAATTGTGAAGCTTATAGAAGTTGTTTTGCTCTTTTTTACTTCCATAAAAAGTCCTTTATCTCCGACTATTTCAGGCATGACTTGTTCAGAAAAAGTTAAAACTCCTTCTAAAGAACATCATTGACATTTTTATATGGGTAGAAAGCATCCAAAACATACCTGGGACAATCTACTCCATTTCTTTCACGTTTCTTCAGCCTCTTGGTTGCAAAGTAACACGGCACCTCCTGCCCAAAGCTTGCTGGAGGACTGGGTTGTCTGGATGCTGAGCCTGCAGAGGTGTCTGGTTTTGAGCAGTGTATTGGCAGTGTCATTCCTGCCAGTTTGGAGCAAGCCTGACCAGGGAAACGGAAGTTTTCCAAGCTGGGTGGCATTGCCAAAACTCGGTGTGCTGGCAGGCAGGACAACCAGCTCTGTACCTGCTTGTCCCATGCAGTACCTGCCTAGGTGGGGTTTTTTCCCCCCCACGCTGCTGTTTTCTAACTCCTCGTGTGATGCTTCGGATGTAAGAAAACCAAACAACAACAACCGAAAGGAAAAAAAGAAAAAAAAATCCAACCCCAAACCCTTCAATGTTTAGAGGCTGATGTGGAATATTCTGGTGACGTGTTGGTGGTGGGACCGTAGACAGATTGGTGTCCTTTGTGGGCAGCAGTGACATTGTTCTCCTGTGTTATTGGTCTATTCTAGCACTCGGGGATAAATAGTTCCAATGCTGAAGTGCTGACACTGTACAATGTGACAGAGGCGGACGCTGGAGAATATATTTGTAAGGTCTCCAATTATATAGGGGAGGCCAACCAGTCTGCCTGGCTCTCTGTTCTGCCAAGCGTACAAGGTAACAATGTTTTTTAAAGCAAGCTGGAAAAAATGGTGCTTGGGGAGACTGCAGGCAGCTTGTAGGATACTCTCTGGCCTTGGTGGTATATGTGTAATCCTCCTTCGGTGATGCAGCTGCTGTTACACCAGCAGCCATGGAAAAATTCCCACAATATTCTCTGTACCAGAAGCGCTGCTTTGGTTTCTGGTGCTGATCTTTATTCTCTCTTTGGTGTCTTTGTGTCTGCGTGTGTGTGTGTCCAGTTTTGTTGTTAATTCTGCATGCTCTGCGGTTCACACAGAGGGTACTCGCTGAATAATGTAATTACAGCCTCGTAGGGTATAATTCTATATATACATAGGTGTGTGTATATATATGACCTGTTCACATAGGTACCCAGTGAGCATGAGTCAGGTCAGTTTAGTCACTTAAAACTTCCCACCTCGCCTGTGACTGTGCAGGTGGGAGGGTTTTTCCAGGTGTTACTCACCCGTTACTAACTGGCTTTTACTCACCAGTAACAATAAAGATTGGCAACCCTGTGACTACAGCCCACAACTAAATTTACCTCAAAGCGGTCCAATAAAAAGGTATTTATTCTCTGATTGTGTATTTCGAAGTAACAGTTTTGAATGGAACAGAGATCAAAAGCAGCAAACATTAATTTCTCTAAACCTCCATCACTGAGACCTTGGTGCTGGTGCCCTGATGTGCCCATCTTGGGACAGCTGGGAAGTCCCAGGCCTAAGATTTACTCCATATGTATGAGTTTGGATAATCACTGATACTTGGTTTGGTGCACAAGGTCAAGACAGAGAGTCTGGAAGATGACCAGTAAAAAACCCCAAAACTTGCAGGGATTTTTTTCTACATCTTTAAGATGTAGAAAAATATATTTTATTTCCATCTCCTGGTTCTCAAGCCTTTGGAATCTTTTCTCTCCCACCTGTGAGAGCCAGAGCTGAACAAGATCTCTGATTTTTTGAGCAAGAGTTGGGATACTTTCCACTGTGCTTCTAAGCAAACCACCAAATATTTCTAGATTTGAGATTAAAATGAGATTTGGCACCTCTGCACAATGTACAGTAGTAGTTACTACACAGAAGTGTAGTGCAGTGGGTGATGCAAGGATCATACACAGCCTAAGACAGCTACTAAGTGGTGTCTTTTGGAGCAGAATTCACACCTTTTTTTTATCATTTTAGAGTATGCTTTAATGGTAAATTCTTTCCTCTGAAACAGGTATCTACACGTGAAGGATCCCACATTCTGTCCTACTTCGTTTTCTCTTTGTTTTCCTTTCAACTTTCTCTGGTTAAAAAAGAAGAAGAAGGAAAAAAAAAAAGCTTTGTGGGTGAATTTTTCCATGTCTTTTGATTGCATGCATGTTTAGGTGGTGAGTTTAGGTCTGGTGAAGGGTGTTGATTACTTTCTGAGGTGAGCTGGGACCTGTTGGTAAACGCCTTTTGGATGAGGGATTGTGGATGGGGAAGGAGCTTTGCATCTCTCCACCTCTGCCTTTCCCAAGTGCAAAGCCCTGTGGCTCCACCTCCCTATCCACAAAAATTCTCTCAGTGTCTAGCTTTTTCTCTTGCTTCCCTCTTGTTTTTTTTTAGGCTGCCGGTGTTAACACCACGGACAAAGAAATTGAGGTTCTCTATATACGGAATGTAACTTTTGAGGATGCTGGGGAGTATACATGCTTGGCGGGTAATTCTATTGGGATATCCTTTCACACTGCATGGTTGACAGTTCTGCCAGGTATACACTGCTCTCTTTCCGTGGTTTTTCCTCTTTTTCCCCCCTCCCCTTGTTGATTGCTGCAGAATTAGCACAGCTTCTGTCTCAAAAAAAGGACTTTTACAATGATTTTGGTTTTTAAAGCACAGTTGTCTCAAGCCAGTGAGTTGTTCTGTCGTGTATTTGCAACTCCAAAAACCTAAAAACAACAGCAAAAAAGGGAGGGGAGTGTGTGGCTATTGCACTTAATTGAAATGTTTTTACATCATCAGAATGCTAAGCAGCTGCATTTCCTTAGCACTTCAGTGAGACAACTGAAAATCAGCCCTTAAATCATTGTAAACTTTTTCAAGAGGATGAAATTCAGTTCGTTGCAAAGTTTGGAACTAATTTGGCCCCGGTTATGTACTGGCTCATTAAAATACCTGAGCTGTTCAGTGTACTTCAATTCACTTTCACCTATCATGCAAATCTCTCATGGAAATTCCAATTTCAATGCCAGAGGATCATGTACAGAAGCAGTGCCTTCCATATCTTGGGAATCGGCTCCGTGCATCTTTAAACATTGCATGCTCTAAGGAAACAAGTAGTCATTTGCTTTTACTGCAAAGCATGTCTTGCTGTTCTGGGGTTGATGATGTTTCTGTCCTTAAAAGAAACAAACATCAATGTGCTTCATTGCCTGAAAATTGTTATCAGCTGTTAGAAGATGTAACCGTAGTTGGTTTTGACATTAGTCAAATTCTCTCATTTATAACTGTTGGCAGCTGCCTCAGGAGTTCCTCTGGAAAAAAACATGAACCACCTGAGGTTTGCTGGGTCATCTTGTGCTTAACGTTTATTAATTGTTAATCCTGAGTAAGAGGTACAAAACCTGCATGTGCGTATTGCTGAGGTTCACAGTGTGGGAGTTAAACATTCCCACGGTCTGCAGATAGTTTCTTACCTTTTGTTAAAATATATTGAACAAGGCAGCTTTATTCCATCTCACTCTGAGCTGAACCCTGAGCCTGCGAGGTGTCACCAAGCAGGCAGAGCAGTGCTTGTGTAGAGCTTGCTTCTGCTGGCAGTGTTTGCATTTTGCAAGTGCTCGAACAGCTTTTTTTTTTTAACCAAGTTTCTTGAGCAAAGTATTTTTGTAAGCCTGGAAAGGCACAAGAAAATTTCAGCTTGAAACGTGCATTGCTTGCGGAGTGACCGCTGATGGCTGTGGAATGCTGTTTGGCCAGGGGTTGAATCCCAGATAAGGGATTAGGGACACTGTTTGCACATATAACTGTCTTGAAGATAGCTTCAAAATGGTTTCAATCAGAGTAACGGCTCTGCAGAACCACTCCCTCCAAAATCTAATCTCATAGGCCAGTAACCACTGATGAGGTTACTTGAAAGACCGCAGTCCTCACAGAAGAGGGCTCGTTAATTAACGTGTTGCTAGCAATTCGTTTTTCACTTCAATTAAGCTTTTCAGTCCAGCACTGGGCTCCTCAAGGGACCTCAGGGGAGTTGGGCACCCAGCATGAAGCACAGCTGGTTAAGCAGCTGGACAGCCAGGTCCTTGAAACCCTTTTGAAACCCCTAAGCTGAGTTTATAGACGTGATGGGAGACTGATTCATCCTCCCTTCCTTCTGCATTTTGAGATCCTACTGAAAATTTTGGAAAAACAGGCAGACTCAAGCAGACTCAAGCCCAAACATTTATTTGCAAATTTGGACACTTTTTTTCAGGCTAACTAAGTCACTGCTTTATCTTTAGATGTGTTTTTGTGTGGTTCACAAGAGTGACAGTGCTTTTAAAGTTTGACTCTAGTAACAAAATGAACCTGAGCCTGGTTTGAACAGGTTTTTTTTCCCCCTAAAATTATCCTTGATCATGTAATATTTCAATGTATATGTTCATACCTACCTAGGCAGACACATGTATATGTTTGTGTATGTATACATAGATGCACAAGCTCACACTCAGTGGCAAACTGAGAAGTCCGAGCAGTAATCTGGAAAAAAGAATTACTCTCAGATTGCAAGATGGCCTAAACATTCAGTGCTCTGACTGTCGCACAAGAATTGGTTATATTTCACCGTGACTTGCTCCAAGCGCTGTGCCGAACGCTGCCCGTTCTGTGTGCTAACCCTGTGGCATGATTGTTCCCTCCTGAAACCTTCCCATCCAGCTCCTGAGAAAGAAAAGGAATACCTAACCTCTCCAGACTACGTGGAAATAGCCATTTACTGCATCGGGGTGGTGCTGATCGTCTGCATGGTGCTGACAGTGATCCTGTACCGCATGAAGAACACCCCCAAGAAGCCGGATTTCAGCAGCCAGCCCGCTGTCCACAAGCTGACCAAGCGAATCCCCCTGCGCAGACAGGTAACAGAAAGTAGATAAAGAGTCTCAAAAAACTTTATTTACCCGAACAACCGAGCCAGCACATCCTTCTGCGGAGAGCTTTGGAAACTGGAATGAATTAGGAAATTAATAACTCGGTATAATTGCGGTAGGGGTGGGATAGAGAGAACGTCTTAGCGCAGCGATGTGTGTCTCGAGGAAATCAGGGCAGGGCTGTGAGGGAGGGGAGAAATGTAAGAACTGAAATATGTTCTGTATTAGCAGTCTGTAGATGGAAAAAGAAAATGTATTTCAAGTATTTTGGGGCCTGATCCCACGGCTTGTTGGAGTCGATGGAAAAAATGTTACTGGCTTAATGGGCTTTGGAACAGAATGCTATTTAATTGTATATTTATGATGTTTCTAAGGTGATTATTATTGTGGTAACTAGGTACCAGATACAGAGAGGTATTTTTCAGGAAGACTTTTGAAGACCAAGGGGAGGGAGTTTCATAGCCAGGCATCCAGAGAACACCCCAAAATAGAAAAAAGACTGTAATAAAGTAAAAATAGGGGAGATACTATATCAAATCTTGGACAGCTTGATTAAGATAATGATGCTTTTGAGCAAGAAACAAAAGCAAGTGCCAGATTTAAAATGCACACAACAGCATCACATGAAATATATTTTACAATTGTTTGTGGCTAGCAATGAGCATTTGTGGAGAGGGCAATGCCACGAGCAACAAACCAGTTGAACAAGTAGCAGGACTTTGGCTTTATCACAGGCCACCACTTGCCAAAACAGCCTCCTCCTTTCCCACATACTGTCCTCTCTTGAGGGGTTTGGGGTTTTTTTAGAAGCTGGAGTTTAATAGGGTTTGATTTTGTTGCAGTAGGTCTTGAGGCCAGACCTCTGCACCCACCAAGTCCACCCCCAGGTTTCAGCCCTGCAAGATGGGGGGTGTTGGAATCTGAGGCTGTGGTTCACCTCAGCAGCCAAAAAGCCCTGTCCAGGGGGGCTGGATCCAGCCTCTGGCCAGGGAATTGGGATGTGAGGGTCCTCTTGGTGTCCAGCTGCACCACGAGGAAGTGGTGCAGGATTTCTGCAGGTTTGTTTTTACAGCCTGTCCAGAATATTGTCAGTCAGAGAAATACATATACCTTAAAAATGGTTCTTCGGCGTGGGTAAGTGTTTGAGATGAGATGCATGGGCTCACAGAGTGGGAGATTTTGAACAGCATTACATTTTTCTGGGCCCGTATTTCATGGTTTCTGAATTTCCTTGGTTAAAAGTACCAGGGAGCAGGAATGCTTTAGCCATCTATCTCTGAATTCAGTATTTTAGAGAATTTTGAGGTGGGCCACCTGAACTTTTTTCAATCTGAAAGATATTTGGTTTGTCTTACAAGCAAAAACGTTAATTCTTATTTTTTTTCTGACTTTCTTTGCCACTTCAGGTTGTTTTTTGGGGTGGTTTTTGTTTGTTTGTTTGTTTGTTTTTTGGTTGTTGTTGGGTTTTTTTTGGGTTTTTTTGTAATTTTATGATTTTACTCATTTGCTCGAGTATCACTGAGCCAAAGAGGGGCTTTTCACTCTGCATGTGTCAGAGTGATGAGAAGCCCTCAGCTCAATTCACACGTCTCTCTGGCCAGAAATCTGTGTAGCTCTCTGGACAAAGAAGGCTTTTCAGATGTTGTATACTTAGCCAGAGAGAGAGAGATACATGTCAACTGCTTAGATAGGAGGCATTTATTAGATTTCTGCCTGAATATAAAACCCTGATGACTCAGAGATAAGTTGATGGCATAAAAAATACCTAGGGTTTGGTGTGAGCTCAGTTGTGTCAGCTGTAAATGGTTCCTTGGGGAGAAGAGTGTTATTTCATTGCGTGTGACAGCAGTGCCAACCACTGCCCTCAGTTTAGCTATTTATCATTAAATGATGCAATGTGGACCTTCTCCAAAGCTATTGTTTTCACAGAGGAAAAAAACTGCCTTACAACGTTTGTCACGTTGGGTTTTATCCATTTATTTCAGGTTTTTTTACATTTTTTTAGCTGAAATGGCATTTCGCTTTTAAAAGTGGGAATATCTTTTTTGAAAAACATTTATATTTGAAAGTGCAAATGCTGTTTCAATCCCTTAGCAAAAATCCCACTGCTCCCAATTGTTCCTGGTACTGTTTTGAAGGTCTCTTTTCTTTTGTGTCTGCGTGGAAGAAAATGTAACTACTGTAAGCATTGTCTGAAATCTGTATTTCTGGTTTGATGATTTCACTGGTCAGCTTGCAAGGGCAGCATGAGACAAGCAGTGCCTGAAGCCTTGCTTGTGAATATTCCTTAATTTTTCAGTGATCATCTCCTTGGTGCTGAGGCTGCAGCAGTTCTTTAGTTTCTGCATCTTTTAAAGCTGGTTTTGGATTTCAGGGCACAAGTGTCCTGTTTGGATTAGTCACAAGTGAAGAACTGAAAAATAATCCAGATGTTTCATTTAACGGGTGTGTGTTTCTGGATCATTCAACCCTGTTTTATTGTGCCACCAAGCTTGTTTTGTTTCAGTTTATTTGTGTTTCAGAGGATTGTGTTTAAACTTGGTGGGGTTTTGTCACTAAACCTTTATTTATCTGCGGATGGCAGAAGGTTCTCCCTTTGTGCTGCGTGTGGGAGAGGTGAAGTGGCTGGAGGTGGCAGGGTGGGAGTGGGCAGGGGAGGTGCTCCTGGCAGGTAGGCTGTGAGGATGGGGCAGGGATCCAGGGCTGGGTGGTGGGATTTGATGGAATTCCAGAGAAATGAGGCCACGGATTGGGAAATTCTTGATATTGTTTTTCAAAGCTCTTCTGCTGCTGGGTCAGGGTCCCTGAGGAACTGGGTTGGAAAACAATCCTGGTTCACAGAGAGACATTTGAACGGCTCTGATGCCATCCTGTCTAAGCAGGAGGAGAGTCGTGCAGAGTAACATATGGTTTGGGTTGGATCCTCCTGCCCTGCTTAGCTCAGTTAGCCTGAGCTACTACAGGGTTTTATCATTCCCCGCATGCAGGCGTTTCTTTCCTGCCAAAATGCGGTTCTTTCCGCGTTCGTAGGAAGGGTCAGGATGAAGTCAGGAATTGTCAGTTCCCATCCCCTGCAATGCTCATCCTCCCCGGGATCTGGTGCTTGGTTTGCAGGTTTTTCCAGGGAAATCCAGCAGGCAGCTCCTCTTTGGATCAAAGCTGTTCAGGTGTTATCCATGGTCTGCGTGGAGGTACCGGAGAGGGAGGGGATGAAGCATTTGTAGGATTGAGCCTCACAAGCTGATTTGCAGGACAGGCTTTAAGTGACAGGGCCACTGAACCAAAAGAGTAAAGAGTAGCCTTCAATAGGATGTACATCTGTTTTGTAGAACCTTTATTTTAACAAATAAACTATAATTGAAACAGACAAAACGACGGTCCCATCTCGTGTGACTTGCTCAAAGTCAAGTACAAGTGTTTGTCACCACTGAAGGTTTTTGTTAGGGCTGTCACAGTCAATCTGTCACGTTTGGACCCCCTCAACGTGCGGGTCTTAAACAGGAAGCAGTGACTTTTTTACGCTCAGTATTTAAAATACACTCCCATTAATTTATGTCTGTTGTTGTTGTGGAGTCTAATCCTTCGTAAAGATGTAATGGGTGTATTTGTGATGAACAGAGACGGAGTGGTTTAAAGTAAGGCTTGAATAGTTCAAAATGATAGTTCAATAATTCAAAATGATGATGGCAGCTGGGACGGGAAACAAAGAAAAGTGATCAGGAAAAAGGAAGGTCATGTAGTATTTAGTGTAATATTGAGCAGTAAAATGATAATTTTTTAGAGGAATAGACTGTGAAATACAAAGATTAATATACAACTGTCAATAGGGTATTGTTGAATGGAATTTGCCTTAAGTATTTATTTGATTTTTTTCTTTATCCTTGGATTTCTCTGTATGGAAACCACTGTCTTGTCTAATAGTACTCATTGGATATTATTTTGTGAATAAGTGTTTCCAAATGAGTGCTTTTCATGGAGGGGTGGTGCATGTGTTTTAAATGTCAATACTTAACCTTAGGATTACTCAGTTTTGTGCAGTGCATTTAACCTTGTATTTTCTTGCATCTGGTCACTCAGATGGGCTGTTTCTACCAGCAGCTAACAGCATTATTTACTAATTAAAATATACAAATATGCATATGATTTCAAATTAACTTTTACAGCAGGGCCTTCAAAAAGGCTGACAGTTATAGGAAATCACTGCATGGCTGCTAAAATGTCCCAGCATGAGTGCCAGAACTGACAGATCTAGGCTCCAGGACATGGTATGAATTATCAGTGCAGGAAAACACCCTTCATAATCAATTACAGACAATTACACACTGCTCTGCAGCTGATTTTGCCACATGGCATTTAAAGATTCCAGCAAAGATTTGTTTGTTTTAAATGCTCCGCTGCTTAGAAATGCTTGTAAAGCATTAACTGAGAGCTGATTAAACGCAGTGTTTTGGGCAGAGGAAGAAAATGTAGGTAAAATGGGGATATAATCGTGCATTGATGTGTGAGCTTTGGGTGCAGTGGGCTTTTCTCCTTCTCGAGTGCAGGTATGGAGCTGAAGGTCTGTCTGAGGCTGGTGCTGTTCTCACCTCTGGCCTGCTAAAAGCACAAAGGAAGCACACAAGGAATATTTCCTGGTGGAGCTCTGCCTTCCCATTGAGGTTGACATGTACCATAACGGTCCTTGCAGTGCTCTGCTCGATTCAAGCTGACTTTTGCATTTCTTTCTTTCTTTAATTAAGCACTCCAAATACCTCCCCAGTGCAGTGTCATCACTTAAAGCAGGGTGTCAGCACACTGAGCGGGCCCCCAAGATGTGTAATTCACCTTGTGTCAGGTGAACCTGCGTGGGGAGGGGTTGGAGGGCAGAGCAGCACGTGGCAAGCTGGAAAAAAGAAAAAAAAAACATATAGAAAGCTGCTGCTTAAATGTAGATTAAAGCTGCCCATGTCTACTGACCTTGGAATAGGTAGGGTTTTCCTCACTCTAATTTTAGAGTGTGCTCTAAGGCAGCGAAAAAAGATGCTCGAGGGGGGAGATCAAAGGTTAATTCTTTATTGTTGCAGGAAAGGTGAGAGGCCATTTCGAAACAGAAAATCTCCCCCAACCACAGGCCAGACTGGGTTGGCTTCATCTTTTCTGGAGCAGATTTTTATAGCCCTTGAGCTCCTGTAACTCCTTGTACTGCTCCAGTTAATCAATCAGGAGAATATTCCCTGGGAGTACAGTCCATTTGTCTTCTCCCAGACACGGAGTGGTTCCTCTGGATTTCTCATCATTCCTGTCCATGTTAATGCACTTTGGTTACCTCCAGCATCTCTGGCCCATCACACAGTTCTTCTGTGAAGTAAACACGTGCAGTATTGTTAAAAGGGAAACTGGCAGAGCCTTTAATCTGCTTTTTAAAATACATGATTGCTATTTAAGCTCTATGTTTAAAACGCATCACCAGAGTATTTCAGTTTATTGCAAGTTTATATTTATAGGCTTTAACCGGGCTAACGCTGCTGAATAGTGAGTGTAAAAACTAGTGAAAAGATGAAACTCTGGAAGAGATCCAAACACTGTCTAGTACAATTATTGTATTCATGAAAAAAACCCAAAAAACAAGACCCCAGAATCCAAAATTCTGGACCATTTCTGATACCTAAGATACCTAAATTTTGTAGCTTTACTTCCATGCCTTTCTGTCCCTTGAAAACAATGGCTGTAATGGCAAAGACAGGCATGAAAGTAAAGGCAAGGTTAATTAATAAAGAATATAAGAATCAAGATGAATAAATATCTTGGTAGAATGACTGGAGAATAGTAAGTAGATTTTGGAAATATGGAGGAAGCAGTCATAGAGTATTGATAGGCTTGTGGTGACAGATGGAAAAATGGAAGCCAGAAATAACAGAAAAATGGAATTCAGGAAAGTAGGGCTGGGGGCAGAGGAGCTGCCACGTTGTTCATGGAGATTTGCACATTTCTTTGTGCTGAGCTGGTTCATTTCATGAAGCATCATTTTCAAACTGTAAGGAAATAATGAAAATGAGCAAAAAAA
>VZTG01004385.1:318267-380774 GCA_013397845.1 Melanocharis versteri | reverse complement strand
AAAAAAAAAGGCAGATCAGATTCCAGCCCTTGTTCTCCTGCTGGCTTGTCCAGCAGGTGAGTTCCCCTCTGCAAGCTGGGCATGGCAGCATCTCTCTCTCAGGACTCCATTCAGTATTCACTCACTGATTTATTTACAGCTCCATAGTCTGCCTTAATAGTACTTTTCTGTCTGTGTCCCAAGTGGTCACTGGATTTATTTTCCTAGAGGAATGTGCCAGGCACTTATATTTGCTGAGAGTAAATATTAACATGCATGATGGTGGGGTGAATGAGGGGGAAGCAGTCCACCTTTCTTTTCTGAATGGTGGCCTTGTGTTTGTGCAGTTTCCCTCTCTCATTCCATGGACACCACATCTTGCGTGCAGGAGCCGTTTCTGATATCAGGAAAGGTCTGTCAGCTGCAAATCTGGTTACCAAGATGAATTTTTTTGATAGCATATGATAACATTTTCTTCCTTACCAAACCTCTTTCCACTCTTTATCTCTGGTTTTAGAAAGATGCCTCTTTTAATCTAAGACCTGTGGGATAAAACTGCAGCCTGGTGACATTTTACATAAGCAAACCTGGTGGCAGAGTTGGTCCTCGTGCAGGTGATGAGGGTGTGGGTACTCTGGTGCTCCAGGCTTCCAGCTGGGTCCGAGAGAAGAGCCTCCTGCTGCCTGGTGAGAGGATGGGTGCCAGTGATGGCTTTGTGAAAAAACCTTCATGCCAGCCTGGCTGCTGGGTTTGGGCTTGGCCGAGACGACTGTGGCCTGAAGAGAGGAGGAGGATTCACACTCAGGAGGGGAAGATTGGCAATACAAGCGTTTTTATTTGGTGTTAGTATTCACTTGGAACTCTGAGGTCAGCATGCAGGCTTGAGGGAAGAGCCTTACAGAAGATTCACACCAAAACAAATTTTGTTACACGGATGGAGCAGCTGCCTCCTCTCTCAAAACATTTGTCATTAAGTACCTTTGGTACTCTAAGGAAAATATTTGGGCTGATGAGAAATCGCACTCCAAAGTTTGAAAACTGAGTTATTTTTAGGAGCTCTTCCCCACATTTCCTGTGGAGTCTTTAGCTAAGAATGTAGATAATTGAAAACTGAAGTATTGTGATAGCATTTTGATGCTTTCAATATTGAGTACTTGGAAAATAGAAAGTAATAGAATCATATAGGTTGGAAAAGACTTTGTAAGATTGTTGAGTCCAAATGTAAACCCTGCCAAGCCCACCACTAAACCGTGTCCCAAGTGCCACATCTAGATGTCTTAAATCCCTCTGAGGTTGGTGACTCCACCGCTGCCCTGGACAGCTTGTTCCAATGTCTGACAGTCCATCCATTGAAGGAGCTGTTTCTAATATCCAATCCAAACCTCCCCTGGAGGCCATTTCCTCTTGTCCTATTGCTTTTTTTCCTTGGGAGAAGAGATGGAGCCTGGCTGTGTGCTGATTTGGGGAAAGACATGGTGACATGGACAGCTAGGAGTGGAACAAGAGAATGTTTTAATCACCTTTGCCCATGGTATGAGATGCCCACTTGATATCCAAGAGTAGTGATGTAAATATTGTCGTTGATTAAAAAAAAATCTTAATGTGATAAACAAAAATATTTCCTGAGGGAATATATTTTTAACTTACATGGTTTTTGACCTATGGGACAGACTGACAGCCTTGGCAGCAACTAGAGTCAGTATTGTGCTTACAGGGGAGGCTAAATGTGAGAGCAGAGCACTAGAATCAAGACTGTGGATTCGACCACTTCCTAATACCATGGTTCTCAGCTGGCTTGGTATCAGGTACTGGTGGTTTTCAGATTTTGGGCCAAGATTACATCTCCATCTTTTTTCTTTCCCCCTTGTTGCATCTTGCATTGCAACCACAGGTGTCGGCCGACTCGAGCTCCTCCATGAATTCCAACACGCCCCTGGTGAGGATCACCACCCGCCTCTCCTCCACTGCTGATGCCCCCATGCTGGCAGGGGTCTCGGAGTATGAACTGCCAGAAGACCCCAAGTGGGAGTTCCCAAGAGATAAGTACGTAGCCTGCTTCTTCTGACACCACTTCTGCATCTCTGAATAAGCACAAACACTGTGGAGGAGGCGTCTCTCCTCTTGTCTCCCAGGGTTTCTCGAGCTTAGAGAAAAATCTCATTAATCTGAAGCTCCTCTGAAGATCAAGATTCAGTTCAATTATCTGAAATCAGTTTGGTTAAATAGAAACTAAATTTCTTCTGCCTGCCATCCCGAGTATGTTTTCAGATTTCTTGCAGGTTTTCAGATACTCTGCTGAAATGTAGCTCCTCTGCTAGGAAATGAGTTAGGAAAATCAGGCGTGGTCTAGACTGGGAAAAATATCCACATACAAGCACTGTTGAAGGGCAATGGTGATTTCCCCAAGCAATACCTCTGAACATTTAACCATGTTTATTAGTCAACTACTTAATTGTCTAATATTTAAAAAAACAGGTAATACAATATGTACAAGATAAAGTCTAAATTATGCTACTAGACAATCTTTTCTTTCTGTCACATCTCTGGGTAGGATTTGGTGTTGAGTTTATATTAACACGTATTAATGGAGATGATTATTTTTAATTTAGGGGAATATTTTGCATGTTGGGTGCATGTACGTGCAACTCCTGTGGCTGAAAAGTGTCAGGTTTCAAGCAGAGTGCACTGAATTTTGATATATTCAAATTCATGTGGCTACATGGTATTTTCTTCAAAGTCTGTTGATTAACATGCAAAATGAGCTTTTGAATAATCTAATTAAAACTGTAACCATATAGCTTAATATAAAAAAGACATGCAAAAGAGAGATAATGTTAACACAGGTAGAACTATGATTATTTATCAGAGTTAGTGCTAGCTTTAAGAAGTCTTTAGGTGGTTTTGAGAAAATAACACCTTTTATCATGGACAGTTCTCTTTGGAAGTTCAGAGTTGTAACTTTTGAATAGACGAACTGTAATTTTGAGCCTTCTGACAACTGTTCTGGAAATTATTTTATTGATTTAGCTGAAAACTCGAGTAAAAGGCTGTAACTGCCACCTGCAGCATTCTGGTCAACAGTGGGGGCCTGTATATGTGCTCCTGTCAGCCCATGCCCTGGGGGGATACACCAAATGAGGAAAATTTTAGAGTTGCTGAACATTTAAACCCAGTGTTCAGCACAAATGTAGGTGGAGCAGATTTGCAATGAAAGGAGGCTATTTAGAGGCAGTTTATTAGGCTGGGGGGCAGCAGGCACACAATGAGGGGTTTGTTACTTTGGTCCTAGCAGGGCAATAGAACATAAATTAACCAGTTTCCAATGCAAATGTTTGTTCTCTGCCAAGACCCTAAATTCAGTTTTAGTTCTGGAGAACACGCAGGATGACCTCAGCATAGCATATGCTGCCCTTCAGTCTTTGCACCTTTTTAAACTCGCATTTGCTTTAGAAACCAATCCAAAGCAGCTCAAGGAATTCTCACCAAGGCAGAGCTCACATGTGACAGAGTGAGCTGGCTGCCCTCGCGAGGAGCCACCTCACTTCTGTCCCGTGCCCGAGCAGATAAGAGGGGTTTCAAGTCTCTTAGCCCGGGTTTAACCCTTCTGCTGATGGTGTGACAACCTTTCCTTGTACTTTGTGGTGGAAGACAGGTGTCCATACTTCTAAGAATGAGTCCCTATGTCTGTGATACCTGTGAAGTCCTCCTGTTGACCATGGAAAGTCAAGTCCTTAAGAACTCGTTTATGAAAATGCTTATCTGAATTCGGCCCTCTATGTTGGATAACATTAGCAGCATCACTCTCACTGAGCATCATCCCTGATTCCTTACCACAGCACTGCTGCTGGATGTTCTGTGGTATTCTCTGCAAGTAAAGGAGCCTGAGTCTGACTCTTAAGCACTTAGGCTGGAATCAAAAAGATTTTGCCCAGAGGCTTTGAAGTTATTATTTAATTTCATCTCTTTCTCCTCATGAAGCTGAGACTGACATCTCTGTGTCTGTTAGAGCTGAGCAGGTTTGCAACCAGAAACATGCTCCACAAAATGCATTCTGCAGAGCCCACTTAGTGACTGCTCCTTTTAGGAGGGTTTGATGTTGGTGCTGTGATCACAGCCGAGTTTGTTTCTCCCGGTCTCTGCTTCCCCTCTCTGAGCAGAGCCCGGGCTCTGCGGGCACAAGGCACCGTCTGGTCCCCTCAGCCAAGACTCTTGTGGCTGCAAAGAGCCTGCACAAGGAACAGCCACTGTGCTGGACCCTCTGTGGCTGAGCCTTCACTCTCATCTCCCTGCAGCCAGTGTGGAAAGAAAGATGACCAGCTGTGTTAGTGACAGGAGACGCTGCCCTGTTGCTGGCTGCTCCCGAAGTCCAGCCATGCTCTGGTGCTCTCTGAAAGCTCTGCCCCTCCACACCGTCTCCCCACAAGCCATCAAATGCAGGCTGGAGGAGAGCTCAGAAGCTGGGTTTAGTGGCTGATGTGCCTTTCCGAGATGCTCGCTCCGCCATCCCCAAGGAAACACAGCGAAAGCCGACGCGCACCCAGGGCCTTATTGGTTCCATATGATAAACGCCTCACGCTGCAGCGAGTCGTTGAAAAGTTTTTATATTTAGCCCTGGAATTTCACTGGCTGCACCCCTCCACCAGATGCTGTGTGTTAATCTGCTGTTTGCACCTCCAGGCTGACGCTGGGCAAACCCCTGGGAGAAGGCTGCTTTGGGCAAGTGGTCATGGCCGAAGCGGTGGGCATTGACAAAGACAGGCCGAAAGAAGCAGTGACCGTGGCAGTGAAGATGCTGAAAGGTAGGAAAACGGAGGGATTAGGGATCAGAACGGGCGACGTGGCAGCTCTCATCCACGGGATTTTCTTTTGTGGCATCTGAGCTCTGTCGTCGTTGTGGGGTGGGTCAAAGAGCGCATAGCTGACCTCAGCCTTCAGCAGTTTGGGGTGTAAATCTGCACCCTTGACAGCCTGTTTATCTTGAGCAGTGAGTATTTGGGAGCCAGGAGATGTATTAGCGTCGTGTGGGTCTCTCTGCTTTCAGTTTCTTTCATGTCAGAGGCTATCCTTGTGTAGATCTGAGCCCACTCAGTCCAGGTGGTTGGTGCCTATATGTTTTGAATTTAATTGTGAGGTTATTTTGCAGGGAAGGAGGTGTTATTGGAAGTTTGATAGCTAAGGACAGCGTTTTTGTGTCTGATCTTGCTGTGCTGCCTCTTTACATGTAACTCTGAAGAGTTGGTCAGTCCACCAAAGAGGCTGAGACTATTTTTTGTGAAGACATAATATATGATGTGCAGTGTAAACTCGAAAACAAATCCCATATTCTACATTTTGAGCCACACATATTTTACACCAACTGCTGAGCCTTACTGAAGCTCAGGCTGGCACACTAAAATATATGAACTGAACCTGTGTCTCCTACAGATGATGCCACAGAAAAAGACCTGTCTGACCTGGTGTCAGAGATGGAGATGATGAAGATGATTGGGAAGCATAAAAATATCATCAATCTTCTTGGAGCCTGTACCCAGGATGGTGAGTAAAGAAAGTTTCCAACAGGTCTGTGGTCCAACAAGCCTGTGAAAGTCTCATTAATCATAATTTTTCAAGCAGTTTTAAGGAAGCAGTCATGCCGTGATAGGATTTTTAGGTATTTCTCTAGCTTAACAGCAATATTTTAACTTCTGTTTCTCATTATAGTTGCAGCCTTAATATGAGAAAGGGTCCTATATCATACGAAAACTCTCTAATCCCTTGCTGTAAGGAACAAATGACCTTTTGCAGGGCCTTTACCCATGTCTGCTGTTCTGAATTGTCAGCCCTGCTTTTGGAGAACTTGCACCCCACAAATGTGAAATGAGCACTTTCACTCCTGGAAAAGCTAATTATACCACATAAAGTGATGCAGAATGGCATAAATCTCTGGAAATTAGAAAAATATTAGGAAGCACTTTCCCTTTGTTTGAGATATAGTGGTATTTTTTGATTGTAAATGTTTCTTTTTCAGTACATGGCATGGTCTGAAAGGAACAGGCACTGGGGCAGGGTTTAGGTACTTTAAGCCACTAATTGTGGCTCTGCCACTCTCCTGCTGTGGAGCTTTGCTCAGTCACTTCCCCGTATCCAAACCTTTTATTTTATTTATTTTTTTAAGCGGTGCTTACGCCTTTCCCATTTTCCCGATTCCGTTACTTTATTACACCGCGCTAAAAGCTTCTTTACATAAAAAACATTTTACCCCAGGACCTGACCTTGCTTTTCCCGTGGCTCTGTTCATCCCAAGGTCCTCTGTACGTGATAGTGGAATATGCTTCCAAGGGGAACCTGCGGGAGTACCTGCGAGCGCGCCGCCCGCCCGGCATGGAGTACTCCTTCGACATCAACAGGGTGCCCGAGGAGCAGATGACATTCAAGGACCTGGTGTCCTGCACCTACCAGCTGGCACGAGGCATGGAGTACCTGGCTTCCCAAAAAGTAGGTGGAACTCGGCAAATACAGCACTTTTTTCCGTTTGGTTTTGTCCTCGTCTCGTTTTCGTTCGAGAATTTGCCGGGAGAAGGAGCTGTCTCGAGCAGGTTGTGTAATCCACGCCCCTGCAGATCAGTGGGAAAATTCATACACGCAGAAGTTTTTCATCTTTGTTTAGCAATATTGCTGAAGTGAGGCCCGGAGTGGATCATTTAAAGTAAATACTGTGCACGTATCTGCAGTTTTAATCCATAAGCACAGGTGGTCACTTGATTACACAAGTCACATCACTCCACCCATGAGGCAGCAGGCTCTGTTTGCCTTCTGTTTCCAGTCAAACCGACCAAATCCTTTCACATCGTGGTGTAAAACAAATGAATTCAGTGGCTGGAAGGATTTATAGAATAACAACAGGCAGGGTTGAGAAGACCCAAGACACCAGGGCAAAAATAGTGGGCAGAAGGGGCAAAAATAAATGGAGTCTATTAGTCACTTAAACTATGCACTTTACTTAAAACTGGTGTTCTCAGGAGAGTGAGCTTGCTGAAAGAATTTATTTATCCCGTCATGTCCCCAGACACTTATTTCTAAAACCTATCTTCAAACATTTCTTTTTAACCAGCATTTTGATTAAATTATAGCTATAAAACCTTAAATAGCCCGGTATAACTAACTCTGTAAACATACTGTGGCTTAATGGACGAGCAATCCTGGATACCCTGGGTGATGTTTGAGCCCAAAGGCTAACCCAGAGCAGCAGATAGCAGTGATAAGTACTTCCTGCAGGGTGTGGAGTGGTTAGTGGGGTTTATAGTGATTTCCAGTCATGTCCACTCCCAAGTATGGAGCTGTTTTTAACCAAAGACCAGGACTGAGTGTAACCCTCCGTTCCTGTTGTATGGAGTCATGATTTTGTTACTGTTTTTTCTGCACTTGTAGAGGTTGGGGAAGAGAGGGAATCCAGGTTTAATTTTGCTTCTATTCTTTTGTTTTGAAACAGTAGATCTTAGCACAGCGAGGTCGGCAGGGTGACGCGCATGACAGCAAGGCAAAACTCTTCTAATGGAGTGAAGCAGGGGTATTGATTAGGTGACACACCTCAGGATATCTCTTTCTGAGATTAATGAAACTCCTGCCTGGCAGGGAGCCATGTCCCAAGAAAACAGAGCTGATGTGAAAGGAAAACATAAATCTTTTCATTGGCCGTCTTGAGAGCAAGTGTCCTCCTGAGGAGCTCTGAAGTGCTGCTGTAGGACGCTCCTAAGAGCCACTGCAGCCTTTTTTGTTTGCAAAAACTCTTGATTGGTGCTGTGCTGAGCTGGACAGAACGAGAGGCGCTGTACAAGGCAGGGCAGCACAGACTAGAGCTCTGCATTCCTGTGCTCCAGGTACCCCACCACTTCTGTTTGTATTTCACCCGTTCTTCTCCCCTTAGGGATCCATTTACTGAGCTGGAATAATAAGAGAGCTGCTCTTCTCATGGTGTTCCCATCGTGCATGAGCTGTGAGAAGGGCAGTGTTCTTGTTATTTCAATCCAGTAAGGGGCTCACTGAGACTTTAATAAAGAAAAAGGTAAAGGTGAAATTTGTTCACCTACCCTTTGCCTCACAAGAAGTTTTTGCCTTACAAGCAGTTGTACTTACAAGCAGTATCCCATTTCCAAAGTTGGATGTCTAGGCACAGGCTGAAATAAAACATACAACATCAAGAGTTATCCAAAATTGAGGAGGGGAAAAAAAATATATTTGAGTTGAAAATAAATAAAATACCCTGATGGGATTCCAAATGCCATGTTTCTTACCATGCCCCCACTGCCACCTCACATCAACCCTAAAAAGGCTTCTTGAACACAGAAATAATACCCAGAGCAGTCACAGAGTCCCCTCAGTGTCAGGATAATGCTGACATAAAGGAAACATCTCTCAGGAAATAATATGTTTAGTTTCAGTATCAAAGCTGTCTTAAAAACAATCAATCAAAGCCTGATTGTTTTGGGGTTTTTTTCTTTTCCTTTTCATAATTACATTTTTATAGTGTTGCGGATTAAGTAATTATACACACCCTAGACATCTAGTTGACAATTACATTAATATCTTTAATATTAAAGATGGTTGTACTGCTCCAGACTGGCTGTCAGGTTTTATCTCTGGTGAGGCAATATAATTTAAGAAAAGCAGCACAATAACAATGTTCATTAACAGTATTTGTAATAAAACTGCAATACCTGTACCTGGGCACATGTAACGGAGATTGGATCACAAAATGCTTGGCACAACTTGGGTCACCACCCAGCTTTCAGCCTTAGCAAAAATAGAAAATTTAAGCGGACCAAGACTTTCTAAGATGCTCCTTAAGGCCATTGTTCAGCTTGGAAACACCAGCTGAGGAGATGGATTGCAATAATTAAGAAAATCATATTTCACAGTCTTGTAGTAAATGTGTGGCTTTCCCACCTTGTCATTTAGGTTAAAATCTATAACGGAGATTTAGTTATGGTGTTGAAATACTTCCACTTTTGCGGCAGTTTATTTCAGTGGGCTGTTTTTTCTTCTTTTTTTTTTTTCAGTGCATCCATCGAGACTTGGCTGCAAGAAATGTTTTGGTAACCGAAAACAATGTCATGAAAATAGCAGACTTTGGTTTAGCCAGAGACATCAACAATATAGATTATTATAAAAAGACTACTAATGTAAGTGGATGGTCTTCTAATCTCTGGAAACAAATGTTTCTTTCAGTGATTCATTTCAGAGCTATGATTGTAAACTTAATGGGCTTCTTGTACAGCAGCCTCACTTTTCATCCCAGGCAGAAAGCAGGGATCAAGGACATGAGCATTTCTGTCTCCTCTTACAGTGATAGCTAGTTATAAAGATAAGCAAAGAGGCTGCATATTGGGGGATTAGAAATCCTAAAATACAAGAACTTTTTTTTTTTATTGTGTCCCTGACTGCAGTCAGTTGTAATAAGTGGAAATATTCCTATTGATTCCAGCTGGTTTAGCACCCAGCCTAGGATCTTGAAAAATGCTGTACAAACAATGCCAGCAACAACCACAATAAAAATCCTGTTTACTTGTGGTGATTCAGCCTTCTGCCTGTGCCTGTACTTGGCTTGTTAGGGACAGGTTGTGGTTGTGATCTCAAAGTGGGGCTACAGGTTGAGAAAATTGATTTGCACTCCCCACACTGTCCCTGTTTTGCTGCTTAGCCTGTACCAAATCAAGAAGATAAAACGTTTGGGAGGTAGCATTGATACCTAGTTTGAACTCCTTACACCTCCTCAGGGGATCTCTTAAGGTCCTGCTGAGCTGCGCTTGGGTTTTGGTGGGAGCTCTGCAGAACTCATTGAGTTCTACAGATTTTATATGTATAAATATGACTTCTTATTAACAATCACGTTAAGTGGCTTCCTTGTGAAAATCACTAAGTGATTAGTGGCATTTTAATGGTCACATCTGCCTACTTCCAAAAGCCAGAACCACCATGTACAGCAGCACTGGAGGGGACTGATCTTTATTCATTGCAGACTCATTGGGCTCTGTGTGTGCAAACAACAGGCAGCTCTGACTGTGAGCTTTGGGTCACTGCAAAAGGAACAGGAAAACAAAATTCTTGGGTTTAGTAATCAATTTTTTTTTGCAGGCAGGCCTGTTTTTCAGAAGTTTATTAATTGTGAGGTTCTTTGTCTTTAAAGAGCCATAGCAGAATGATACTTTTAATTTTGATCTGCTTATCCTGCCATTCTCCTAGAAAGCAGTCTGGGAAATTTTTGGGAACTCTCAATGCTTTTAATTTTATCTTCAATGCTTATATCCATTTTTGTAACTCTCCCTACTTTAGCCCATTTCACTATTTTCTCACTGCAAATGTTAAAGGTAAATTATGTGCTGGTTTGCATTAGCAGACTGCTCTTAGAGAAATCATCCTGTAAATTGCTGCCATTTTAATTTCTCTTCCTCCCCAAACTCACAGGGACGGCTTCCAGTAAAGTGGATGGCTCCAGAAGCTCTGTTTGACAGAGTTTACACGCATCAAAGTGATGTGTAAGTGGCCTGATTTCAATGGGGTTTTAGGGGTGGGGAGGAGAGGGTTGTTTTGCTTTATGTTTGTTAAAGTTCGGGGTATCTCATATGTGTTTTGCTGTTGTCCTTTACCTTTAAGAGTTTTCATTCTGTTTCACATATTAATAGATGGAACAGGACTTGCCCTTAGAAAGTGAGGATTTTATGGTAGACTGCTAACCAGTGCTCTGTTACTAATCTGCCCAGCTTCAAAGCACATGAAAGGTGGAAAATGCTAACCTCCTTCTGTCACTGCGGAAGTTTCCCCCCTTGAACTTATTTACGGATGTGCAGCTACAAAGAGTCTATCTAATTTGCTTGCCTTTTGACATACTCTGGACTTCCTTCAGGTTTTAAAAAAAAAAAAAAAGGAGAGAGAGAGAAAGAACGAAAAAAAAGAAAATTCCTGAAAACTTCTTATAAAAATCTGTGCTAGGATTTGGTGTAATAAAACGTAGGCTGGGTATGCTGGAAAAGTTTTCTCTGATTTTCAGAAGGAGTGTTGCTTCCCAGCAGTACTTCACATGTAATAGGAAATCATTGGACTCTGACACTTCAAAAATCTTTTCATGTGTGCACAGAGCCACTGGCTGATGCAACTGCTCAGGGTTTACTCTGCTTCCTATTACAGTTCTGTGTGCATTGTGCTTGAAGTAGATGTGTATTTCTTATGCAATACAGATGAAGATCCTGGTTTTTATTTCTCCAAGAAAAGCCATTAACTGTAAAGGGCTGGATGCTTCCCAGCAGAGGTGCAAAAGGTTATGCACGTCAGTGCAGGGTTGTAAAGGAAAAGGGCAGGATGGAGAAAGTAAGAAGTATCTCCTCTTTCTGTAACCTGGGTGCACTTTCCAAGCTGTTCTCCCCTTAAGAAAACCATTTACTGAGGCGTTTCCTGCAATCTCTACATCATTTACAAAGGAAACTATATACACAGGTTAAGGGTGGATCAAACTGGTGTTCTAAAATAACATCTTGGCAAAATATTTAAGTGAATGTGAAGTAAACCACTTCACTGACTCGGGACTGAGAGTCAGCCTGAGCTCCTCAGCAGCCAGGGAGCGTGAGGATTTCAGTGCTGGGACTTGGAGACTCTTGGCCCCATGGTGGCTTTGAAGATGGCTAAAGATAATATTATTGTAAGTTTGTGCAAACAGTTTACTAAAATACCATGCTGCAGAGCTGGGGAAGCTGCAGAGGAGCTGGGGAGCCAGTGCAGGCTCCGTGCCCCAGCTTGCCAGCCAGGCAGGATGAGGCAGGAAAACTGGCTTCAAATTATCCCCCTTCATTTCCTAGCAGAAGTGAGTAACAAAAGGGAAAAAAAAAAAAAAAAAAGAGAGGCAGGGTGATGCAAAATATTTTTGTTTTGAACAGTCTGCTTTTTCCAAAATATCCTGCCACATAATTGCACCCCAGCTGAGCTGTGAGTGCTCTGTAAGTCATTAAGCTGTGAAGATGCAGTGCTGGGCAGTAGCCCCCGGGTGCTCAGAGCACACCAGCCAAATGCAAAGAGGCTCAGAGCACGCCAGACAGAGGCAAAGAGGCTGTTTGGGAACATGCTGGGGTCAGTCCCCATCCTATATGCTGTCCATCTGAGGCACTCCAGATCCCTGTCCTGCTCTGGGCAGGCAGACCTGGGCACAGGCTGATTTAAGCATCTCCTGGGAGGGGACTGAAATTCTGTTTCCAGCAGCCAGGCAGATCTACTAATGCAGAGTTTTCTCTTTGATTTGCAGTTGGTCATTTGGTGTGTTAATGTGGGAGATCTTCACCTTAGGAGGGTCACCCTACCCAGGAATCCCAGTGGAGGAACTTTTTAAGCTGCTTAAAGAAGGGCACCGAATGGATAAACCTGCCAACTGCACCAACGAACTGTAAGGACCCTGATTTGCTGTACCAGGGCTGAAGGGCACAGCTGTACTGAACTCACGTGTTTAATGCTACCCCCAGAAGAATCAAACACTTGCAGAAGTGCTCAACTCTAAGATTGTGGATATTTGTGGGGGTATAGATGTGTAAGGAAAAGGTATGGGAAGGATTTCAGGAAATGGTTGGCAGAGGATGCTTCTTCGTACACCCTGCTGTGATCCTCTTGCAGAAAGAAGAAATCATCTACAAGCCAGTCTCTGCCTGTGTTTTTACACCCATATTTGTTTGACTTAAATGTTACTAACGTGGAAATCCTTAAATGTTGCACATACCACTAATCACATGTAAGGTACATCAGGCTGCTTTTGTACACAACAAAATACATCTGGGAGCTTCTGTGTTAACACAGCATTATCTCCTGGTGATGTGAGGTGTGTGATTTCTGGTATTTCAATATAGACCTTAACTATATTTAAATTTTTTTTGCATTTAAATTTCTTCACAAAGACTGCAACCCCTGACATGCAAAAAATACTGTAATTTAATACGTTTGAAGTTGCTGGGCTGCAGAACTGGGCCCACAAAAAGGTGATTTAGACATTGAGCAAGGGAGAGACAGGAGCAGAAAGCCCCTCTGAGGGCAGGGAGTGCTGCCCAGGTGTGGGGATTCAGGGGTCCATGAGCAGAGCTGTGTGTGCTCACTGCTTTCCTTGTGAAGGGCAGCACTGACTGTGCACGGAAAGGTTGGTGAGGAGGACGCGTGATTTTAATTAAGCCGAGCAAATGTGTGTTTCTTACAGCTATATGATGATGAGAGATTGCTGGCATGCTGTGCCTTCTCACAGACCCACTTTCAAACAGTTGGTGGAGGACTTGGATCGGATTCTCACTCTCACAACTAATGAGGTAGGTAAATTGTCTCCCCCCTATAAGCTGCTGAGCAGGACAAATGCTTCAGGAGACAGATGGAATTTATTCAATTATGAAATCCTGCTCAAGTTCACTTCTTGTTCTGTTTGTCATTGTCCTCTGAGGTTACATGCAGCTGAACTATGTATCCTATGAAACCCTCAGTCTCTTGCCATTATGCCTGGAATTATGTAACTAAAAAGAAACACATCTTTGAGGAGTTTTTGTTTATTTCCCGCTGCATCTCTGGATGTTTTTAGCGTCGAGGGCCTGCGTGTGGCAGGTTGAGGGGCAGTGTTTGTGTTTCAGCAGGAATTACACGTGAGGGAGGGATGTGGAGCTCGTGGTGGTTCTCATTTGCCGGCTCAGTTTGATTCCCAGCCATGCTATGTAGGTCAGGAGAGGAGAAATCGTCGATGGCAGATTTCAGATGATGTGTCTGAGAGTGAATTAGGTTCACTGAAATAGCTCTCAGTGGAGGGAATGAGGACCCACGGGGGATGTGCAAACAGCCATCCAATTATCCAAAGGTCCTGCCTAGCACTGCTTCAGGTTGGGCTCTGTGAATGCAGAAAGGTTTTATTTGAAGAGCGTTCTTTCAGAGGTCTGAGATATTATTAGTTTTAGCAAGGAACACACTGATTAGGGTATTCACACAGGAATCAGTCCTCTTATCACTAAACCACATGCACCTTTGAGGAAAATGGCAAGTGATGGAAATGTTGATTCTTTTGGTGGAAATTTCTTTTGAGAGAAAATACTTGGTGTCCCAGAAATATTCTACAAACTCCTATTACTTCTGAGAAATGAAATGTGGGAAAAGAGCAAAAAAAGAACAGAGCAGTTACATAGGAAAGTTGCAACAACTTGATTTGACCATTTCAAAATCAGATTTTTATATTTGTTATTGCTTCTTTCTAGAAAAAGAAAAGAGATTTGAATCACTTTATGTGGCTCCTCAGCATTATGGTCTAATTTTTTAGAATTGTCAGAGAATTAAAAAATAGATTATGGAGCAGCTTTGGGAAAACCTGTACACAATGGAGATGACAGGAGAACCTGAGTAAAGACATGGCCTTTTTTATGATCATCATTTGCCCAGTAGATCTGGTTTAAAAGAGATCATTTGGCTTCAGTAGCAGCTATAAATTTATCTGGGCTCTGTTTTTAAGGCTTACTCTAAAAAGTGAGAGATGTGGCAGGAATATGCTCTTCCCATGGAGTCATGGATGTAGTTCTGTGTCTTGGTTCCGTTTTCACCTCATCCAGTACTGCCTGCATCTTTCCCTGCCTAATTCATACATGATTTCACAAGACCAGTTGGAGGTGGGCTGGCTGCCGCTGCGGAGTGCTGGGTGGCTTGGACTGGATTTGTGTTTGCAAATTCAAGAGGGAGGTTCTGGGCTGCAATTCCAAGCCTGGGAAAGGATATTGCTTTCTTTTTTGCGTGTGTTTAACCGTCCTGCCTTCCCAACTCCATACTGCTCACAGACCTGGAATGATCTCAAAGTTAACCTGAAAAGGCCTTTAGGGTTATGTAAATTACTTTAGACTAGAATCATAGGAAAAACGGCTGGAAAAAGCTTAGGAACACATCCAGTCCATCTGATGGGCCTGTGGCAGGGCCCGCTATACGTTTGTCATTCCTGACAGATGTTTATGTAACTTGTCCTTACAGATCTCCACTGCTGTATTTCGGCATCGCCCCTTGACAGCCTGTTGCTTTGTTTTCCTAATCTCTAATCTTTCAACATCAGATATTGCTTTTGTCCTATTTACCCTGAACATAGAAAGCAAATTATTCCACTTGACTTCGCAGCGTGTTTCATGTTCCTGAACGCTCGTCGTCATCTCGGTGTCTCCTGAGAACTCCAACATGTCCCATTTTCCTCCACAGCTTTTGAGATCTCTGATTTTGTGTAATCTGCGTGGTTTCCCTGAAGTGCAGATCCTTCAGGCTTCGGTGTGACAGCACTTCTGCTTATCCTCTCCCCACTTTCCCTTTCCCCACGGAATCACACTGCTGGCACGGGCTCAGCCTGGTTTACCCAACAACTCAGTTTGCTGGGGCAGCCAATAATCTCTTCTGCTTTTGTGCAAGTAATGATTTCTGCTTAAATAGTAATGTCTCGCCCTTTTCCATGTTGAATCGCTGCTTGTTGGGTTTTTAATGGGTTTTCTTGCTGGCTTTTTTTCCCCCAAAAGACTCTCATTCCCATGTTTCTGTGGGCCACCTGAGCAGAATTCACCAGGAGTCAGCCTCGTGGCTGTGCTGCTTTATCAACACCAGAAACCAACCCAGGGTTGATTCTAATGCCCCTTGATGTGACCCTGGCTATTGACACTGGACGAGGATCCTGTCTCCAATACTGAATTCATATCTGAGTTACATCCAGACTTCTGCTATGATGAGCCTTGTCTGGTAGCCCTGGGAAAGCGCTGTCTCCTCAGGCATCCTTTCCTCTTCTATCTATTTAAAGAATGTCTGGTTATTTCTGCTCGTTTAGGACTCATTAGCTAATCCATAGATATGTATCAGGATTGCCCTTGTGGATTTTTCAACAGCCTGGGCAGCCACATGGTCAGTAATCAATAGATCCAAACTCCCTCCTTTTGCTCCCTGTTGTATTTTCCAGCATTTTAAAACTTGCGTACCCCACCCTCCTTTTAAAATGGTGACCTTTTTTAAAGTGTAAGATGGCAATGATTGAATCTCTGACTTGAAAAAGGAATGTTAGCCAAAGAACTAAATTACCCCAAACCTAAGCACAGCAGCATAAAATACCGACTGAGGTGGAAGACTCGTCTCGTCAGTACGATCACAACTTGTGGTTTAGCAAATGAAGAGATTGCATTTAAATGAATGCAGCTGCCTTTAGAAGTTGAAAGAGAAGGAACATTTCAAGGGGAAAAATAACTTTATTCTCTTGCCAAAACTGTTGTTTCTAGCAAAAGAGCCTTAACCCAAAACTTGGATTCAGCAGATGATATTTCCTTTTTTAATGACTGCTTTGGTCATGGCTACTCTGGGATGCACAACACACAAATATGTAGTGTAAAAAACCCAAATCGTGTGAATTTGATTTTGTTTTTCTTTCAGATCTTTTTTGCACGTATGCCACTGCATGTTGAAACACAAATTTAATATCACAGAATATAAAACAGAGATTCAAAGTGACCAAAGGAATACAAAGTTGGAAGTGTCTTTCCCTCTCCAAATCACTACCATGTGCTAAAGAAAAATGGTTCTATTTAGGATGAAATTTCATTTTTATCATTGCGAGTGAAAAGTCCTCTTTTGATGTGGTTGCCATGTTTATTCCCACTGACACAGCTAATGCTGGTGATGTTGGACTTCAGAAAATACCGTGTTATTGGCTTGGTTTTCCTTTCTCTAGTCGAGCTCCTTGTTTTATGAGGTATTTAAGCAACAAGGCAGTTTTGAACGCGTTTGATTCGCGGAAAGCCAGCGTCGCTTTCAAACTGCTCTTTTCCAAAACCCGAGCAGCGGCGACACGTTATTGCCAGGTCTCTTCGCTGACTAAAAATGGGTTTTATTGCTCTTGCCACAGGAGTATCTGGACCTCAGCGGGCCTCTGGAACAGTATTCACCCAGCTACCCCGACACGAGGAGCTCGTGTTCCTCGGGAGACGACTCGGTGTTCTCCCCCGACCCGATGCCTTACGAACCTTGTCTGCCCAAGTACCAGCACATGAACGGGAGCGTGAAGACATGAAAAGAGGAGCAGACAGGCAAGAACACCAAGCTACCTACCGTATGCAAAGCAAAAGCTGTTCTCCAGGACCCTTCGTGCTTCTGCTTGTACATAGGAAATGTGGGAAAAGAGAGAAGAAAAAGGAAAAAAAAAAACAAAAAACCAAAACCAACTTGGAGGAAAGCGGTCAGAACCTACATAAAGATTCTCATCACTTGCAACTTTCAGATGTTCCCAAGAAAGAAGAATGTTTATGAGCTGTGTCTAGATACCCGTTGCTATCAATTTTCTGGCTTCCTGTGAGCTGCAACAGACTTTGTTTGTACAATGGACCAGTTGGACTTGAGGCAAACTCTGGGTCTGCCTTTCTTGTTTATTTTGTAATATTTGGAGAAAATATATGTTGGCACACACTTACAGAGCACAAATGCAGTATATAGGTGCTGGATGTATGTAAATATATTCAAAAATATGTATAAATATATATTATATATATTTACAATGAATTATTTTTTGTATTGATTTAAAAAATGGATGTCCCAATCCACCTAGCAAATTAGTCTCTTTTTTAACAGCTATTTGCTAAATGCTGTTCTTACACAGAATTTCTTAATTTTCACCATCCAAAGGTGGAAAATACTTTGCTTTCAGGGAAAATGGTATATCATTAATTTATTAACTAATTGGTAATGTACAAAACAGTTAATCGTTTATAGGGTTGTTGTGTTTTTGTAATTTAAATGGCATTTCTATGCAGGCAGCACAGAGGACTAGTAGGTATATTGCTCAGACTTTACTAGTTTTCAGATCTTTAAGAAAAGAAATATTTACAGTATATAACTAATTTGAGGGAATTAAACTTTTGATTTATTTGTGTTTAAAAACTGCAGTGTCAGATGATTATTCTTATCAAAACCAAATCCTTTAACAAGAAAGTCTTTTATTCTCAATACCTGTCACTTTAACGATTTAACCCCTTTCGCAAGGTTTCCCGTGGCCAAAAAGCAGAGTCATTCCACTCCCCCCCTAAAAAAAACCAGAACATTTTGAAGAAGGTTCTTAAAGTAAGGAAAGACATGAGTTTGTCTATAACCACAGCAGAACAGACTGCTCTAAAAGGAGCTGAGCTTCTACCCTGAGTTGCACATGCATCAAATTATCTGCAATTCTCTTGCCTCAGTTGGATAATGGGTTCCAGACCTTTTGGCCTGGATCTTTTGCCTTTATCCCTCTATTGTAACTTAAGTTAAAAAGAGAGAAGTTGTTTATAATGACAACTTGCCATAGGAATATCAGCGTCTTTTTAGGGGATTAATTCATGCTGACTCCAGTATTTCCTTCTGAACCATTCCATAACAGTAGGTGTAGCACTGGCCTCTGCTAGAATATCACTGTTGTTTGTATCTTTTTTTTTTACAGAATCTTGTATTTTTACTTCCAGAACACTCAGAGTGATACGGCCATGGAATATGAATGCAAATTTCACTGTTTTATGTGGTGGTGTGTTTGTTTTGTTTTTGTTGTTGTTTTGTTTTTTTTTAAATAATTTTTTAATTGGGTAAAGTGAGTATTAAAATCTGTTAACTTTTGTACTGACAATAAAATGTTTCTACAGATATTAATGTTAAAAATTACAAAATAAATGTCATGCAGCTTATTTTTCCTAATCCTTTGTGTCATACAAAATGGTTTCCTGAACATCAAGAGTTGGAACACGTCCAGAAAAGCTTCCTTTAGACCTTATCATAGATCCTACATTACAAAGCAATCCTTTCAGGAATAATGCTTTTGCTTCACTCTTGTAAAATGTCTACTCATGAATAGCATGAGTTGAGTAAACATATGTACAGTCTTTGGAAAATGGCTTGAAATGTTCATAATGTAGACCCAAAGTATGTTCTCTTTTTATTTAGGCTGTATCCTTTAATTAGTGAGGTTTCTGATTCATTCTGGAGAGGCTGGAGGACTATTTGCGTGGGAGATGAAAAAAAATCGTAACAGATGGAAAGAGGCATCATGGAAAGAGTATAAAATTGTTTTGTTGGATTTTTTTCTTTTTTCAACTTGGAAACAGCAGGAAGACACCCCAAAACAGCCTGTGCTTGAGGCAAAAATGGGAACTTTATGGTCACATTGCTGCAGGTTCGTTTGGAGAGGCGTGTTGGATGTGATCTTCCCCACGTGCTGTAGACGTGCTCCAGACACCAAGCTGTTCCTTGGTTCCTTTCTGCCTCTTTCTACTCTGACTGCAAATCCCATGCCAACCCTAAGAAACTTTCTAAAAAAACTTCCTGTTAAAAACGGGCAGTTTTCAATTAAGGTTTATCTGATTGGAAAACTCCCTCTGACTTCACTGGAAACCATAATTCCCTTTCCCCACAACCTCTATTACTATTAGCAGCAACGGTGGCTACTGTGACAGAAACCACAATGTTTGTAATGACACGCGTCTGGTTTTAAGATTTTTTTTTTTAAAGGCTCTCAGAAGATCTTGAATCTTGCTCTGCTTGTATTGAAATGGATTTAAGTGCATCTCTACTGCTTCGATACCTTTTTAAAACACCAGGACGAAAACATGCAGAAATGTGGTGGGAAGGTGCTGTTAATTAATGTAAACTTCTATGTTACCCTAATTTTGTTTCAAACAGGTGATTTGGTTTTTCTCTGTCCATTTTTTTAGCTCTCAGAGAGTTAGATTAGCATCTTGAAGGTATTCCACAGTTTCACAGTTTTCATGTCTAACTCTTGAGAAAAAAGCACCACAGAACCCTGAGGTTTCAAGACCGTGATTTTAGTGAAAGGTTCAGTGATCTCCAAGGAATCAATTAAACCAAGAGGCTAATACCAGTGATGAGTTTTAGAGATTTTTCTGTAGTCCAAGAAATTTTAAGTGCGTGTCTGTTTAGGGAAAGCGAAGAATTGTCAGAAGACAAGTCCTTCGCCAAGCTTCCTAGGAACTTTAATATGTTTTAGTTTTATTTACATTTTTTTAAGCAGCCAAACATACTTGAGGGGGAAAAAAAAAGTAAATAGTTGCTGTTCATAAAAAACCCCAGCCGTAGAAAGGGGGAAAAAAAGCCAACCAACACCTGTTTTTGAAAGGTCATCTGTCCCTTCTGTAATCAGGAAGTTCTGTAGTTGCATAATTTGATCTAATAATTAGAAAAAAATCATTGATTTTTCCACAGCAAATGTAATAAATTAGTTGGGATGAAGCATAAGCTACCTCCAACAATTTGTGCTTGGAAAGACTGTCACTCCTGCACCTGTGAAAATGTCTGCACTTCTGAGCTTTTGTTGCCACAAGTCCTGAATGTTAGAAGCAGCTTAAATGCAACAGACCCTGTGGAGCAAATCTTCTTTTTTATCCCCTTTTCCCAGATTTACCTGTTAACCAGATTTTCTGCAAGGCTCCTAGAGGAGAGAGAAGATGGAGACAGTGCTGAGAGAGCAAGGGGAAGAGGCACCAGTTGCTTCAGGGTATTTCTATGTGAATTTTAGAAGCAATTTCTTCGGTTTGGGACCCCTTGGACACTGGGATAAACTGCCTGGAGAAGCAGTGGAATCTTCCTGGCCGTAGATATTCAAGAACTTGGCTTGCCAGGGCCGTGGATAAGCTCATCTAAGGCCCTGCTTTCAACACAAGGTTGGCCAAGACAATCTCCAGGGTCCCTTCCAGCTGAAACTTCTCTGTGATTTTGCAAATCTGTGTTGTTGGCCAAAGGTAACCCAGATCTGCAGCAGAGTCCTGGAAAGCTGTGCTGGCACACGTGGAGGCTGTCAGTGGGATGTATTGTTCAGTAAATTCAATTTAGCGATGCATTTAACAAGAGAGATCCCCCTCTATTAAGGATGTTAAAAGTCAGGTCCTGGCTTGTTTGTGATTATCACAGCTGGCCAAAAATTTTGTGATTGGATTCCTGTGCAGTGGAAAGCAGTGTTTTGTGAGGAGCTTTCTAGAGCATGAGTGCCCTGCAGAAGACGGAGAATTTTGACTTTATCAGAATGACATGACCCTGTCAGAGTCAGAAGGAAATGAAGTCATTTTACATTGCAGCTATTTAATAGTAGACAATGGCACAGAAAGTCAAAGAAGGAATGGAGTATTTAGATTTTATCAAACCAGAACAGACTAGCTCAAAGTGACATCCAGGTACTGCAAATAATCGTGCTTTTTAAATGTTTTATTTCCAGTTCAGGCTGAAGATGAGGTTTCCTTGAAGAATACACTTTGAAGGATCAAAGATGGCCATATTGCTCAGACTGTCAACCAATATTTTGACAGGCTTTTTCCTCGTGCTCCAGCATTTGTCCCCTGGAACCAGAGGCTGTGAGCAAGGCCAGGGGCCAGGATATCTCAGGATGGTTTATGAGGAAGAACCTGGTCCCATTTCCCTTGCCCAGCACTGGGTTCTGGGACCAGATTGTTTTCCTTGAAATAGTGAATTACCGGGAAAGTTTTTCCAAAGCCTCAAAGGGTTTCCAGGGAGGGCTAATATTTCTCCGTGGCAGAGGAGCAGCTCGTCTCTTCTGCTGGGACATCACACCTTTGAGTTGTCTGAGAGGGTGGAGAAACAGGCCAGCAAACGGGAGCCCTGGTGTCACTGCTGTCTGGGGAAATCTATGGCCCATTGTACTGGAACCATCAGGAAATACAGGTTGTGGGGGGAAAAATCAATTCTCCCAAGGACTGTTTTAAAGACATCTGGGAGAAGGCAGCCAAGGTGCAATATTTTGTCTAGACGTGTTTCCCTGGCACAACTATAATTTATTTTTTTTTAGGGCTGTTCAGCAGCATGCAGGACTTTCTATCCCAAAAGTTTGTTGGCACCGAGATGCACAAATTGCCAGCTGGATTCTGCTGTACTAAATTCAGTAGGTGAGGGATCTGCCTTGGGAATGATGCTTTGGGTGTCCAGAAGAGCAGCTACATCCGGGGCTGGGCAGAGTGGGTGTGACACTGCTGGAGAAATTGGAGTTGCATCTTCTCATATGATCCCAGAGTTTCAAGGGTCATGTGCCAAATCCACAGTTTGCCACCACCACAAAATGGGGAAATCCTGGCCTGCAGTGAGAAAGCTGAAGCATCTTCTTTCCCGAATGCCCCCCGTTCTTACCAATTTTCTTGAGTATATTTCACTTATTTTCAGTAAGTTTCTTTTTAAAAAGTATTTGCATTTTTCAGGTCACAGATTTGAGGAAAAAAAACCCATTTGGGTTTCTGCTGGGAATTGTAAGTAATATAAATTTGCCTATATGTTTTTTCAAATGGTATTTTCTCTCTACTTTAAAATTTCCAAGACTTGTTCCCTGACAGCTGTTATAACAAATGGTGGGGCTTCTTCAGCTGATGTAATCCAAGACTTCAGTCATGTCAGTGTAGTTGTAATATTTATTTATCAACTGGTCAATGAAATATAATCTGTTGATTTGTTCTTTAGAGTTTAGTAGCCCTTTTATTGTATTTTTCACTAAAAATAGTGTATTTATTTCTAATTATGTATACACACTAGGTCTGTGCAAGAAATTTTGCAAAGAAATTTAAAAAACCTGTTTGCAGGTTTTTAAATCAGGAGGCTGATGCCATATAAATGTTCAGTAGTCACATAATAGACGTAATCATGACAGGGTTCTGAAAGAGTCAATAAAAATGTTACTAACCAGATTAAAATGGTAAAATGGTAAAAAAGGAAAAATGTTTTTATTGTGAGTTAAAAGTAGTGGGGTTTTTTTTGTTGGTGTTTTTTTTCCCCTTAGTGTCTGGCAGCGCTTTCCTTGCCCCTCATTTGACTTTTTGCTTCATTGTTCACAAATACTCTGGATCCTCGTCTGGCTTAGTATTTGGGAAACAACAGTTACGTTCAGGATAGTTCCAATAAGCCTTAAAATCACCCCAGAATTTCATGCCTGGCCTCTCTTGCACAGCCCTAAACATGAAGGATGTCCCTTGGATGCAGACTCGGATCTTGTAACCCCTGTTTCTCTGCCTGTGTCAGTCGGCTCCTCCGTCCCTCAGCGCGCGTGCTGAGCTCCCCTCGTTCTTGCTGTCGCAACAAAAAAGGAGGAAAAATCTGCTGTGGTTTCCTTTCGGCTTTGTTTCACTGGCTGCAGGCAGATGAGGAGGGAAGAGGCAGCAGCCCCTCGCTTTTCCTGGTGCCACATTCGCTGTCTGTGTTGCTGGAGCCCCCAGCACCTCCTGCCCTCCTCACCGTACCCACCACATCAGTGGTTTAAAAAGCACGCATCCTCAGACACCCATATTTCCTTGAGATTTCTTTGTAACCTGACTAGACAGCCACTGCCCCATTAATCAACTCCCTCTGTTTGACACGCAGCAGATTTGTGGCTCTGGGTTGATCAAACCAAAAGGCAATTAAACACAATCAATCAGCTGGGCTGAAGGCTCCAGGTTCTGCTCGCGAAATCCTTTTCAAACGTCATTAGAGCTGGGGCTTCGAGAAGCCTGGAGTGAAAACAAAGCAAAGATGGCTGTTTTTCCAGGTTTTTCCAGGGTGTTTTCAGCCTTTCAAAATATACCCTCAAAGGTTCAAAAGGGATTAAAAAAAAAAAAATAAAGAGCCAAGGGGAAGAGAAGCTTGTAGGGGTTTACTTTCAGTCCTGGGGTAGAAGTGGGGGTAAAAGGAGCATCAGATGACAAAGTGGTAAGTCACTAAATCGCTGTGGTTTCTGCAGTCTCAGTGTCTGCTTTTGCTCTGAGAGGCACAGCAGACATGAACAGCATGTTCCTTTTTGGGGGGAACATTCTCACTTCATTCATTAACAGCAAAGATATGATACAAACATGACAGAGTTGCCTGCTGGATTTGTAGACCCTTCCTTAAACAGCTCTGGAGTTCCTGACTTCCGTAGTGTTGCTATGTACAGCCTCAGTCCACCAGCTGACTTGCAGGAAACTACCATCAACCAGAAGCAGCTTAATTTCACTTATTCATTTATTTATTTCCTCATTGTAGCAATCCGTTTTCCTCAAAGCAGCTGTGATATACAGGTAACGAAACAAAAAAAGTAAACTTCTATTCTTCCATCCATCGTATACCTTTTGAGGAGAAATGCTTGGTGTTCCTTGAGCTTGCACACATTAAAAAATGTCAATATTTTTGTTATACCTGTTACCACTACAAACATATGTAAATTACTATGGGCTCTTCATATAATGTGAAAAGAGAAAGACACTGAAGTATTGGTACCTGTGCTCCTATGCAGCTCACATATTGGGTTGATTCTTACAAAAAAGAAAAGAATATATTCCTATACATACTTGGGAAGCTGCGATGTCCCAAGACCTTCTTTACCCAGTGGAAAAAATCTTGACACTTTTCTGACAATGAAAAAAACAGGGACTCAACTTCCACAGCAATAAGCAAACAAAATTTTAAAAATTATATGTTTTTGTCTTTCTACTTGATCTATATGTTAGGTCACTTTATAAATCTCTTGGTGTTTCTGGCACCTAGCTCTGTGTTTGATAGTCAACAAAGGCCAGTTCCCATTTTTGTATATTTATTTTTCCTTACAAACTTCTCTTTATCTGAACTCCTTCTCTTCTGATTCTGGTATGAAGCCAGTACTTCAGAGTCACCATAAAAAAGGGAACAAGGATCTCTCTCAGCAAAGTCTATGGACATTTGATGCCATTAAAAGTAGGCCTTTTGCCAGGAGCCACATGATTGAGTTTCTTATGGTTTCAGGGTAATGTGGTGGAGAAGTTTTCTCCATCTCTAAACCCCACTCTATGCTGTTCTTAGAGAGGTGAGGAGGGTGCAATGCTTGACTTCTGTTGAGCTGCTTTGAAAAAGGCAGCCAGCAACACTCTCCTGGTCATGGAATGGCCACAGACACCAAGATCATGATGTTTTTCCCATAACTGATAGAAAAGTGTTGGATTCTCTGGAATCCCACAGTAACCCTGTGATACGGTAAAGGTTCACATTGTTACAGGTGGTCTGCTGGTTGAAATCCAATTCTGGACCAGAGTCCTGGACCACAGAGTCCAACACCTCCTGCTCCTGCTGGTCCATGCCCAGAGCAGTTTTCTGTCTCCAGAAGGGCTGCTGGGAGGCTTTGGGGAAAGGCCCTGCAATTCCAAACCCAACTCCTGGACAGGATCGTTGCTTGTAAGATTTATCTTCTCTCTCTGAACATCTTCTCTGCCTCTTGTGGCAGAACCACCCACCAGAGCTTCTCTGCCTACATCAGCAGCACCAGGGGAAGAAGCAGCTGATGAGGGAAAGTGTGTTCTCCCTCATTTGCTTTTTTCCCCAAATGGGAACCCTGTCCTTGTTAAAGCTCCCCAAGACTGCTGATGTGCCAGACCCCCATCAGCACTGCTGGCTTCAGCAGCAAGCAGCTCTCATCCTGGTGTTACTGGTTCCCGCTTTACCACCTAAAAAATGCACCTCACTTTTATTTTAGAACAAAAATCCCCACTTCCAGGGTCTCTGCAAGATGATGTTCTAAAGACAGCTGCCACATTGACCATATAGCCTGGACACTGCACGCAGTCAGCTGGATTTTGGATTTGTTTTAAATTTTCCAATTGTTAATTTTATAATGAGTCCCTCAGGTCCCTTATTAATGGACAGCTTATGGAGGAGGTCTGGGTTACTGTTTACCACAGCCCTCAATACTTTGGCATCCCTTGAGTCAAATTGAGCTCTCAGGCCTCTGCTTGCCAAGTCAAATCCTTTTAGCATTTTTATAATCTCCAAACACACGTTTCTTCATCTCTCGGACTCCATCTCTGCCGTTCAGTAAGCATTTGTTGTTTGAAATCAGATCATGATGAAATCGTTTAATAGTCGGTCTATGAAAATATTTTGTTTAAAAAACACTCAGAACTTAATTGGAATGAAAATACCAGCAGCTGGATTGCAGTTTGAAGTCAGAAGTCTGAGAAGCAGCTGGAACAGCAGGATTCAGAGAGACACTTCTAATTCTTCCCCTTCCTACAGGAACATTCCAAGGCTGCTCTGTTTTGGCAGGCAATGAAAAGGACCCACTCGTGTTCAGCCTTCTCTGACCAATATCATCTGCTGCTGGTACATCTGTCACTTAGCTTTGCAGATAGAGCACAAAGACCTCCTGGTTTTCCTTTTTTTCCTATGATTTATGAAGGTTTCTGATGAGCTCCATGTACCACCACAACATCCTTGTCGTTACTGGCATGTCTGAGCAATGACTTGCTCTAGAAGAGAAACTGAATTTCTTCTCAGATCTCCTAATAGGACTTACTGAAGAATATGTGGTAAAGAAAGATTTTGGGTGACTTGTTCATTGGATGAGGGCTTACTCCTTCAATTGTATTGTGTCTGGCTCTGTGATTCGTGAACTTGCTGGACAGTTTTTGTTGTGTTTTATTTATACTTGGTTGGAGGAGTTGTTGGGATTTAAATAGTTGGAGACCTTGGATATGCACAGTAGTGTCCCTGCTATGAGTTCATTGGCAAAATGACGGAAGTTTTCAGACCAGATCTCTGTCCAATTTCCACTAGATAAAATTCCTTCCATCACGAGAGTTAATTGATAAGGATGGAATTAAATGCCTGGAGTAATTGCCTTCTTGGGGTAGAAGTAATCTCCACACACAGCCCAGCAGCTTCTTGTTTGTATCACAAGAGACTGGCTCTTCAATTTGTATTTTGTTTTAGATAAGGAGGAAAATGATTTTGTATAAAAATGCAGTTTTGACTTTGAGGCTCTAAGAGGGGTACATGCAAAATACCCCTAAATTAATGCAAACTTACTGGAGCTGCCTTTAGATAAATTATCCTCATTGGATGTTTACTTTCAAATTGCACATATGACCAGCAGTATATGGATGCCTAAAGCCATTTTTTTTTCACATTGCAGATACAGTAATACAAACTTGGCAGGGAATGCAGTGAGAATGTCAGCAACCTCAGAAGTCTAAAAGGATCCAGTGGATGAAGCACCCTCCTCTGCCAGCAGCAATAAAGAAACTCCAGTGAGGACTTTTGGGGTTTCAAAGAGGCATCCAAAGTTATTTAGCCACGGCTGCAATCAGCACAGTATTGACAGGCTTTCTGATATGTGTTTTTTTTTTTGGTTGGGATTTTTTATAACCTGGCACACAAACTGGGATCAGAGGACATTAATAACAAAGTGTAGCTGCCAAACTCACTGGTTAAGGATATAAACCAGACTTCCAGCTTGAAGGTGTTGTCCTTAGTTTATCTCCTACTGAGCAATCTGTTTATCCTAAGGCAATCAAAACCATGAGGATGAGGAGAGGGAGCAAGCATGCTTTAATCCAGAAGGGGGATTATTATCTCCTGTTAACTCTCAGTCACTCCTGATCACACCATAAATTATTTGCTAAAATATGAAGTGTGCTCCATTTACATACTTTGCTTATTCTTTCTCAGCAGTACTATTTCAGTGCATATAGGCTTCATGAATGTAACACAAAACAAATTTTACACCAGCAGGACATAGCACGGGTCTGGGTTACCTGTCTGGGGCCACCTCCACGCTGGTGCAGGCAGTGCTCAAGCCAAAGCTGTCCCAAGGAGGAGAAAGCAAATATAAACAAATCACTTCTAACCACTGGCAACTAATTCTGGAGGGGTTTTTGTTTGTTTAATCCCCTTCCAAATTCTGCATTACAAAGATGTTGTCCTTTCTGGACAATGCTGTAGACAGCAGGAGTGTCTCACTGGTTTGGCAATGAGAAATGGACATGGATTAAAAATGTAATGCAGACTAGACCTGGTGAATAGTTGCCAAAATATTCCACGAATATTTGCTTGGGTTTTGGACTGAATTCACTTTGGCCTTGTTCCTCCTTCTTTGGGCCTCACACACTAAGAGCATTGCAGTCTTGCCATCCCTGACCACGTAGAAAAGCAACCCTTGAAATAATTTGCATCAGCAGATGTTGGATTTTGTGTTTGCCACTTTTGTATTGCAGATTCCTGCCCAACACTTTAAAAAGAAAGGAGAAAAAAGTGAGTGCAGCACTTCTGTCTGATCACAACAGCCACTGCAGTGACAACGAGGAAGGGAGTAATGCTGCCAGTTTTGCCCTGTAAGCATAGCAGGAGAATAATTTTGGAGGAAAAAGAAAAGGCACAGAAAATGTATTTTTTCCTGCCCTTTGCTGAAGATTGCATTTCATCCACAGGGTGGTCGCACCAATCCTGAAATCAGTATGGGATGCCAGAGGAGAGGCAGCTCTCAGGTGATGGAATGGGAGTGGAAAAGGGCACCTGGGGCTCTACAGAAGGGTTTTTGCTGCCACTGGTGAAAGTTTCTGATATTTCAGGTGACGTCTGTGTGTGTGCTGTGCTCAGGGTTTGCCCCCAGGCTGTCTCACGCAGGGTAAGTGCAGGTATTGGTCTAAGAGAATGGGGCACAACAACCTGGTAGCAGTGGCTGGAAAATACATCTGGGGAGACAGGGATGTTTCAGTGGCAGAGAAAACGGCTTCAGCACGGAGAGTTTAGCAGCTCTGTGAACAACTGATGAAAGAAGGGCAATAAGAAATACAAGAAAAGTATTCCTGCTGTGGTTTTTCCTAAGAAGAGCATCCAAACAGGTTGTAATCTGTTCATGGAGTCTCTGCATTCAAAGGAGTTAAACCTGTCAAATACTTTATTGTCTCTAGCATTCAATTGAGCAATCAGGTTGTTCATTCAACTCCTAAATAAGCACAAAACCCAAGAGATAAATCTGAATTTCTAGAATAACTGACTATCATAAGGCAGAAAGCTGAGATTCCCAACTGCAGCCTGGTAAATGTGTTTTCTTTCATCCTTCTGGAGAAGCCAGAATTCTGAATTGCTAGATTAGGTTTACCTTTCAGACGAGAGTGATTTAAACCAAAATATTTTATCACACATATCCCAGAGCTCAGCACAAGCCCTCAATTGTGCTCTGCTGAAATTCATGTGAATGCCATCATTGTATTGATCAGTTGACTATCACTGCAGATGTTTGAGGGTTATGGATTCTTTCCTGAGATCATATTAAATCTTAAATTGGGTTTCTGAATTACCAAAGGAAATGAATAAAAGAGTATAAATGGATAACCAAGGAAGTTGCATCAGTTTACACAGCCTGAGGTTGTGAGCTGTACTTTATTTTGTGCCAACTCTGTGTTTCTACATCATTAAGTTATTCTTGTGGTATCTGGTTGTGGCATTTGATTACAAAATAATTCTGTCATTAAAAAAAGAAGCTGTCTTCTAATATAAATCTATGTTTAGTGTTCAGGATTTTCATGTGCTGTGAGGATATCAAGTAAGAAGCAAACCTTTTCTTCACGATTTTGAACATACTCTTGAGCATAATGGATTTAAAAATCCACTCTAACCTTTTGCTATGGGCACACAGCATGTGTCTGACCTCCTGACCTCACAGCTGTATTCAGGGAATTGTATACCTCAATGATTTCTTTTTATACAAACCTGTGTTTGGTTCATTTTAAAAATAATCATTCTGAGTTTTCATAGAAAGGAGAGTCAGAGACGCAGCATGTTCCAGCCCATGAGAGACAGCTACTAAAAGCACCATGTTTGAAAACCTTATTTTTTCCAGGATTTAAGTGTTGTCTACGACTGCCTCTCCTTATCACTGTGAGTATGGATAAATATGGTGCTTTTAGCTACAGTGCTGCTCTGCTGTTCTTTAAGGGCAATACCCCATGAAACAGAGCTGGAGTGGGTTTTTGTACACTGATATTGAGTCTCAAATGCCGTTGGGCTGGGAGGGTCAGATGAATTATTCTGAAATACCAGGAGCTGTTTTGTGCCTTAGTGAGGAACCAGATCAGCTGGCAGAGAGCTCCCTTTGCACTGAGTGCAGTGAAATCACCTGATCACTGCCAGGGCTCTTTGGGAATCCTGTCCTACAGTCGTAGCTCTGGACAATGGTGGCACCCACATCTTTGCTCTCAGTTTTATAACTTTCATGACATCACCAATACAAGTTCTAGCAGACCACTGCAAAATGCTGGACTGGTGTAAGTGGTGGGCAATGAACAGTGATGTTGGGATGATCGTGTGTGGAGGGTGTGAAAGTGGAAACCTTTAAAATAGTTTTTATTTTTTGGAAGAAGGCTGATGTTGTTACATCCTGATTGCCAGACTCGACCTACAAATGAAAATGTAATTATTTCAGAACATTGAATAGAAAGGTGTAAATGTAAGTAGAAAAACAGAAACGTGATTGACGTACTACTGGTGGACATCTGGGAATAGATACATTTGTTTTGGGATTTGGTGTCATGGCAAGACTTCTAACAAGAGCTTTAAACCTTGGAAAACAGAGCAAAATTCTGAGTTTCATTTTTACCTACATCTTAATGCCAATTATTTTGTGCTTAGCATCGCTTTAAATAAAGCAGGACAGGTCTGTGTTTTCAATGTCAGCCTTCTCATTCCTTCCTGATCCACAGAATGGAAGTTGCTGTTTCCATCTGTCATCTCTCTTTCTCCAGAGGATGCAGAAGGACCTTGGCCTCAGCCCCCAGGCAGCATCCAAGCAGGTCCTTGTTCCCAGGTGAGCCCTGCTCCATCCCGCTCAGAGCAGTGCCCTTGCTCTGCTGCATCTCGGTCAGTCCTCTGCCCACCTGACCTGCAGGTGTGCTCTGAGATTTTCCAATTATCAGGGTGTTCACAGGTTATTTCAGAGGGGAAAATAATCCCAGAAAAAAACCCAACATCCCTATTCATCTTCAACACTGCCACGTGCTCGACGTGGTACTTCTTACAGTACCGAGTAAAATGAGCCTGCACAAATGGTATGGGTACAAAAATTAGCATTACATAGTCGATAAATCATGCAAGGAATTTGGTATCTGTGTACTTAATCTAAATTTGTTAACACTGGCAAGATAAAGGTCATTTGGACTCCGTGCCGACTCTTGAAACTGGGACGCTGTTCAGAAATTTGAGGTTTCTCCATCCAGCTGTGTACATGTGCCTTGTTATCTAATACTTTAATTGCTAACAAAACACTGGGTAGTGGAGAATATACTGGTCTGTGTCAATATTTAAGCAGGACTTTACTTATGGCTGAAGTTTATTCACCTTGGAGAGAGAAAATTTTTTGCCTCACTTGAATAATTGGGCAAAGAAAAAGCAGGGTTTCAACTTGCTCCTGTGGTTTGTACTTACTATAGGCAAAAAGAAAAATATGTCAGCTATTTTTGAAGCCTGCATTTTCACATCCTTTTATTTTCTTTTTTTCTTCTTCTTCTTCTTCTTTTTTCTGGATATTTCAGGAACTGTTGAGACCTCACAAACATTTGAGACCTTTCTCCTTCCCCCTTCTAAATTGTTGAGGCAAATTAAGCTCTCTGCCTTGTTTCTGATGAATATTTGCCTAAATTCTTAAAACTCTTCCACAAAGGAGATGAGGACTCGTAATTGTCTCTCCTCTCCTGTCCCTCTCATCACTCCTTGGAAAGCTGAGCCTGGGGATGAGGACTCCTGCAGGCTTACAGGGAAGGGCACGTGAGAACAGACAGGATAAGCTGCTGAGGTTTAGGTACAGCAGCCACCACCACTGTCCACCTACATCCCATTCCCAGAGGCTTCTCCCCAAAGTCACTTTCCTTTAAGCTTCTAAAGCCTAAAACTCGCTGTTTTCCAGGTCCAGAAGTCTGATTCTTGCCGTGGAGGAAGTTATAATAAGGGATGCCACGATACTCACATAAAGCCATAAAACTTTTGGAATGATGATGAAGGAGGGGGTTACAAAGGTGGATATTTTCTTCTGCAGACTGGAGCTGTCCACGAGGGAGAAGCAGCACTGGGGAGCTGTGAAGTCTGCCATGTGCAGAGGCTGAATCTGGGTGATTTTCTCTGGAATCTGTTCACATGGCTAAAGGATGTGTTTGTTTTTCATACCTGATGTTCACCAACCCGTGGCAACATTAACAAACCAAGTCCTGAGGAAGTTCCATACTTTGATCATACCTTTATTCTTCCTGAGAGTCTCTCCTGGACTGATCCTGCTCCAAACTTCGCCTTCCATACTGCAAGTTTAATCCTTGCCTCTCCTTTTCCCCGTCTCTGGGACTTGTAATAAATTTGTGCCAAAATGACCCCCCTGTACCAAGGCACAGAGGGCACGTTCAGTCCTTGTCCTGTGGAATAAGATGATGTTGTACCCCAAATGTAGCACAGCTGATGGCTGTTTGTCCATCACAGGACCCTAGAAAATAGGAATTGAGGTACCCGACTGCTGGTTTTAATACAAATCTCATCATCAGTGCAAGACCTGGCTTATGGCCATAAAAGTGGTGGTTTTGTTGGCTGTGGGGTTTTTTTGGGGGGCTTTGGTTTCTTTTTTCTCTAAGTAGAGGAAATGTGCAAAGAGCACACACACCATGAGTTAGAGCTGTGTGCTTATTGGAAGGACACCATTTATTTTGCAAAGTCACTATTTTATGGCATGATGAGGATCTAAATTGTGAAGTGCTGAACTTAAAACCAGCATTATTTGCCCTAAAAATAAAAATTGTCTGCAGCTCAATATTGCTAAATCTGAACGTATGAAACCTCTTGTCGGTCCTTTCTATCTCCAATATTTAGCTAGGTGCTAGAACAGCTAAAATCTGAGATATTTTTTATTAAAATTCTGGGTTTTGGACCTTTAGAGTTTATGTTTACAAGACCTTTTTTCTAATGAAGCCTGAAGTTCTCATATGATCACGCTAAACATTGTTACTTAAAGAAAAAGTAACGAATAATTTTTAGAATATGGGAGGTCATCCAAAAGGATGAAATTAGGAAGAACCAGGTTATTTATTTCAAAGAAAGCTCAAAACCCATCCATATTTAAGTGCAGAGTTTCACAGAGATGTATTTTCTTCCGGATTTCCTGCTAAGAATGATAGATCCAACATCTTTTATCGTGTCAGTGATTTTTGGCTGTCTAAGAGAATTGGAGTGTGGTGGCAAGAAAGAGTCTTCCTAGATTGCCCCTGATGGATGTTTGGACACAAACCAGGTTTTGTAGTTAGGAAAAAGTGGTTTCCTTCTACTCCCAGTGCTTTCCTTCCTGTATTCTCTGTGGTACCTTGCTTCTCAAAGTCAGGTTTTGTCTCAGCCTAGCAGACCTTTGAAACATAGGTTATTAGAAATGTTGTTCCTTCTTCTGCAGTTAAATGCATGTCATTTTAGATTTCCTATGCCATTAATTTTAAATATGCATTTTTGGGTCTTTTCCCCAGTTTTGGGTATTGGCAGGCTGCAAAGAGCCACGTATTACACCATGCCAGTTGTTCTCAATCCTTCTTGTGACAATATTATCCCTGTAACGTGGCCAAAGCAGAGTCTGTGTGGATTATCTGATGCTTAATTATCTGAATTACATAGATATAAAATGTAATATGAGCAATCATAAGGCCCATAACAAAATTATTTGGCTGCTTTTGTATTCTCCCTTACTTTGTTCTTCTTCGTGGTTTGCATTTGTGAACTATCATCACTTTAAAAATAGAAAAAAAATCAAATCAGGTGATTAATGTTTCTGTGCTGGTTTGGATTATCATAACACATAATGTAAATATAAGAGTCCATTTGTGGGCTTCCCTTCTTTTCCACATTGTATTTAAACTCAGGGCAGCACAGTTGCTCTGGACCACAGGACTGTTAATTTTTCCTATCTTGAGCCTGCTCAAAATATATGTGACTTTTAAAAAAATCAATGGCCAATGAGGGACTTTCATGATTTCTATGTCATTTCTTGTCCCTGGTGTAACTCATGGATCCAGAAACCCTAAAACTCTGGGGGTATTACTGGCTTGGTGATGCTTCAGGGGAAGCATTTCTGTAGTGATTTTAGAAATCCCTACATCCGCCATTACTGGGTTTGCTGTTGTCATTAGACAAATGTTGCACTCTGTGCAGTGCTACCACTGACCTGGGGACAGCTTTGACAGAATCTCTCCAGAGGTTAATTCTGGTGTATTCTCACCTAAACCACTCAGATCCTTCAGAGTGACAATCCTAGCACTGCCCGAACTTTAATATTGGGGAAAACCAATGTGGTGAGCCCTCACCCTTTTATTGTAGTGAATATCCCAACCCTGTTAGGGCTGGGATATTCACTACAATACTCACAAATACCCCTAGAGCCAAACTGCCCTGATTTTCTGTGCTGTCTCAGCAACCAATTATTCAGCTGATGGCAAGTTATTCTACAATTTCATAGTAAAGTTCAGTTCTGAGAACTTCTCTATGGTACTTTCTTCTTCCTTTTTTAAAAAAAAATCCAAGATCTGAATGCAGCCTTCTTAGTTCTTCTCTAAACCTCTGCTCTTAATCTCTGTGTGTTACAAGCTGCTCTCAGGTAGTGCATTCCAGATAACAGAATTCCAAACAAATGGGTTCACTTGCAGAGACTATCACTTAGAGCTAAAATCATTCCAAACTTCGTGTTGCTTTGAGACTTTAATCAGCCACCTCTTGCAGCTAATTGCTATTTTGGCAGGCTGGAGAAAGGAAATGGAGATTTTTAACAATTTCATATCAACACAAACCAGAAAGAATTTGATGAGACAAATAAAAGGTCTTTTTCGTAACTCAAAGATGCTCTGCTTGCCAAGTGCCAGAAGCTTTTTGCAAACATCAGAAGTGGGAAAGGATTTTTTTGAGAAAAGCTTGCAAGATCCCTCTATAATGAAAGGTTTTATGCAACGTAGGTAAGCTAACGTCCTGCCTAACACATGATGTTCCAGGATGTTCCACCCCAGTGAGCCAGGTTCTCGGGAGGCTTTGTGGAGCTCTGATATGTACTGAAAAGTAACAAACCTGGGTAAATTGACCTCTCTCCATATCCTGGGTGGTATTTCCTACAGTAGATGTGCACCACAGCATTTCTGACCTTCCCCTCGCCGCCCAACACCACAAACTCAGCATTATCAGTAAGCTCTGTCCTCTCCTGATTCACCCAGTGAAAAGCAGTGGCAGAGCTGGCAATCCAGCAAGTGGCTGTTTGTCATTAATATCCACTTCACTTTAAACTTACTGAAGCACTGGAAACCTCAGAAGCTGCTATTCCAGTTGCTCATAATGTGCTCTTTGTTTAGTGCTTGGCTTATCTTTGAGCACAATGCAATCTGAAGGAAGTACACCCACTCCCCGATGTTTTCCTTGGGAGCCAGAGCTGCGTGTGCAGCGTTTTTTGGGGCAGTGGGGAGTGAAAGTGGAGTGTGTGCCGTGAAAGGTGCGGGGGATGGTGGTGGTGGGATGCAGGAAATTGTGCTCGGCTTTAAAGGCTGCAGATCCAGGCTGAAACCAGAATTCTGACGCTTTCAGCTGTAAAACTGCGCAGCCAAAAAGCTGCAGAGTGAAAAAGCTCCACCAGCAGATGCAGAGCCGTTCCAGCTTGATGGATTGTCTTCCAGGGCTGGTACACCTTGTGCTGTGAGCACACCCAGCCCGTGGAAAGTTCAGCAGCTAAACTGAAACCAACCATTGTTCAAATACTTCTGCAATGAGAGAATCTCGTTTACTTTAACGGGTCCCCTTCCTAAGAGGCAGGCAGTGTTTTCCCAGCCTGCAATGTTTCTCCTCTCCTTAGCATTTCCAACGGTGACAGTGTCCCCAGACTCTTACATAAATAATTCTGATCTCTTTGCAAATTATTTGATTTTTTTAATAGTAATAAGTCTATTTTTAAAAGTCCTAGATTTTATTTTAGCTCATCATAAATCCATTAATGTGGAAAGTTTAACTTCATACACGGCTGGCTTGGGAGGCTACCTGGATAGTCCAGATCTAGTGTGTGTGCATATTATGTATATTTNCTCTGAACTTGCAGAAAGCACCAAAATCCATGTTTGTTACCCGCTCCTGTTTATGGACAATGATATTGCAGCTAAAATCCTGATCTGGGTGTGGATCTAATCTCTCACGTGTGTCCATGTCCCCTCTAATGGCTCATCTGGGAGAGAAGGGCAGCCCACTGCTCTGTCACTTACTAGAGATGTTCTTTATCTGAGATAATAGTGAATTTTGATCTGGACACCTCCCTGCTCCCCAAAGCCCAGTGGGATTCTCTGCCCCTGCATTCTCAGCCCCTGCTGGGTTTTGCCAAATGACTTTTCATTTTCTGCTGCATTCTGAATATAGTTCCAAGGCATAAAAGAAAAGATGATAAAAAATGATTGAATTCAAAATAAAATCATGTGTGCCCCTGCTGCTTCTTTTTTTTTCTAAAAAAACTTAGACAAAACTGTATACAGACACCAGATACAGACCTCATTTTAGAGTTCCTTTAAATTTCACAAGGACTCAATCTTAAATGGTGAAACAAAAAAGTAATTTGGGGTTTGGTTCAGAGTGACAGGTAAATACCATCGCAAGGTGCTGAAAACTCAGATTAAAAGCTGACCTTGGAAAAGCTCTGATTTAACAGAAAAAAATGAAGGAGTTTTTCTCTTTCTCTGAATAAAACTCAAATCTTGATTTAGATTTAAATTGTAGCTCTGGGTTTTTAATGCAAAATGCAGTTTGTGAACTGTTGCTGACATCTCACTCTACCTTGAGCAAAGCAAGTTGGAGCCCAGGCTGTTTTCCTTTTAAATAAATAAACATTTCTGTTTCATTGATGGTTCTTAACAGCAGAGGTCAGCCCCATTGTTCCTGAACCAGCGGTATATGAATCTGAAACATAAATTATTAGTATCAACAGCAAAACTCATGATGTAGTCAAGCATTTGTCACAATGAATGAAAAAATAAACAAGTTATTCCCCCAAGACCTCGGTGCTATTTAGAGATGAATGAAAACTTCATTGAATAAAATAATCAGCTTGAATATTTTTTTAATTGTTCTGTGATTGTTTGAAAGATTATATCTTACCGAAAGATCTACACATAAAATACTTAACTTTTTTAAAAGCTCCAAATTAGAGGTTAAGCGTTAGATCACGTCTCTTCAATCCCACTTTTATACCATCTTAATGACTGTAATTTTTTCTAACTAAAAAATCTTAGTGAAATAAAAAAGTTGGACTTGTATTTCTAGTATCTCATATTGCTTCGTCTTTTCTGGAGAGAGAAAGGAATAACAGAAGGGAGAGCGAAAAACCTGAAACTGGAAAAAGGAAAATTGAGATTTTGCAGTTTTCAGAACCCAAGATGGAATATTTTGAATTTGATGCATTTTATTCATTGAAACACCTGTTCCTATAAAAGTGGTGGTTGCATTTCCTTTGATGTTGTCTTCTACTTCAGTTAGTGCAGAACCAATTATTTTTCACAGGTTAATTGTCATGGACTAAGTGAAGACTCTTGTAAGTATTTCCATAATTAAATCTCAGAGCAGTGAAGGCAGTGCACTTCAAGTGCTATCTCCTCTGCAGTACCTCAGTGCATCAGGGCTCCATCTGGGGCTTCATTTTTCTGTTTCACAAGCACAAACGAGCTGGCCTGAGGTTTATAAACAGCTTTAAGTACCAGCTCTCCGTGCTTTGCTGGAGCAGCATCCATCACAGCTACGTCAGGGATGCAGCAGGGAGCTTTGTCTTATCTCCTCTCTCTCCCCAGTCATGTGCTCTCATACCTAGACAGTTGGCTCATTAAAACAAGTGTGCTAGTGCTGAGCACAAAAAAAAAAAAATTAAAAAAAAAAGGAAGAAAAGAGAGAGACGCTGTTTTTAAGAGTTGGATTTATGGCTCCATGTTGTAATCAGACATCACACATTCTTTCACGAGAACGATAAAACAAGTTTCCTCATGAGAAGGAAAAAGGGAAAAAAAAAAAAAGAAAAAGGCGGGTGTGCTGTCCCCCATTAAACAATTGTGAAGTTCTAGTTGAGTGCGAGCTTGAAAAAGGGGACATGGCAGTAAATCTTCTGTGCAGCTCACAGCCATAAAGTTTCTTGAGCAGTCAAAACTGCCAGGGCTTGTTTGGATGACTTATTCCTAGGCAGGGGGGGATGGAAGAAAGTTTATAATACAGCTGCAAACTTCTGCTGTCTCTGGTGTCACTGTTGTTTATGCTACGTGATAATGTGCTACGGAAAGCTCCTTCTATTTCAAAGGTGACGTTTTCCTCGCTGACCTTGTTTGGGGATTGTTTCCCCCAGCCAAGGCAGCAGGAATCTGGGGTTGCCTGGGCCCTGGTGTGCCCGGGTTGGGGGTTTGCAGGGAATGGGGGTTTGGTGAGGGCGAGCTTGCAGCCAGGCCAGGCCAGGCCAGGCTGGGCTGGAGCTGGGGCTGGGGAGAGACCAGAGGGTCTGACTGGGGTTTGGATCAGGCTCTGGAGTGCTTTGGTCCCTTATCCAAATTGGTGACGGACTGAGTGGCTGCTCTGTGTTGAGGCTGGAAGGAAGATGAGTGCCTGCTGGCTCGGGTGGCTGGCAGCCCTTGGATAATTCCCCTGCTGCCCAGAATAGGCTGCCAGAACTGTGGGCTAAATCACCAGATCCTCTCCAACAGGCTCAGGCCAAAATTATCATCGTCCATCTCAACCAACAACATTCAGAATCATAACATCATGGAGTGTTTTTGGTTGGAAGGGACCTTCAAAACCATCTTGTTCCAACCCCCTGCCATGGGCAGGGACACCTGCCACTGTCCCAGGCTGCTCCAAGCCCCATCCAGCCTGGCCTTGGACACTGCCAGGGATCCAGAGGCAGCCACAGCTTCTCTGTCATCCTGTGCCAGGGCCTCACCACCCTCACAGGGAAGAATTCCTTCCCAGTATCCACCTAACCCTGCCCTCTGGGAGCTTAAAGCCATCTCACCTTGTCCTGTCACTACACTCCCCTGTCAAAAGTCCCTCTCCAGTTTAAGGAACTTCATCACTGCACTTGTATTTCAAATTTCAGTCACTGCANAATGGCCCATTAGCAGAGACAATGGGCCCTGGATAGCAGGAGATAACAAACAGTGCCCCAGCTGTTTGAACGGCTGTGGAGGTGGTGATAGAATAAATCTATTTTTAACCTAGGACAACTGTGTACAGTAGTTGGTGAGACCATTTTCAGGAAGCAGTGCCTCTGTTTGACAGCACAGGGATTTACCTGATTTATCTGATTTATCTGATTTATCTGATAGGAGCCCGTGCCTGGTGCTTGCCGGGGTCCCAGCAGTGTGTGGGCAGGGGTGCAGCTGACAGGCAGTCACTGCCTGGGTGAGTGGAGCAAATGTGAAGCACTGGGAGAAAACCACTCCTGCAGAGCAGCAGAGTTTGCCCAGAAGGATGTTCTGTAGTGCAGCAAGTCAACTGACAAGTTAGGGGAGGATAAAGGTATTTAAAATCTGTGTTTTAGACAAACAACTTGAAAATTTGTGAGAATAATTCTAGAAATGGCTCCTAAATTGTGTTTTTCTGGGGGAAATGGAGGAAACTAGGCCTGAATCAGGACTGTATTCCTCTTTCTTCTCCTAAAATTGTCTCTCCTTATTTTTTCTTTGTGTACTGTTACAAGAAAGACATCCAGTATCCCGAGACCTCTGACTAACGCTTGAGATGAGTATCTTTTAAATTAAACAGAACTCAGCCTGACCTGTCTCTGTCTTAAATTTCTTACGAGTATGAAATGTACCCTTTAAACAATCTTAGACTCATGGTTCCCCCTTCTTCCCTTAATCTCAGGTATGATTAGTGCTTAATGGACCTTGAAAAGCACCTCTATTTATAATGGCCACAGGTCCCTGTTGCCTAGATATGATCTCCAATTTTCTGTTTTCTCTTGAAACAAAACCCAAAATAGTGGGACACATACTTGGTTATTATGTTCATATACGCTCCACTTTTTTTCCAGAGCCCCAGTCTTTGGTGAATGGTTTAATCCATACAAGTTCTTCTGAACCAGAAACAATGGGCTGCTTTGTCCTGAGCAGCCCTGATAAGGTGATCTCTCTTACACAGATACCCCAGGGTATCAGGTGCCAAGGGGCTCTTTCCACGCAGGAGGACGTCTGAATCCAGGACTTTTATTCTGCATCTGAGGAGGTGCAGCGAGAGCAAGAGATAGGACTCTCCTACCCACTACATTTTGCTGCACAAAAAAGCTCAGAATCCCTCAAAACGTCAGTGAAAACTGATTATCTGTCCTCTGTTACCTGCTGAAAAACAGGGATAAAATTACCGGGGACCCAGTGCTTTAAGAAAATCAACCCAAGCAAGCAAAGACCCAAACTGAGGTTCCAGCATCATTTCTTGTATTGGATAAAACCCTATGGGTCAGACTTCAGAGCAAAACCGTATCAGCTATGCCTGAGCCTCTCCTTAGTGAGCACGTGTTTCCAAGGAGCAAGCTCCAAATCCCACCGCCTTTCCCAGACCTTCCTGACTCCACTCAGACTGGAAAATGAGAGAGGTGAAGCTCTCAGAGCTGGTGGATGATCCTGAGGGATGAGATAAACAGTCATTACCTTTGCTAATGATGATGAATCCCTGTGATGTGCTAATCACGAAGCAACAGAGCCCACAACGAGCTGCCTAATTAAATTTCCTAGGAATAGATTACAGGGGGATTACTGGTTTTCTCCAGAATGGCATCAGATCTAATACAACCAGCCAAAGTTCAGATATATTTGCATTGCTAATGTGGCTGGGACATTTCTCTTAACGATAACGTTGCTGTAGTGGCTGGAACTTCTGGTGGAGGGCGGGGCTGCACCACTCTCAGGAGTGGGAAAAGACAGGAAAAGTTCATCAAGTCCGGTGACAAAAGGTGCCTGAACCAAATCTGGGGAGACCAGTAACCATCTCCAGGGCTTCTGTCCAGTCGCTCAACCAGAAAACAAGTATATTTTTTATTATTTTTTATAATGCACAAGCTTTAGCGTACAATCCCTGCTCACTTGGATTATGCCATTTTCAGCTATGCTAATTTTCTGGTAATTAGTATCCCCAGGGCTGGGTACCATCTGTTTTCCACAGTTCCTATCACCTGCATATCTAAGGGCAGATTCAAAATATAAAAAAAGCTCCAATGGGACGTAAATGCCTATAAAATGTGGATTTTCATGCTCATCTTACTATCAGCACACTCAGGGTGGTTCCTTTGATTCCCCTTCTCCCCCCAGGGTTTTTCCAAACAGAGCCAATGTGCTCTCCTTTTCTCCCTGGCCAACTCCTGAAAGGTGACTTAATGTGTGGAGACTCCCCCTCGATCCCAGTGTTTTAGGCTTCAGTACATGACTCAGTGGATAAATATTCAAAACCAGGGCAATTCCCCAGTGCTGTCTCACTAAGCAAGTGAAGGAGGGTGACAAGGCCAGTGAAGTTTTGATTTCAGATGATCAGCGTGGAACGTGGCTGTGCAAAATGAAAGTGGTGAAAAATCACCGGCTGCACAACATATCCAAATTTGCTTAACTGTATTTCCAAATTAGAATAATTTGGATTCTCCATAGCTGAAAGCTGTTTCAAAAGTGTTCTCTATTTTTAGATCATTACTGCTATTTCAGAATGTTCTAATATTACATGATTTAAGTCCGTGCAGCAATTACACTGGTAGGCAAAAATTGCATGGAAAAATGAGGCAATTTAAAATGTGTCATTTGATAAAAACGAATGGAGAAAATAGAAAATATTCACCCACGTATAGTATCTTCTCAAAGGACAGCTAGAGAAGCAACCTGGAGAAATTAAAGGAATCTAAAAGTCAAATAATTAATGGCTACGGTAGATTGAAAGGTGAAATAATGGTTAAGAAGTGAGAATCACCAACAGTAAGACAGTGAAAGAAACATGACAGAAATGTGGAGAATAAGGCTCTTACACTCTCTTCCAATCCTAGAGCCCCTTATACTTGAAAGGATGCTCTCTTATTCTCAATTTTCCTCTTCTAAACACCAGTCATAATGACAGCTGTCAGGCTTGGGGGTTTTTTTAAACTCTTAGGTAAAATATTTAGAGAATAATTCTATAGATCTCTCTGATGTTCGGTGATATTTTAAATAATAGTAGCTCAGTATCTGAAACCTCAAATCTGAAATCTCAGTGTCTTCAGCACTGGAAACAATGCTGTGAAGGCACAGTTTCATGTCAGAAATTTAGTGATAACCTTTAATAATTTATTGGCTGGGTGTTTCCATGTGTAAGTTTGTGTATAGATATTTACATTCTAATTTATATGGTGGGGAAAATGTTCTTTTTTTATGGCTGATTGCTGATATTTGAGGTATGTGAAGTATTTTTTTGCAATGCTGTTTTAAAAATAATGCTGAAATTATTTACACATAAATTACTGATAAGGCCAAGGATTTTATTTTCACTGCTCACCAAAAAATGCAAAAAATGTGAACCTAACTTTTGGGGCTACCCACATTATCTGGCAAGAGACTGAAAAAACCACAACTCCTCCCCTTTCATCCCCAAACACATATGAGAAACAGGCCAAGGATGCTGTGGTACAGAGAATTGGACAGATGGGTTCTTGTCTGTGCTGCACAGCCCAGACCCCGAGCCCTGCTGTGGCTTTAACAATTTTTATTTCTATGACTCATAAAAAAAATAAAGTTCAAACAATGAAATCAGCTTAAATAGAGGTTAAACTTTGATATTACTGAACTATGCAAAAGGCCCCTCTGCGAGTAACTTAATTCTCCATATGGGATATGGCTGAGACAGAATGAATCCTAAAGGCCTTTAAGAGCAGGGCAGGGGTTTTTAAAGGGGATCTGCCCCTGAACACACGATGCTCTTTGTCTGCAGATGAGCTCTGAGCTGCAGGAGGTGTGGTTGAAATGCCCCACCTGAGCTGGTTTGCCCCTTTAAGTAGAAAACCCCGAGTTCTGAGGGAATCCGAGCCCTGGTGCAGAGTACAAAGCTTGGGAAAGTTTCACTGTCGTCATTTTTGTTTCTATGCCCAAAGACTGTACCCAATAAATCAGAAATTTTTTGCCTGTTGCACTCTTAATGTTCTGGACTGAGACTCTTCAGCTCAGGTTGCAGACAGAAACGCTCACGGTGGGGCTGCTCAGGCTTAAAACCATGGCTTGTATTTGGGATGGGATGATGGATCTTTAACCCACTGGACACAGCATTTTACCCACTAGTCGTTAACTACTGTGATTAGTGTTTATAATATGTCTCCTGATTTCTACATTCTGATTTCTTGCAGCTTTGTTCCTCCCTGAGCCATCTCAGTGCCTTCAGCAGGTTTAGTCAGGAGGCAAAGTACTATTTTTTACGGGTAAATGTTTCAAGGACTGAGCCACTTCTTGTGTGAGTAACTTGGGGGCTGTGACTTAAAACGGTCAGTTGTTTGATATTTATCATGGCAGGGACTGCAGTTACCACAGAAATAAATTCTCCCTTTCCACAAGTCTGTCAGTGACGAATAAACACAAATTACGAGCATCACACCTCGCAGAGTGCTTTATTTTTGTGAAACAGCTATGGGGACAGAGCAGCTCTTCTTTGGTGGAGTGGCCCCTTTTGGGGCTCCTGCGTTTTATCTGGTGCTGGTTGCTTTCCCAAGTCACACCTATAAAACAAGATGAGCTCTAATGTTGTCTGGGAGGTGGTGAACACCGATGTGCAGCACTCTGTAATTTTCTGGAGATGGGTGGCACCTGACTTGGTTGTCCATAGATTTTTTGCTACACACTCTCCTGTCGGTCTGAACAACTTCCTCCAGGGGTTTCTCTGCAGACTCGTGAACAATCCAGGGATGCTGTACAATTCCTTGCACCTTGCACGGCTGGGATTGCAGCAGCAGCAGCAGCACTGTGCCTCGCTGACAGATCACTGCTCTGCTGATGCCAGGAGCTCACACCTATTTCCAACTCCCAATTTGCCCGACCGGAGACTATTGAGGCTGAAAGAAACATTCGCTCGATTTCTGCTTTTCTCAGATTGTTTTCTCTTCGAGGACAATTTCCTAAACAATCTTGCTGCTCTTAACGAGCAAAGGCCAGAGTGTTTATGGTAACCTGCTTTGAACTGCTGGCGGCTGCAGAGGAGGGAGGGCTTCGAACAGAGCCTGTTCTGTGCCAAGAAGCGAGCTCTGGGCAGAGCAGGGCCGAGGTACAGGAGCAGGGCAGCGTTAATAAAAACACTGCAAATGAAACGTTAGCGCGGGGTGCTGAAAGAGCTCAATTTTATTTTGTTTTCACACATTAGGTTTTGCTTAAAGCAGACAAGTACCAGGGAGAGCGTTCTGAAAAGAGGCTTTGTATAGGAGCTGGGGCTCTATCCATCAGATTTGTCATTTCAGGAATGCAGCCAGATGTATTGACTTACTAGCAATTGCATTGGTGCCATCTGGCCTGCTGGAGGCTGTGTTAAAGATGGAAAAAACTGAACAGAAAGAAATGAAATTTGTTCATCACGCCATTACCCTAGCTGCTTATTTAAAGAGGGAAAAAATGTAACTTCTTGGCAGGGGGTATGCTGTTTGAAAATAAAAGAGGAGGTCTTAAGGACCTCGAGTCTCAAAACCGAGCGCTGATGTTTATACGCAGACTTGAAAGCTGGGCCTCACTGCTGTCATTTTGTGTATTTTTTTTTAAATGGAAAAATGCTTTCAAATCCTACTGTTCCGAGTCATGGGGCAAAAAACTCCCTGAGACCCCTGCCTGGCCCACTGCAGCCTTTATCTTTGCTCACTCTCAGCCCTCCCCATGCCAGTTCAGCTGTCTGAATTGCCTCCTCCTCCTCCCAGGAACTGAATTTGTTGGTGCTGTGCTTCCTGTTGCTGTCCCAGGAACGTCTGCATAGATTTTGGATCATTTCTTTCCAGGCTTATCAACATCACTCTCTGAGCAGAACTGCTATTTCTAGTGCAGCTGTAGTAATAATACATTCCTTAATACTGAAACTCCTAAATGTGCTTAATTTAATTAATAAATGAATACTATAAATAAAGAAATACAATCAATATTAATAATATTAATATTAATACATATTACTCATTAATAAATCAAATAAATCCATGTTACAAGTGTTTTCTTGCATTTTATGTAGCAAAATCTTTTTCTTAATATTTTTAGGATCAGGACTGCTGTAAACATTTATGGACATAATAAGAACTTTTTTAGTACAGTATTCAGTTCAGTGTTATGGCTTTAGGGTAAGAACTGTTCACCAGCCTTACTGGAGTGTAATTTTAAAGATGCCTTTATTCATATTTAATTCTACAATTGATCTTCCTGAATCAGTGCCATCTTCTTGGGAAATTGTTCCATTCATTTCACAGAACAAAACTATGGGTCTGAACCGCCTCCCACCAGAGCTAATGGAATTTGGACTGGCTCCTATAAGAGCCCATGAAGCAATTCCTAGGTATTTTCAACCTTCAACCTTTGTTGAAGGACAGAAGAAAGATTTAATTACTGGAAAGTAATTATACATAGTTTTATATATAGTTTCAGTACTCTCTCATAGACATACTCATTCATTTACTGTTGCAATAAAAGTTGTTTACAACTACTGACAAAAATGATGAAACAGAGGACCAGAGTCTTTTTTAAAAAAGAAATATTTTTCAGTTCTGCTCTGTTCTCTTCACTTCTTTTGTTTTTGCCATTTAAGATAGAAAGCTCTCGAGGGCAGGGAAGTGGGACTTTGTAAAATGCTGAACTACTTGTGGGTGAAGTCAGTGTTTTAGCACTCCCAAACACATGTGTTAGAAGAATACATGATAGTTTTAGGATTTCTGCAACCATGAAACCTCCACTATAGCACTGCCAGGGTCTTCACTGTGGGTTTTTTTTTTCCAACAAGATGAGAAAAGCTGGCACCAATACTGGAAAAGTCAACAGTGACTAAATACCCTTAAAAGAAGATGTAATGTTCTTACTCATACCAAGTCATGGAGCTGTGTGAAAAAAGACCCAATTCAGCCCTCATTAAAGGTCACGATAAAGATTTCTGTCCACTCCAGTGAAATCTGGTTTGTTCCTTCCAAGGGAACAGGGAGCAGCATCCCCTGGGCAGGAGCAGGAGCTGGTACCACGCTGTGCTCTCGTGTGGAGCCACGCAAAGCCCCAGGCTCCTTCCAGGGTGCTCCCAAGTGGGACTGGACTGAAAAATCCCCAGTGCCTGGACCAACTCGAGTGAACTCCGTCTGAGTTTGGGAGAGTGCCTATGATGCCTGTGACAGCCCCTGTTTGTGTTTTGTGCTGATCACATACATCATCTCCCTGCATCAGGACAGAACAGCTCAACCCGAGCCCAGAAAATGGATTTGGGGTTGCCCTGAGCAGCTGCTGCTTCTGAATCTCTGCTGAGGAGCACGGAGAGGGTTTGTTGCAACTTAGCTTTTAGTAATTTGCAATGTTCTGAAAATTATTTTAAACAAGGTTGAGGGTTTTTTCCCCCTTCCCAAAAAAAATCAGTATGTCAGGTAGCAATGTCCGGATTATTCCCCTCAAGGATTAATTAGAGGGCTTAATCTCTGTTCCTTTTATTTTGTAAATGCAGAATGTTGACATTATTACTTTAAGCAGTAATCTCATGGTCCCAAGCAGGAAGGAGGGAGGGCTCAGGCATATGACACACAGGACAAAGTGCTCCTCTGGCCAGGAACCGCACACTGAGCGGAACAGCGAGGGGACACAACATTCTGGGAAAAGGAAAACATTGCCATTTCTCTGCAGGGAGCCTCTGCCCAGGCACAGGCTGCCACCAGACACTGGCAGCCCTGCCAGGAACAGAAACACTCCCAAAAACTGTGGTTAAGTTTCGAGGGAAAGAGGGCAGAGCGTAAGCTTGGAAGTTTAAGGAAAAATGGGAAGGGTGGCAGGAGGAGCTGTCAGATTTACATTGTGGAAGAGGCTGCAAAGACTAGGAGTAAGAAGAATAAACAAATTAACAAACAATGCTAAATAAATACAGGCAAGTAAACCTATTGCTGAGAAGAGTGTAAAGTGTTAGATCTTCCCCCATTTTTATCATTCATTTAACGTATTTTATACGTTATATACCTGCACAAGTGGAAACACCTTCTCTGTGTTTTGTGGCAGTATAGAGTCCATAAGATATACTAAGAGTAGTAAAAGGTGTGAGGGAAGGCAGGAAAACTTTTATTCCTTACTGTCTAGAGTGGTTTATTGCTTGATTTCTTTTTTAGTGCACTTTTAACACCCAGCAACAGAGGGTGAGAGTTGCTGGTGCTCAGAAGGCACAGATTCCATCTTCTCTGGTGACTTAGGTGGGATTTTAACCTGGGCTTGGAAAAGTTGGTTGTACACCAGAAAATTTAAGAGAAGACCATGTGGAAAAAAACCCTTTAAAAAGACCTAGAAAACCTGGAGCAGCATATGTCCATATGTAAATATTTAAACCAAACAGTGTTTTAGTAGCCTTGGACCACTCTGAAATCAGTGGATATTTTCTCCATGTATATGAGAGCAGTATTTTGTCAGTCTGCTTTTTATTAACATAAACAGGCTAGTGGTAGTGACATAGGTAGTGACAAAAGGTGTATTTATGGTAAATAATGGACTGACAAAGGGGAGAACTGTGCAAGGGACAACTTTCATGTGTACTTTTTGGTGATGCATGACCTACCCTTACTCCACAGGTCTTTTATCATCTCTACATGAAAGGAACATGTTTTAACCAAGCTCACGTGGACTTGATAGCTCTATCTTTGCAGCCTTTTCTGCAGTACTCCCCCATGGGCTGATAATAATATGTAGCCAACCACCTTTAGGCCATTGTTGGGTCAAATTGGAGGAAATACAGTAGTTTCCAAAACTTAAAACCCCTGCACAGGTGACAAGAGAAAAAAGAAAATGTAAATCCAGGCAAAGTCCTAGAGGTGGCCAGCAGGTTTAGAGGCAATCTGAGGGGGATTGAATGCCTCATTCAAAGAGGGTCTCCACACAGACTTGCTGACAGCCTGCACTATTTCTGCTTTTCGTGCTGGGAGTCTGCACTTTCAGGGAGAATCCTGCTGCCTGTGGAGGGATGTCCAAGCCAGAAACTTTAAACCATTGTATAAGGGAAGATAAGACAAAACTCAGCTGGTTTATTTCTGAAACTCCCCCGGAAATGAATCCCATGGGGTCAGTGAGGAGAAGGTCCTGGTGTCACCCTGCTTTGTGTGAAAATTGCACCCTTTCAGCTCACGAAGACTTTGTTCCTTGGGGGAATGAAGATGCAGTTCTTCGACAGTATTTTTTTTTTTTTTTAAATCCAGATTTCCAAGATGGTACATTCACTTTGTGTATCAGGACTAAAATTAATAATTCGCCACTGACTGAGAAATTGATCCAAGATCTGTCACACCTGCCAAAACCAGGCTCTGATAACTGAAAGGGCTGCTGTTGTTCTTCTCCTTGATGAAGTTCCAGTTCCTATGCTATTAATTGGTTTAGTGCACTTAGGTGATGTACTCAGTTTATTTTTTTAAAAACATCGTTGCTTCTTTTTGCTTTTCCAATTAACTGACCACTCTGCTAAGTGCATTAAATGCTCACTGACTGTAGTACTTTGAATTTCAGGAAATCGAGTTTCTCTTACTCTTATACTATTCTTTTCGCCAACTCCAGAGTGCCTGTATTAAGCACAAAGGCAACCTGGATTTTGCAATTAAAAGGAAAGTAATTTGATGATGCAGAAACAGAGCAGTGGGGCACGTGTGTGTGCACATAAACACTGGAGTATCACATGGAGGCTCTTAATGAAACCCTTATGATATGAATAATGCTCAGGTTACAAATGCTACAGCTTATCTGGTATGTGTGGTAGGTGATAATAACTCTGCAATTCAGTCAGGGTAGGAAAGCAATTTTAGTAAACATAATACCTGAAAGCAATTTTCAAATTATTCCCTGATTTCTAATTCATAGTAATCTCCAAAACAGTCGGGTTATTTTTCAGATCCCATTTCCAGTTTGTGTTGGTGGATTTTAACCATTAGTGCCACATTGCTTGCCACCTCAAATCCCTCAGTTTCAGCGTGAGATACTTTAGAGGGTTGCAGCCACAAGGTCCTCGTTTTCTGTGCAAACCCTCAGGCAGAGTGCTCCTTACACTACAAACAGAAACATGGAAACAGGGGACAGATCATGACATGAAAAACAGGGACAGATCAATTACAGCACGGATGCAAACACAGCATAAATCAGCTTCTCTGCACTGAGAGCCTTCCAGGATTTTCTGAATGACAAGAGAGCTTCTGAACATGCAAATGGGCTGCTCTTAAGGTCTGTGCAAAACCTGGCCAGTCCTGTTTGGCCTTTCCTCCTAAAATTTAGAGCTTCCTGGAAGATGGTGAAATTGCGTCTTTCCTGCTAATCATGCTACAAATTGTGCTTCTACCTTTTCCAGAGGTTGGTAAGTAGCTGAGGAGAAGAATCGTGTCCCTGCATCACTTTACTTTTCTCTACCCTCTGTGCACTTTTTGCCCACAGGCAGGGAATAACTGTCTTTAACCCCTAGGAATGGTGGGGAGTGCTGCTCAGCTCTTCCCTCCTGCTCAGGTGCCCACAGGGGTATTCCAGCCTTCCACTGGTGCAGTTACAGTGTTGGACATGAGCAGAACTGTATCAATAGCATTCTAAAAGGCACAGTTTTACCATCCTGACAGAAAGGCCTTACACTATCGAAATTCTTCTTTAGCCGTGCCAGGAAAATAATTGAAAGCATATTTAGCTGTATGGATGTAGGAACCTACAGGAATTTCGTCGGTCTTGTGGTTAGCTAAGGAAAGATGTGGAGAGACATTTAAACCAAGAGTTTCTACAAGCCATATATTCATGTTCCTGAAATTTGAGAGAATACGTTTGACAGCACACTCGCTTTAAAAACTGGGTGTGAGGTTCTTTAGGATTGCTCTTGTGGGCCTTTGTCTGCCTCAGTAATGGTTTTGGAGGGAGAATTTTGGTGACTGTTCAGGGTTTGTTCAGGGAAGGTAACTTAGACCTATGCAAGTTGATGCATTTCTAACCTGACCACAGTTAAATGCTCTTCAGGTAATCTTTCGGCTTAGCTGAGCTCTTTTTTTCCAAGCAGAATCTCCCTGGATGTTGCAGTTGAAGCAAACTTTCCATTCAGATCAAAGTGTATAGGCTGGCTCTGTGTTATCACCTGACAACATTATCGTTGGGAATATTAAGCTGTCAGCAGCAGATCTGAGGGAATCACTTTCCCAGCCTGCAGTGAATTATAGAGGATGGGAGCCTATCACACATAAAAGTCTTTCCATTTTCTAAGACTGTATCTAATTCTAATAGTTTCAATCTGACCTCAGACTGGATTTTTCTCTTGTTTTAAATCATGATCAAGAGACCTTCATAGAGCTTAGCTACAAGATTTGTAACTGTTCAGCACATTTGTGTGTGTATTTATGTTGTTTTTAAGATGCAGTTAAATCTGCATGTGCCAAGCCTGTGTGTGGAGCTAGTGGTGTCTTTCTGCTGAAAAACTCTTCCCTGCTCTATTTCTTTCCCTTTCTCGTTGCATTCCTGATTAATATGCTGTTTGCATGGCTTTGTGCTAACACTCACATCATGTGGGACTGAGCGTGGGTCAGTGTCAAGTGGGACAGGATTAGGATGTGGGAGGTTGCTGGCATTAATGCTTAGCAAGTAGGATTAGGATAAAGCTGTAATTGAACAGTTCAACTAACCTGGGATTCATCAAGAGATTTGCAAAAGCACATTATAGTGGTCAATGAAAGGAAGTTTTAAACTATCAAGGCAGCATGGTTTTGCAAAGCTCCAATTGCAGAGAGGCAGGGTTAAGCACTTCCCTCGTCTTGCATGTACAAATGTGAGATTCTTTGCTGGTTTTAGCATCCCAATCTGTGTTTCTGAATGCTCAGAGATAGTGGGATAATGAGAAATTAAAAAGTATTTTGTCTAAAAGAGTTCAAAAAATGGCAAAGATACCATAGTGTCTAATGCAATCTCATTAGAGACACATAATCTGAATTTGGAGGGAGTTGGAAGTGATAAAAAAAGTAAAAAAAAAAATCAAAGGACCTTTAAAGAATGACTCCAGCAATTCACTATTTGTAGCCACAAAATCTCACATATTTCTCTAATGCTGCCAGGGTTTGGTCTCGGCAGGTAACACTGGCCAGGGCAGGTACCTCAAAAAGGACACATGGAACACAGGGTTTGTGGAGGTGCTCTGGGCAGGGCTGATGTGTGACACTGCACTGTACAGAGAGTGCTCCTAGCCCTGACAGGCCACCCCAAAACTATAATGGGAAACACTGCTGAAAAGTCCACAGTGCTGATAAATCCCTAAAAATTCCACCCTGTTTTCACCTAAATCTGCATTCCAGCCACCACGCCATTGGCACGTGTTAGTACAGAGAGAGCAGTTCCATTGTGTAACTTCTCTTGGCTGTGCTCAAGCTTTATTTTTTTTTTTTTTTTGAAATGGGAACGAAATAATAGCTTTTGATGACATCATAGCTGTGGCTGAGATTAACCCTGCTCCCCTGTGGGGTGCTGGTGGGGTTTTTGCTCCATCAGCTCCAGGGATGTGTATATTTGTGCTGTGCTGGCAGCAGGCCAGGCCCTATGATTGTTTTATTGGGTGTCCACTGTTATGAAGCCCCTCTGTGTTTTTTCCCCTTTCGCTTTTTACTTCTGAGCTGCTTTTCTGTAACCAATTTGCATTACTTTATGTTAAATTTCACGTGCCATGTGTCAGCTGAATTACACATCAGATCTAAAGATTCGAAGTCCTTTGAATTCTTCTTGGTGGCTACGCTGTGTTTACTATTCACTCACTCATGTGTGATCAAGGAATTTAACAAGTCTTCAACCATTTTTCATGTCTGAGGACATCCATACACAGTATAGATGAAAAAAAACCTGTAAAGATCCGAAAAGGGAACATTTAGGGATAACTGGCAATACGATTTATACCCTGCTTTAGAACAATCCTCTTGTGTTCTGGCCTTTATGTGCGTTCAGCAATTGCATTATTCTGCTGATTTATGAGGACAAAAAAGTCCATTCTTTATGTCTGTGAAACGCATAGCAGAGAGAAGTCTTGATGTTGTCTCAGGAGAGCCAGAGGGGCACTGAAATATACAGATCATTAATAAATTATCATCGTAATAATGTCAAGTTGCTACACACCAGTCTCCATGAAATCCAGAATGGGCTTGAGGTTGTAAAAATGTGTATCTTTTCTTAAAGCCTTAAAAGAATTTTACTGTGGTTTATATTATAATTTAGCCACGTTGATGTATTTCTATGGCTTGGTAAAAAGAATACAATGATGTGGGCTGTATCCCAATCCCAGAAAGTTTGAATTTCTGAAGATTCAGCAACATCACCAAATCTGACATCTTACTTGTCATCAGTTCTCCTGAGTCCTGCATAGGCCACCCATGAAGTTGCCAAAATTTTTGTCTGAGGTTTTTCTGCGCCGCTTTTTCTCGGGAGTGAAAGAGGTGTGTTGAGTATGATTCCCATCTTTATTTTTGACAAGTTTCTCTAAATCACAGACAGCAGAGAGAGCCACGAAGGACTTTCTCCTGCTCTTCCACCCAGCTGAAGTCAGCAGAGTAAAGATGGTGCAAGGAGGGTGAGAGTCAGGCTCTCAGCCACGATAAATTTCCTTATGCTGGTGGCAGTATGCTCAGAATGCTTTGAAGTGCTGGTTTGTCAGAGTTCACAACAGTTCATTTCAGCTCCAAATAAAATATTATCTGACTTTCCAGGCTTTGCAGCACCAGGCGAGGTAACAGTAGAGCTGTTCTAAGTCATTTTACGAACCCAGCTTTCTTACACTGGTTTCTTTATTGGAATTCGTACAGAGCTTTCTTTAAACACAGCTTTGCACTGAAGAAAAACAAGAGAGTGTTTATACAAGACAATAGGGCAGACATCATTTACTGTATGGGGTTGATTTTGAGTTTATGCAGCTAAGACAAAGGGAAATGAACACCCCCATGTGGTATAACCTCTGCAAGGGTGTAGCTTTTGTTATTTTAAGGCTTGAAACGCCATACCTTTTAAAGTTTGAATTATTGAGGAATATACTCTACAACATGTACTTTGTTCTGCAGAACACGAGCACAATAACTTCCTTATGGCTTTTAACTTAGAATACACTCAAAGCAAGGCAACATCCACCTTTTCTGATGCAGTTTGCAACGTAGCATAGACGTCATTTATCCTAGTTCTGAGGCTTAAAGAACTTTCAGCAGTTGATTTTTTTAATACTTTTTCTTTTTATGCCTAACAATGTCAACACTAAGGCTTAAAGTAAGCCCAGTTGCTGAACAGAATCCCTTAAATATTCAATCTTTAATTCTGATGTCTCTATCTTCTTTCCTCCTCATTGTCTGCTGTGTGAAATTCTGAGTGAAATGGTCCCTTGGGGCTCTCCCAGAGCTTATGAAGCTGTGTGTAAGAAAGGGTGAGGACAATGAGGAATTTCAGGAGCTGTGCACGTGGAGGGATCCAACAGATTGCAGCTTTTCCACTTTTATCTTCCACTGCTTTTGGGTGAAGAAATAATGTTCTAAGATAATTGGCCAAAGCATAGAAAATTGCAAGCTAAGCTGTTTATTAGTAAGATAGAAAGGAAATTTTCCCTTAATACATTAGTGGCTGCAAAAAAGATATCTGACTCCAAAGTTATTTATATGAGACCATCATGCAGCCCCACAAAGCTGACCTCAGAACAACACCAATATGAAGCTACAGTAAATCCAAGGAAAGGTGTACAGTGTCTGCAAGACCAAAAATTTATTTTGCATATTTTTATGTCTTTTGTCCTGCAGGTCATTATAATATTGTCTTGAATGCCTTTCTGCACAGAGGGTCAGGGATGTTTTTATGGATAACTCAGGAGCTGACGTCCAGGTCTGAGAGTGTTTGTTGGCTTTGTCTGAGCTCAGAACCAACTCCATAAATCATATTTGAACCAGCAGTGCTGTACCTACCTATATAGGTAGCAGATTTTTTGATGTGAAAACTCTCACAGTCTGAATGGGTAAGTGAAAACCTGGAGAGGTCAACTAGTCCCAGAGCAGTCAGCTACTGCAAAGCAGTCCTGGCAGAGTTTTGCCTAATTTCTTATTAAAAAAAAAAAAAAAAAGGTGGGGAAAAGGGACTGTTTTATTATGAGGGTCTCACAGCATCTCTCAGTGGCTCAACTGCTAATAGGTAACTACAGGTATTTGAAGTGAAATATGTGCAGAGAGGGCACGTTTTTCCATTAGTAATGTTGAATTTTCTCAGAAAAGGTTCAGGTTCTGCAAATCCATCTCACAAATCAGCTTCAGATGGACTATTTATTACTAAGAATTTGCAGACTGGAATACGTAGAAGACATGATTGCTTTCTAAAGAACAAAAGAGTAACGACTCAATTGTTCTCCCAAGGGCTGAATGCTCCAACCTTACCTGCCTCAGCTGCCTCCCAAACCAGCTACAGCAAGGCTGTTTTTAGTGAGCTACAGGCTGAAAGTTTCATTTTGAGAACTTCAAACAAAGTATAAATCAAGATAGTTCAGTGATAAAAAAGCTTGGCTAGGGACTTCTATTGGCTTTTCGTTATGAAATACAACATGAGTGGTTTGGTTGTTTTTTGGGGTTTTTTTGGTTTATTTTTTTTTATGGGCACAAATGTTACTTTTCACTGGCTGTCAGAAATGGCCTATTTCAGCTTCTTGTACAATTGACCATTGTGATAAGCCAGTTTACTCTTTTTATCCACCAGAATGAATAAACACTAGGATTTTGTTCATCTTTTAAATCCATCATATGGTATTTCCCAGGGGAGGTAAGCTTTGTATTTACTTGTGAGGCAAGTCTTTGAAATGTGGCGTTTTGAGTCATCACCTTCTTCCCAAAGCATCATTTCCAACAAACCAAGAGTTTGGCTTAGTATGCATGTTTCAAGGGCTAAAAAAATTCTTTAATGTGAAGACACACTGTAAGTTTAATTAAATACAGGACTACTGCACGATTTGATCAGTAGTCTGTTTATATCAGCAATGCTTTCCAGAGAAAGTTTTGACAACCAACTGCTGAAAATAGCTTCAGAAAGCCCCCAAGGAAAACTAGCAGTAAAAAAAATCCCCAAGACTAATTCATGCAGAAGTAAAGAAGGAGTAGCTGAAGACCCTATCTCAGCTTAGGTTAATGCTGGCCTCTCTGTGGAATAATTTCTTTTGATGTTCTAAGGGAACTGTCTTGATGCTTTATATACTTCTTATTTTATATATCTTTAAAGCTTCCACAGAGATTTGAGTGTGAAATCCTTTTTCGATTTGTGACAGACCCTGGATGAGGACCGTACAAAGAAGAGATTTCAAAGAGACACAATTACAGCATTTCCATGTGTGACAGGTATTTCTTTGGTAAAGTCTTGAAAAAGTTGTAACAAGTCAAAAAGAGAAAGGAGGTGCCACGAAAAAGAAATACTTTATGAGGAACTACCAAGTTCAAGTACAGAGATGCTGTCCTGATGTTCATAATTTTGGGGAACATGCCACAAACTGAGAGAAAAACTCTTCTGCATTATTGGTACCACCAGTGCCTGACTCATTTATTTGCCATTGATTGAGTTAGTCCTAATTTTCTGTTTTTATGCACTGGCATGAGAACTTAATCAGCCATTGCTTGAACAAACAACTGTGGCAACTATTGAGATAGGAGAAAAAATTCAACATAGGCCAGTGCATTTCTAGTTCAAATATAATCTGTATTTAACCTTTCTCTGCATGGGTTAGAATCTCGTTTTATTGTCTCAAGACTTTTATTCTTGTTTTCCTAAATAATTATCTGGACTACCTGACTTCGTGCTTGGCCATCAAACTTGCTGAGTTAGGAACACCGAGGAAAGGTTAATGTGCTATCCTGCTGCTGATTATGTCAGAATGGGCTAGGTCTGTGAAATATAAATATCCAGGATGCCAAAGCAAATATTTCGATTCCCTTGAACTCATTAGCAAAAGTTTATTTTAGATGTGATGGGATGCAAGCTATTACTTGGAATAGATGGATAGATTAGGATGGATGGAATTCATGCACGTGGCAGGTCAGTATCTATTGGAACTTAATATTTCCTTACTGAAAGCTCAAAAATACCTTAATTTATGAATACATTCTTAGATACCATTATTTTGTTTGATATTTCATCACTCATAGGTAGAACTTTTTTTCTTTCTGTCCTTTCTGAGTTTCGATCTTGAACGGAAATAAGGTAAATCTATTAACTGGCTCATATTTCATACTAAAAGGGGAATGACAGCCATAATTCAGCATGAACAGCACGTGGGAGCATGAACACCATGTAGAACTTCACATAGCTCATGGAGCCTGAAGTTAAAACATGAACGGCCCACCAGAATCTGAGGAAATATCTGGTGCATTTTTGTTTCTTTTGGTTAACAGCAAGCTGCCACTCAGCCTCAATTAAACTGCCAGAGTCGTGAGATAATAACAGCAGGAAATTCTTGAAAGATAAATTCAAGATGGTAGCTACAGCTGGACTTCTCTGAACTGATTACAGTTCTAATCGTATCGTGAAGCAGACTTATAGCAAAGCTGATGTACTTAAATTTTATTAAAAATTGTAGTGGTAGAAAACCTCTTATCTCACTTCACTCCCATGCCATCCCCTTTACATTCACCCTTGAACTTTGTTTGCAGCTTGCAGGGGACAAGGTTTATTTGAGTTTTGAGTTCCTCCTGCCTCCCACTGCAGAATGCACTCCCCAGGTCCTCCTGTCACTCTGCCTGGCCATTCCTTCTGTTGCCATGCCAGGGTTTATCACCACTCACTCCTGGACAGTGTTAATGGTGCAGTCACTTCCTCGCTGCCAAACAACCCTAACATTCACCAGACTTCCCTGCACGTCACAGAGCAAGTCAAGTATCGTTACCTGAAATGGTAAAAAAAAAATAAAAACCAAAAAAATGTTAATCTGGTTTATAGAAGGAATTTTGGTAGATGCTGAGCACCCTTTTGAAAGACTACTGCAAGGAAAAGTTGTCATTTTGGATATCTTAGCACAATTTCAACTGAGTGATGTGTCACAATATTCAGGTTTTAAAAAAAATCTCTTATGGAAGCAAGCTCCTCATTTTCTTCTTTACTACCAAAATACCTCTATTTTAAATGGAAATCAAAGCCAAGCTAACAAATGATGGAGGGGTGAAACCAGTGATGTGTCACTGCCCAAGGCAGTGTCAGCACAGAGTATGGTGTAGTGGAAACAGACAATTCTCAAACGACCACAATTCCCAAGTCATCTCTTCTCTTTCGTAACACACAAAATGTATTTTACTAAGGGAGCTACATGGGAAAAGGTGGGAACTACCAAACCTTAAAGTGAATGCCAAGGCAGACAGAAGTGTTTGTATACATCCAATTGAAAATCTGGAGGAAAAAAATTTATTTTGGGGAACCCTGAGAAACTGAAATCGCTGTAGAACTTTTGTTGAAGATAAACATTTTTACCTCAACGAATTTCTTAGTGATTGGTGAAGAGATACTGATGTTTACCTTTGGAAAACTACCACTGTGCTGCCAACTACACCAGTCAGAGCAACATTCCAAGTATTAAATCTTTTTATTCGCTTAGGCTTGACTCCATGCAAGAAAATCATTCCCATTTCTCACAGCTGCAGGGAGAGGTTGTAAGTCAGAGCCTCCCAGTATTCGTGATAGTGAATCAAGCCAATTCAAACCACTGGCACAGAGGATTCCCAGCTTTTCTCTTGATATTGGATGGAATATCGATATCTGAGGACATTTGTTGGGTAAATATCCTTGTGGCAGAGCCACCTCCACCACGTGGAGAGCACTAGAGGCCAAAATCTTCAGTGGGAGGTAGATAACTCTTCTGTGATCATGGCATTTTTTCCAGAGGTGGATTTAAAATGGAATTCTGATCTATAGGTATATTCACAGCGGAATGTTATTCTAACTTTTTATTTAGAGGTTTTAGAGTGGATCCTTTCCCCTGGGTTTGGACTGGAAAACCCACCTGAGGCCAAAGAAAGCTTCGTCATGGAAGTTTTGTGAAAACCAGTCTTCCTCATAAAAATGTTCTATGTGACCAAATCTGCATCTCATAGGTTTTTTCAGCTCTATTTTGGAAAGCCCATTACCTACCAGGCCCTTCCTTCATGCATTCAGCAGTTATTATATCTGAGGGAACGAGAAGAAAAATAAGTTTCTACATCTCAGGAATTCATGGCAGCTTCTGGGTATTTTCAGGGTAGGCAGGGCAGCAGCCACCAGTCAGAGCTTGCAATACCGAAGCATTCCACCTGCAAGCTGAAGCTTGGACATGCAGAGCTTCCAAATCAGTTCTCAAGCATGGGGAGGGGAAAAACTGAGAATTATTTTACATTTCCCATCCTTTAGTACTCCTGTTTTGTCACCTCATTGGCAATTTTGACTAACAATGAGCTGTTATTCTTTTCCCAGTTCAACCAGCCCTCCCCAGCCCCCCGGGGAGGAGGGAGCCTGGACTCTGAGAGCTTCCACTGACCAGAAAACCCAGTTCAGGGGCTCTGGGTTTGGCACCAAATCTGAACTAAAAAACAGTGTGGCTTTTAGGTGACCCAGGGGACGTAGGCAGCTCTGGTCCTCAGCCAAAGGGAGCACTTCTGAACCTGTAGACTCAGAAACCAGGATTTTCAAAGGAAATTAAGAAATGTCTCCACAAGAAGTTAATGCTTATAGTGAAATGTCCGAGAAATGGAAATTCAGTGTTCATTAGACACTACATTTTCTTCAGCTTGCGTGTAAAAGCTCTCTGATTTCAAGAATAAAAAGAGCCATATTTATTATTCTTTACTATACAGTAGCATTTGGTTTGCTGCGATTTACAACCAATTGTTGATTTATTCATTTGTGTTTCTTTTTTCTTTTTTTTGGGTGACTAAAATGGGAGGTTAGCCTGTTAAACAGCTGTTGTCTGATAAACCTTCTGAGTTCATTGAAACGTCCAAGGGTCTAAAACCATCAGTGATTCCCAGTGAACACAGATAATCATTTCTCAATATCTCCTATAAAATTGAGCAATGAGGCAGTTGATTTTGCTACGTTGCAACCTCAAGGTAAAATGACATCTCAGTAGCTAATTAACTTCAACTCTTCTGGCACTTGTCTTAGAAACAGAACTGTGTTTCAACAGTGAGATTTCATGGAGAGCTCTATGTAACAAAGAGGCGTAATATCAACACGTCCTTATATCCTTCCTTCAAATAAGGGGTATTTCTGAAAAGGAAAACCTGAATGCAGACTCTGAGATTAATGTGACTCTGAGATAACATATTATAAATCCAATCTACTCACACCCTTCAGTGCCACACTCCCTGCAGCAGCAGCTTGGAGAGCGGATGAAGCCTGGATGGTCACTAAAAGCTTCGGAGAGACTCTGCAGAGCCTGGGTGTGAAGCACTTCAGATTTGAGCAGAGCCTACCGAAGCACAGATCAAAAGGCACTGTCGGAACTGAGATTAAGCCTCATTTCCCCAGAGAGCTGGGAAAATGGAGGGAAAAATCAGGAGCTGTAGTGGTATTTCTTCAGTAATTTTCTTGAAGGAGATCAGTATCATCTGCAGAATTAGCTGGATGTGGATGGAATGACCTGCTAAGCCAAGTCTCCTTTCTCTTTCCAAAGCCTGGGAAACTAACACAAAAAAATTCCTTTAAAATGCAGTTTTATGACCAGAAAAATGTTGAAGTGTGGAAAATGTATCAGTGCAGGCACATCTACTTGCTTGCCCTTTACTGCAGTGGCTCATGATGACTTCCCTCCTTCCCAAGAAAGTAAAAGAAAAAAAAAACAAAAACAAACAAACACAAAAAGTTCAGTCAAAGGAAAAGTTGTCTCATCAAATACTTTTCACTTTGTGCAAGCAGCCTGCAGGATTCAGTTTGAGTATAGTACAAGTAATTCCTCTCGAATTTAGTGCTGCTTTTTCACTGACTGTAAGATACAGAGGTGGTAGGAAACTCCAGGCACAATCCCAAGTGAAATCCAGGCCCTTTGCCTGTTTGACCTCAGCTGTTGGCATCAGGTTTGATGTTTTGCACACCCCACTCTGGTCTTTGAGGGGTTTTCCTTCACCATGAAAGTAATAAAATTAAAGAAGTTCACAATGAGATAATGAAATATTGCTTGCAGCAGAGATTAAATGCACACCTTGGTTTCTCTATTGTCTATTTCCCAAAGGATGTTGGAGTTTTTTGTGACCTTTTGACTCTTTGTTATGCATTTGTTTTGGTACCATGAGACATCATGGTCTCACAGGGGACTTAAACTTACCAGGTGTCTGCTGAAAATACAATACAGCAGAGAGAAAACAGTCTTGGAGGTTTATATTGGACATTAATAAAAATTTCTTCCCTGAAAGGGTTGTCAAGCATTGGCACAGGCTGCCCAGGGCAGGGGTGGAATCCCCATCCCTGCAGGGATTTAAAAGCCTTGTAGATTTGGCATTTGGGGACGTGGTTTAGTGGTGGGCGTGGCAGTTAATTGTTGGGTTAATTGCTGGACTTGATGATTTTAGAGGTCTTTTCCAACCTAAATGCTCTATGACTCTATCGTAGCATTTTACTTTATTTTTCATTGTTTCGATAACCTTGCTGCAAAAATATTTCTTTTTGGAGATACTGCAAAAAACCAGACATCTCTTTATATGGGGTTATTAGGATGTTTATTAGATGCTTGTCCAACTGCTCAGAAGCCCAAAGTGGGCTAAAATTGAATAATGGAGTGAAACACAACCACAGAATTATTGTCACTAATTAGGTGAAACTCACATCCTCGCTGAAAATGTTACTGGTGCGAGTCATCAGGCAGTGGCACATTTCCTGCTAGCGATAGAAACACTTTCTTGGTTGAGTCTTTTATTCATACCAGAGGCATGTGTTGGCAGTTTGGCAGGGTTTAGAGGAAGTCTGTGAAAAGTACATAAGAAACTCTTACCTGTAAATGTTGGGAAGACCTCTCCCCTCTCGGATTTGTGCCTGTGCATGACCCAGAACTCAGCTTTGATCTTCACCTGCAGCACTTACTCACAAAATGCGGTTTAGAGCAAACTGCTGCAAGTTGCTGCTTGAATGTGATGGATGTCACCCTGCAAGGAAGGACAAAAATCCCTTAACGTCTGTTTTCCTCATGTATTCTGGCAGAAGATTGAGTGGTAGCACCCGTGTGACTCAACTCTTAGCAGCGTTAAGGTTTGAGAGAAGCTGGGTTTGCACCTTGGAGCTATTTCCCTGTGTCTCGGTAAACTTTCTCTTCAATTTTTTTCCAATTACAAAAAGCAAACGTGTATAAAGGACCAAATAGTTTAGTAGTTAATCATTCATTCCTGACCAGGGTCATACCAGTTTTTGCTATTTTCAGTCTGGTAATCACAGTCTCAACCCTTACCCTTTATTATATCTATCAATGCACGCGAGCAGCTTGTAGTCCTGAGAGGTTCATGTCACGATAGCTGCTTCTCTGGCAGTGGTTTAAGAGCTTTTGTTTCTCTGTAAGCTGCTGATGAAAGTTTTCAAGGAATGATTTTTAGACAATAGGCTGTTTCCAGGATGATGTTACTTTGAGAAGGTCGTGCTTTTGCTAAGTCCCTGGCTGAGTATAAAACGTGCTGGTGTGTGATCTACAGGCACCAAGCAGAGGGAAAATCAGATACTCTGAGGGATGCTTGGGAGAAGTGCTTGAGGGAACAAGATGTGCCAAAATCTCATTACTGGAGACTGCTGTTTCATATCAGGTGTGCTGCTGTCACTCCCTCAGAACCAGCCCTGTGTCAGCCCCAAAGCCAGCGGCCAGCACTCGCTGGGTCACTGCTCAGGATGGTCTTGGATGAGGAGGAAAAGGCTCCTGGAGATGTCTTCCTGGCACTGATGTCCCTCACTCCAGCACGAAGACATGGCCAGATTTCTTAAATTTCAATCTCTGAGTAGTTATTGATGTAACATCACTGTTTGCTGGCTGGGCGGCTTTGAGGCCTCAGGCAGTAAAAGAGTGCACACGACCCCTGGGAAGCTTCCATCAGAAGTTTTGCAGAGCCCTCTGTGGTGAACTATTTTTGAAGTTTGGAAACAGACCCTAGCGCTTGGAAAAGCTCTTTTTTTTTTTTTTAATGCAATTATTATAAACCAAAGGTTATACCAGTCTAGCCTCAAGACCACCCGTTCCACCAAGCAAACACAGACTGTGGTTTTGTAGTTGAGCCTAATTGTGTGGGAGATAAATCCATGATGAACAAGGCTCCTGGATGTTGAGTCCCTAAGGGTTAGAATGAAAAGAATGACTTAGGTTAGACATTGCAGCGCTACAATGATAATTTCCTGAAATACACAACATCACGTTAGGGGCCTGAGCTCCCTACATCTTTGGCTTCCCCTCTGGACAGGGCACCAGGTCCTGGGTTGGAGAAGGTGCACAACTAAATACGCTGGCACAGAAAGCATCTGATACCAGATGCTCATTGTATTCCTCTGATTGATTAGGAAATGGGGTGATGACCTGTGAGGATCCCTCACCGATAAAATAGGTAGGGCCTCATCGCATTTTAAATCCCAGGAATCTGATACTGATAGTGAAGGTTGGTTGTGATTTTGTCAGGTGCCTTT
>VZTG01004385.1:274366-318189 GCA_013397845.1 Melanocharis versteri | reverse complement strand
TTTGTTTTTTTTTGTTTGTTTTGTTTTGTTTTGTTTTGTTTTGTTTTGTTTTGTTTTGTTTTCTCCCGTGTCTGGGAGCAGACATTTAGGCAGCCACCATGGTGTTGGCCTGCCCAGGTGTGTGGGCAGCACAGGACTCTTCTCAGCCACTTGTTGTTGTAGATATATCTTAAGTTTTAAATACCTGTGAAATTCAGCATTGTTTAGGGGAATGAAGTTCTGTAGGTGCCACTTTTGGGGAGCAACTTTCCCGAAGACAAATATTAAATAAGAGACTAGAAAGAAAAGCACAGAGATTCTTCTCATGCTGGTCACTTGTATGGCTTTCCTGTGCATTTATTTCCCTCCTTCAGTTAAAAAAAAAAAAGCCATCTCATTCTTGGCAAAAATCACTCTGTTTGCTTTGATTTTTAAAATTTTCTCAGCAGGAAGGCTTTGGAGATGTTTGGAATTTTATAGGAAAGATGCCAGAACAAGGGACCAATTAATGGTGTGTGAACTTGCATAAAACAACGAGAAAAAGCAATGCCCAAACTTCTCTTCTCCTGGAAGGTCTGTTATATAATTCATGGTCTCTCTAGGGTTTCTTGCAAAAACAGGATACAGCAAAATCCTTTAAAATATACAAAACTGCTATTTTGGTGCTGAAAATATGGGAAAACTAAGATTATATACTCCATGGTGAATGTCACAGACGGAAAAAAAAGAGATGTATTAAATGCCTGAGCCTCTTTAGGGAGAATATGACAGATTCAAGACAGATGCAGGTGAATAAATCTTCTTTTAATGAACGACACTTAGCTCTGCTGGGCTGTATCAAAAATATTACCACGGTGTCTGTGCAGCTTCAGCAGCAGGAAGCTGAATTGCCAAAGAGGTGATATCCTGAGTCTGATCAGTGTATCATAATCAAACAGACTCTAAGCAAGAAGGATGGAGTGGCTCACAAGCCATATTGGATTAAACAGGCTTGCAAAGTATCTGCAGTTTCTGTGGGCTCCAATAACTCTCTTAAAGGGCCAGGCAGGAGCAGGAGCAGGGGGTGCATTATTTTGGAGGATCAGCACCTCCCTGAGCATTGCCCTGTGCTGAGGAATGCACCACTCTGGTTAATATTCCATGATTGACCTCATTTTCCCAGGGTCTATAACTCACCCATAATAATTTGCTGAAGGTTGAAACTTGGCAGACAGGGCCGCAGACCGGGAATTAATTTTGGTAGCGCTATAATAAGTGTTCTTTAATTAATGTTAAATGAAAATGGAATTCCTAAGAAATTACACACAGCAGTCATGCGGCATGCTGAATGAATTCATCATGATTAATGTTACTAAAATGAAATCAAAAGTGGTAAGTGGGATTTGCCTTTTATTAAAAGGTGTTGCCAGCATCCTTTCACTGATATTCGGCACCAAATTGCTTTTAAAGGGACAGCACAAGGAAAGCACCAGCTGTTTAAAAGGGGAAGGAAAGTGAAGTGTGTAAGTACAGCTTAATCCTCTGCGCCCTGGTTATTCCTGCAGCCTGGAGCCCTCCAGGGTAAGCACCTACAGCCTGAGATGGTGTTGGGGACAGCTCTGCTTCATTTGGACAACTGGACTGAAAACCTCCATCAGCCTCGTCCCAACATATCTAGGATTTCATGGATAACAGTGAAATGTGGGGTCTGGGTTATACAGAATTCTACATGAAGGTATCAGTGCAGAAATATTTCAGGGATGGAGGTATTCTCTCTTTCAAGGCATTCCTCCCTCACAAAGTAAGGTGCTGAAAATGATCCCCACGTGGCAATCAGGGAAAGAACAAAGCAGAAAGGAACACCCCAAAGGTGTTATCCAAGCCTCACATAAGGTGGACCCGTTTTTTCGTGCTTTTTCCCATGTTTGTGAATGTCCCATCCATACCCTTTACCTCATGACTCCTTTAACTACCACCATTACCTTTCCAAAACTCAGGGACTTTTAAATTAATTTTCCCTGCTCAGAGATACAGATTTATTTATTAATTTTGGTGTTAACTTTGTTAATTTTGGGCAATGGATCACGAACAATTTGATAAATGCTGCTGCAGCTTCTACATAGGATCGTCTGGGCTACCAGATTTCCCTTTAATTAAGGGTTTAGTGAAACTCTTGGAATGGAGGGAAGAGACCACCCGGGAAATAGCAAAGTTCAGTAGCAGGGAATATGGGAATAGATTCTCTCCAGCCCCCAGATTCTCTCTTGTGACTGTCCACAGGGAATCAGCATCCCCAGATGGGGATGTCTGAGCACCACGTGCAAGAAGTCCCTGTGAGATGGACCACGGCTTCAGTGAGGTAATAAAATGAGTCATCTGCTCCATCAAATGACTCCACCAGAGTGTCACAGTCTATCCCAGACAGGATCTCACAGAGAGAGGCCATAAATCACCTGAACTGCTTGTCCCAGTGAGCAGCTTGGCAGATGCAGTTTGCTAAAGAGCTGTCTTGGAAAAAAAAAATTCATCATGCAGTTCATAGAGTGAAATATTTGAATTTGGTTAAATTTACTCAGAAAGAAAAAATCCAGCTTGGTGAATAAGAAATCAGGAATTTTTTTTTTGAAACAATCTGCATTTCAAGAGATAAAATGTTAATTTGGCAAAAAAATATATATGCACACACATTTCCTAGGAAACTTCTCACCAGCCAGAATACTTTTACTTAGATAAATTGTGGAATTTATTCCTAAATTGACTGTTACCTTAGGAGGAAATATGGACGACATTATTCTTATTCCTCCTGGTTTGTTTTCTGCAAACCACAATATTTATCTAATTAATATATTTTCTTTTTTTATTCTTTTTTTTTTTTTGCCAATTTGTGCTTTAGAGTCTGTTATTTTGATGGTGAACTAACACTCTTACATGGTGACCTAGCAATATATAAAAAATACATTAAAATATGCATACATCATAATTATAGTGTTAAAAGAAAAAAAAAATCAAAAAGGAACTCAAATTAGCTGCTTCAGTAGCCTCCAGGCAAGATGATTTCTTTAGATAAAGAGCCAATCTCTTAAGATTTTTGGAATTATTCTACTCTTGCAATGAAAGAAGACCAGACTTCAACAGATGGCTTTTGGGTCCCACACGTGCACCTCTGTCCAACAATCTGTTTACAGTTCAGGTTTATTTTCCTAGTGATCATTTATTTGGACAGGGATAACAGCATTGCTTTCCCCAAAGAATGAGTGATATGCTCTGTGGGGCGAAGGAGAAGACTGAATAATTTTGGCCACATAATGTTAATTTAGACATGCACAGAACTGCACATTCTCTGAGTTTTGTGAAAAGCTGTAGAGAGTTTATAGAAAATTTAAAGGTAAACTTGTTCTGCACAATGTATTCCATGAAAAGATGATTCAGAAAATCTCTACAAAACCATCAAAGTGGTCAAATAGAGTCAGACCAGAGGTTTTTCCACTTTTCATTCCCCCCTTGCTGACAATGGCTCGTAGGAGCGGCCTAAAGGGTTTAGGACTACGAAAAATATACAAGAATAAGGTTGTAGGCATCCAAATTTTGCTAGCAAGAGGCAACATCATGGGAGAGTACCTGAACTGATGCTGAGTGATTTATGTCTTGCATGTCTTCAATAGCACATGGTTAAAAAATAAGAATACCTCAAAGAAAGGAGAAAAAACAATTCTACACTCGCAGAGTGAAAGTCTCTCAGAGATCCCAGCCTGCCTTGCACACAACCATAATTACAGGGGATTGACATGGAAATTCCTTTTTTCTGAAAAATCCAACCACATTTCATTTCCAGTGTCATCCATCAGACCACCACAATTTTATTTATTATTATAAAGTTATATGTTGTTGTTGGAGTTGATGATCTCAGAGACATTTTCCAACCTAATTGATTCTATGATTCTGTGATCCTGATACGGTCTGGAAATGGAAATGAGACATCATATATGCCATGAATGAATGAATGAATGAATGGATAGATGAAAAGTAAATAAAGTCTTGCATCCCATTTTAGCTTAAAAAAGAAATGTTTATATCGTTTTCCCTTACTCTAAGAGTATCCTACATGCCCAGAGGAATAACACATTTAATAAAAATAATCTCAATTCTTTGAGAGTACTTGAGTTTATTTCACTATAAAAGTTTGCAAGAAAAGGCAGAGAAAAGAAAAAAGCCCAAACAACCCAGGCCTTCATATGTCAATATTATGCACTGGAAGTTGAGGGAAGGTTTGTGTGTGCTGTGCCTGAGAGATGTGGAACAAGATCACACCTTAAGAAAGTTTCAAGTCCTTTGCAACATGCACAGAGGTGCATTACACAATAAAAAATGTTTTCCTGCTGAGTGGAATGGCTCAGGGGTGCAGATCTCACCTAGGGTGGGGTTCCCAAAGAGCAAGACTGGAGAAGACTGGGCTGGCTGGTTTCCCAAGGGGCTCTCTGTCACAAACGAACAAGCAGGAGAATTCAAAATTTGGAGGTTGAACATGGCTGGAAAAGATCCAACAATTTGAACTCATCAGTGTGGAAAATAATTACACACTGACAGGTCTCCAGGCCAAAAAAAAAGAGAGAGAGAGAGGGAAACGAGCTTTATTAACTCTTCATGGTTTCCCCAATCAATCAGTTGTTATTTAATTGAACAGTATGTGTAGACACTTTAATACTTTGTACAAGAATGACACTTGTTCCAGCATAAGTTTGGACAACACTCTCAGGCACAGGGTGAGATTTTTGGGGTGTCCTGCACAAATCCAGGAGCTGGATTTGATGATCCCAATGGGTCCCATCCAACTCAGCACTGTGATGTGATTCTGTGATTCTGTGATTCTGTGATTCCGTGATTCTGTGATCCCAAATCGTAATATTTTCCTGAGGGATGGCTTCAGGCTGGGCAGGTTCAGATTAGATATTAGGGAAAAAATTCTGCCTCGTGAAGGTGGTGAGGCCCTGGCACAGGTTGCCCAGAGAAGTTGCAGATTCCCCATTCCTAGAATTGTTCAAGGCCAGGCTGGATGGGCTTGGAGCAACCTGGGATAGTGGAAGGGAGTGGAACAAGGTGGTCTTGAAGGTGACTTCCAACCCACACCACACAATAATCCTATTTAATTCATTGTTATACAGGAGAGAGAGGTGTTCAATGGATAACACAAGGAATTAAAACATGATGTTTTGGGAAAAAAAAGCAAGCTTCACGGTGCTACAAATTTTAAAAGCTAACTGGATTTGGGTAGATCTTTAAAACTAATTATCAAGTGTGGTGTATAAAAATTTGAGCAGAGGGAACAAGGAAAAGGGAAGCGAGCACAGTGTGAATCAGGTTATTTGTGAACTTCTTCCAAATGAGAAAATTCAGCTGTTTGTTTCCTATGTGCTAAATTACAGTTAAATTTGAGAGTCCCAGTGCAGGTTATAGAAGACTTTTCTCTTGCTCCCTTAAAAGCTGAGCTGAAGACAACACACAGATTGCTCAGTTGATAAAATCCCTGTATCAGTGAGGAGGATGCATGCAAATGAGACTCAGCTCCTCACAGCGCCAGGTTTATGGATCTTAAATTATTACAATTTTTTTAAAATAACGATGCTGGGAACAGCAATATTTAGTGAAACTAGGTGCAAACATACTTCGGGGCAGAGCGAGGCACGTTGCCATTAATCTTATTCCAGGGCTGGTGCCAGAAGCTCTGAATTCCATGAGCACCGTCCCGAGGGTTATCTGATTGTCCTCCTCAGCACACGGCGTGCTGCAGCCTATAGCAAGCAAATTAAATGTAATCATATCAGTGCACTGAAATTACACTCCTTTTCCATATGGGGCCTGTGGGCAATAATCATGTTGTTATCCAGTTATCTGTTTCCCTCTAGGAAGTTTTCAGACTAACTAGCCAGAACAAATTCGAAGGCTCTGTCATAATTTCAGGAATTGCATTGCCAGAGGGTTTCTAACACCTCTGGTATTTCTCGCTTTCCTGCCAGGGAAGGAGGAGCTTCTAGGATTGGTGGGTTCTTTATTTTTTTATTATATTTTTTTCATCCCACGTCGTATTTTCTCGTATTCCATTCTCAAGGTGGAGAAACACAAAACTGCAGTGTTCTGCCCATACCCACGGCCATGCTAACAAATGTATTTCCCCAAAATGCTGATATTACACGAGGTTGAATGACATCACGTTGCTGCTTCCAGTTCATTCCTCCTTGACAAGGGTGAGATTGTAGGGCGAGCAATTTGTCAGAGGTACTGAAAACTGCTTGGGAGCAACAATAATTGAGAGTAGGGTGAGTGGGTTCACTGTTCTGACTTGTTTCAGGGGCTTACATTTTGGAAAACAGCCTAAAGAAATATCAATTTAAAGAAAAAACAAAAACAAAAAAACAAAAAAAAACCAAAAACAACAACAACAAAAAAAAACAACAACAACAAACCCAAACCCAGAACCTGGGGCATTTGCTAGGGCCAGACATCAGTTCCATTTAGACCCCAAACCATCCCAAGCTTAATTGTAGGTCTGCTGCTTTAGCTTGTAGGAGTAGTAAAAGCATGTAATTCGATCTAATCAGATGGGCAGAGCAACCAGAGCTTGGTGCCAAGACAGTCCCTGGAACAAAAGGACAAATGTGGCTGCAGGAAAGCAGTTTTACAGCCCCGTAGGAAATTCTTGCAGGGCTACTTGGTCTGCACAGAAAGAGCCAAAACACCTGAGAAACTGCTGGTGTGGAAGCTCTTCTTGTCCTGTCTATTTGAAGGTGAACAAATGTGGTTTATAGAGATTCTCCATGGTGTTTTAGGTGTTCCGCATCCACATTGGTTTTTTTGAATAGAAGTAATCTTTCTTTCTTCCTTTTTTTACTTTCCAATCTAGTTTAAACATTTACTGTTACAGAAAATAAACACCAAATGAATGGGTGGGAATAATGGGGGTTGTCCTCTAGAATTTTTTCAGCCACTGTAGTTAGGTTGCAGTGGTGCAGTCCTGCTGTCACATTGGATTTCTCATGCTTGCATTTAGAAGTTTCAAAGAGAGTTGAGGAAAAAAGTGATTTCTCTCGCCACGGAAGAAATGTAGACAAAAGAGAAACCATAATGACTCAAAACTTCAGTGAAATATTTCAATTAGGAAAAAAAAAAAGGAAAAATAAAAGATGTTTGGTTTTAAGTTGAGATGTAAGCTAAAAAAGCAAACAAGCAAAGCCTACAAATGTGCCTAATTCATAATGGAATCTGCCAACCAGAAATCAGGAAAATGTGAGAAAAGCAAGAGCAGTTATTAAAATCTTGTATTTCTTTGAGGGTAAATTAGAGGATAAATTAGAATTTTTTGTCTGCTATTATTCACCAATCAATCTATTTGAAGGTCGGAAGATGCTCTACTCACAGGTCCCTCACTGGAGTAGAAAAACAAATCAGAGTTCAGCGAGTGACTAGAACAGGAAATCCCTTCAGATGGGAGCAAGCTCTGCTGGATGGCAAAGGCTGGCTTGGCCAGAATCCCAGTCCTTCCAGCAGGAACCCCTCAGGAGCTCGGCCCCAGCAGCTCTGGGATGCTGTCCCCAACCTCTGAGGGATGGGGACTGTCACATCCTGGCTGCCTCTCCCCTGGCAGCGGAGAGGGATTTCCTCCACATCTAATTCTTTCTCTTTTCAGCATGGCCTCGTTGGAACAATTACAACATGGCCCGTAAATTACAGCATCACAAAACCTGACACTGGAATTATTTGGGGATAGGAAGTGTGAACAGATGAAGTGGAGCATTAAAAATGAGAACAATCTGATCTGTCAAAGTGCGATGGCAAATCCTGTGTTTGGGAACAATGGACATATTATAGATGTGCTACACGTTTGTTTGAGTGTGCACGGTTTGTATAAACATTTAAATAGAAGTTCTGCCTTTGTCTGCGTGACACTTTTGTTTCTTGCATCCTAAAAAGAGGCCATTAAATAAGGCAGAAATTAAAGGGGGAAACCGTGACTCTGATTGTGATATAATTCAGCAGGCAGTTAATTAGTAATCAAAGTCTGGGTTTGCCTTAGTTGGAGCTGGGACTGTATTATTGTTTTTTCCTTATGATGAGCTGATATTAGGCATTAGACCAACACTTAAGGAAGTGGAAAGATTTTCAACAGTACTGAGCACCCTTTGAGACAAATACAAAATAGAACCTTTACATTCTCATATTTCAACCTCTTTTTTAATTTCAGTTTGGCAGAAAATAACCTCGAATGAAAATGCTTTATCGTGAAAACAAAGATCTTACATCATACGTATATAAAAGCATAGTTTTGAGATCAAAATAACATCTCTAGACAACAAGTGTCTGCTGGGTTTTATAATTGAGCCCCTGCATTTCCCTCTGACTTTGCTATCCAGCTGTGCTATAGGTCCTTGCTAAACTGTGTGGTCCTTCCACGCAGCTGAACCATCACAGCACCTCATTAAAAATTATTTAATTGAAACTCCTTTCTCTCCAATTTTTTTGGCCTGGTCTTACTAGGCTGTCAATTCAGAAATCTTGCAGATCCTCCTAAAAAACCCAAACCAGAGTAATATGAATTATTTGCCCAGGTAACCAATGCTGTCATTTCAACTTAAATTCACTTAAATTGGTGATAAACTGCCATAGTCCTTTGAGCTGAAAATATCAGGACTGAGTAGGCAGGCTACGGGAGCCTCACTGGGGGAGGAAGGGGTGCTTGGACACGTGTGGCGATTTCCAGACACTTTGTGTGCTGTTAAACCATGCTGTGGTCTACCCCTGGACACCCAAGGCTTTTTATTTCCCAGCTTTCCACGTCCTCTGAGCCTGACTCTTGTTCAGCTCTGTTGTTTTGGCGAGGAAAACATTGCTCTGTGAGGGTGCTGCCCGTTGGCTGAGGAGATCTTTACACTTTGAGCTGCTGAAAGTAAGGCAGCTTTACGTTTAAAGAAGTGCAAGTATGTGACTACTCACTAGGATGGAAAACTTGTTGCTGCAGAAGCATCACCCTGGCTTTCATTAATATTTTTCTTACTCTCTGCAGAAATATTTTTCCTTTCTTTCCAAATAATAAGCAGGAAACAGTTGCTTGTTTACCTTTTATTCTGACTAAGAGATAGACAGAGTGACATTGTAGTCAAGTCTAAACAGGAGAGATGGGGGTGATATCCACGGGTTACAGAGAGTGTCATCAGAATGGAGCCAGAGGAAAAACAAACGTAGCTGGTGCCTGTCCCAAGAGGTATTTGTGCTGTGGCTAACGTGACACGACACGTTGGCAGTGCCATGCTGTGCTGGAAACTTTCCTTTTCCCTGAAAGTATTTTCTCCTATAACATGTTCACAACAGCACCAGGTATAAAATGTCCCGTGCTGGGTTTGAACCCTTCTGGGCTGAAGTTCACTTCTGGAGCTGCTCCAAGCAAAGCCTTCGTGCTTCAGCGCATCTGCAGACTGCCCGTACATCAAGAACCTGTTCTTCTAAAAACACTGGGCTTGTTAGATAAAATGTTGATGCAGAGTTAACTTCTTGTTGCAGAGCCACGGGGAAATACAGAGCTGCACATGAATGGAGAGGAGCGGGGTCAGGCCTTTGGTCATGGCCTGTACACACACACCAGTGCCAGTGTAAGAGTAGATGGGGTAGTGCTGCACACAAATTGGAGAAATCTGATAACCCCACTGAAAAACAGGCTCCTACTGTGCTTTGACCCTGTAATTTCAGCAGCGCAGCAATGCCAGGTAGCCAAGAATAGAAATGTTGTGTAGCAGCAAAAATGTAAATACGGCTGGAATGTGGGTTTGTGGAAAAAAAAAAAGAAAGAAAAGAAAAAGAGTTGTGTTTCAGACCCAAATTTGGTTTGGTGTATATGATGCACATGTGGTGTCTGTTCATTTCAGAGCACCAAGTTCCCTGTCATTTTGACTTTGGCTGCTCTTTTTATTGTTTGTTGTAATGATAAGGAAATGGATTGTCTCCAAGTAAATGAATGCCATGTGTGCCAAGTGTACATGAAAATGTCAATTATTTTGTTGTGCATCAATGCAACCCCACTACAGATTTATTTAAAAATGTTCAGATAATTTCTCCGTATTTCTTCATATTAGCCAGCAGCTGACCCCTGGCTTCTGTGTAAATGGTGGTAAAAACTCTTCTGCTGAATCAAAACTTGCTGATGCTTCAGGGGCAGAACCTACACTGGACATGCACTGATCTTGTTTTTATAGATGAAAACAAGGGAATGAACCAGTGAGTGTCCAAGGTGTGATATCTCTGTTTGGCCTGACACAGCTTGGATGTGCTTTAAAGAATATAATAGAGAATTATCCTTTGCATTTACTGTTCAGGGGAATTTTTTTGCTGAGTTACATTAAATTTCTGTAAGAAATCACAATAATTCTGAAGTAAATTCTTCATTTCCTCATGTTTCCATGTTGATGTGACATGTATTTTTGTAAAATTTATTTTAGTGTAAGATAAAGTTTTATTTTTCTTTTTTAATTCTTGCCAGCACTCTGCTTGCCCAGAGAAGCTGTGGCTGCCCCATCCCTGGAAGTGTCCAAGGCCAGGTTGGATGAGGCTTGGAGCAACCTGGGATGGTGGAAGGTGTCCCTGGTTTTAGCAGGGAATTGGAACTGGATAATCACAGGTTTGACCTGATGATCTCATAAGTCTTTTCACATGCTAGAATAACCTTTCCTTTCGCAGGGCTGTGCAAAATTATTAAAATTTTGGTATTTATTATGAAATGCCTGAGAATTTTTCTGGGCAGGACGAACAGGTGTCTTTCTGTATGTCTGTCAGAATCTTTTCTGAAGGAACAAACACAAACACATGCCAGGCTTTTTATCTGCTGTCTGAGAAAGCACAGCACCTCTTTTGAGAGAGAGCACCAGGGCTCTGTGTGAGCACGAGAACTTTGCCAGGTTGTTTACCAGGAGATTACAGCGACAGATGCTGTAAACAGATACACATTTACCAGAGCAGGGAAGAGAAACCCAGATGGAAATCAAGATTTCACCAGAATACTGTAATTTTAACAAGTTGAATGGATGTCCAGAGCCTGACAAGCACTAGGACTTCATTTTCACAAAGCTTTTAAGCACAGGGCTTAATTATAAACACATGCTGATGAATGTCACTGACCAGCAAAGCCCTTGCACAAAAGATTAACTTCACAATAATATAATAGCTTCACAACAGCAATTTCTGGTGCACTTCCACTTGGAAATCTGCTAATAGCTAATGTTAAAATAAATAACACAAAGGAAACATATATGACTTCGCCTTTCCGTGGCAAAAAGAGCCATAAAATAGGAGAGGTCATGTGGTAAGTGTGATTTACCTGAACTTTAAGTACTTTGAAAATGAAACACCAGGAACAGCATAATCAGTCAGGAGAGCAATTAGGGACTCCATTACCACTCAAGAGGAGCAACAGAGACCGTAATCACTTGCCTGAGGAAATGGTTTTCACATACATTCCGAATTCAGCAGGTTTTCTCCACATATCAGCCGTGTGTGAGTAAGGGAGTGTCCTAAGCTCCTGACAGAGTAAGAATAATGCCCGGGGAATGGGGCTGTTGTTTAGGGGACCTGTCTGTCTGTCGTAATTTATTCGTTTTGCCGCGTATCTGGAAGTAGTTGCTAAAAATGTGCAGAGCCTGGGCTTGCTGAAGGTTTGTGGGACGCTTCAGCTGCTGACGAGGTTTGTGGAGTGTCCAGCAGAGCAGAGGCACCGAGGAACATTTAACTCTGCTGTGCAACAGGAATTGCTACCACGAGCAAGAACAAGGCCTAGAGAGGTCTTTTAGAGGAATCTAACTATTTCAAGATGATAAAACCAACAGCTGATGGGAATTGTCCATGTGGCTAAATTTTAGGACAGGTTTCATGAGACTGAAAGTGGTGGCTACTTGCAGCTGATGGTTTCATTCTGTGTTTCTGTTTACAGAGATGGATATTAGGGGAAAATTCAGACATGACATAGCGATGCAATATTTTTAATAAAGAACAGCAAAAGCCTTTGAAAGTATTGGAAAAGGGTCTGTGGCAGGAAAACAGGCAAATGTGAACACATCTACAGAGAGTAAATAGTGGATGATTTTGGTATATCCAGCCAGGAGGCTCCAACACACGCTTTTTCCTACTCTGTTTTTTCATCTTGTTAAGATGAATGAATGATCTTAATGGCCACCAAAAGCCAATTAGTGACTCCACTCTAGTATGATGAAATATACTCTATACTATAGAGGATTTGTATGTTAAACAGACAGAGCAACCACAGCTCCACAATTACCTAAGCAAGTTCTCCTTTTTGCTCTGACATTTTTCTTTCAGTGTGGGTTTTGTGCCTCCATCAGGGATACTCAGACATCTAGAAGCCCTACAGCTCTGACAGGGCTGCTGGACATCTGGAAATCTGTGTGTGCCAAGTGCTTTGGCATCTCTGCTCTCCATGGTTCACGCACAGTAAATCTGGAATATCCAGGAAGCTTCTCCTCAGGTCCCATGTGCCCAGCTGTGCACGTGCCCAGCAGCTGTTTCCATGTCAGTGGCTTCCTGGCAACTTCCTGGAAGTCTCTTGGAGAAACAGGACAAAACTGCAGCTATTTCACTACAGCTGGGGTGTAAGAAGCTCATTTTGCTTGTGGGTAAGACAAGTGCAATTTGCAGGAGGGTTATTTAATCAGATTATTTCTACATCTGGGTAATTAAGGCTGGAGGAGACTGGAAAGGCAAACTGGAGCTGCATGTGTAGAAATTCTGACTGTGAGTCCTAATCTAATGGTACAACTCACCACGGGCTCAGCTTCAGGCTCACACGTGGTTTTCATGCTGGAGGTAAACACTCATCAGGGCATTCAGCAGCAGGCAGGATCAAGCTAATAAGACTAACCACATCTGCACACCCAGTAACATGGAAAAATTAAAAATTTGGGAGAAGAAGATATGCTATTAATTGCTCCCTGAGAAATACAATCCAGCTTTTTTGGGCTGGTTATAATTGATGAATTTTAGCTGTGGTGCTTGTTAGTTTGAGTTTTATTCCAAAACACTTCCTAGCTGCACTCGTAATCTCCCAAAACACAAATTTTGTGTTATGATGAAAGGTATATTCCTTTACCTCCATATTCTTCACGTGCAGTCTTTGCTTAGCAGTCTTCTCCTGGAGAAAGGAAAGAGCAATGCATGCTCAGCAGTGATCTGGACCTGGAGGGAATTACAGTTCTGTTGTAAGTGCAATAGAGTAGAATCCAAATTTAACACTTAGATTGATAATTAAGGCAGTGGGAGTGGTGTTTTCTTTATCACCAGCCTTGATCTCCCCTAAAACAAGCTTCTTCATGGTGCTCCTCCTGCCTGGAGTAGATTTTATCCCTGGAATGGCAAAGGCCTTTTTTTCTGTCCTTTCATCATGGATCAGGTGGGCCAAAAGGTCCAGTTCTAATGTGCACACGTGCTTGTTAGTTCAATGTACTTATTCTTTTAATAGACTCCTTGGGTCATTTTTTCCTTTTGTGTTTAGCATGATCTTACTGTATCGCTTTTCATTCCTGGCTCTCAGCAGATTCAGTGCTCTGCAGCCTGAAGTGTCAGATTGTGGGTGGTCCATTTCATCTGAGGCATTTTGAGCCAAATGTGAATAGAAAACAGCTTTTGTTCTGCAATTTTGGACTTTACCCCTAAATACCTACCAGACTGTAATCATCCACACATCACACACTGCCAATAAATAACCGATTTTATTATCCAAGTCTCTAGATGGAGAAGAACATTTTTGCTGAATTCAGCTAGAGGCTTGTCTTTCTTTTCTTCCATATCAAAAAGAGTCAGGGATTTTATTAGAGTGGCAGCAGTGTGATTGTTTAGTTTGTTATGCAAGAACATCGATAACAAAGTAAAGAACATAAAGTGGAGTTTAAATGTTTCAGTATTATATAGTTGTATAAAATAAAGCAGAATCTGGCCAACAGAGCATTTCACATCTACGGGGCCAGTATGTGTGAGCAGCTAGAGGCTGAGAAAGCACAGACTTTGATAGCCGTGATAATATAATTTTACAGAAGCACTGAGAAATCGTAGCGAAATCCTAAGGCGTAGTAGAGGTGCTTAAAATAGAAATGCTCTGCAGCTCTCTGAAAGCTCATAATCGAGGTGTCAGGTAAAGTCAAACAGGTGGATGAAGCAGGCAAACAGTGCAGGGAAAGCTGGCAGATGAATTCATGCTGCAACACACAGAATTTAACAGAAAAGCTGATGCTTGAGCCAGCTATTCTCCTAATCTGAGTTCAACAGAGCGATACACAACCACCCCAGCAGAGCTAAGTTCAAGGGAAGAATTTAAGAGGGTATAAATGTGAATTTAACCTTCAAGTTTTCTTCCTCCCCTGTTCAAATATTTGAGAAGTGCATGTTTTCCTGTCCTCTCAAGTCCCCACAAGGATGCTGACAGGGCAGCGTGCGGTAGCTTGGCCACACAACTTCAACAGCTCCTGATTTGAAAGGGTTTGACTGGATTCAGGCAAAAGTTTTCAGTCCCAAGGGGCTTCTCTATTATTTTTATGATGCATCAGAGTTATACTTGTGATGCTGTTCTCCTTCACAAGATCTCAGTGCTCCGATTTGTGGCTCTCAAGAGAGTCCTTACAGCACAGATGAAGGGCATTGGGTTAAATCTCATTTTACTAGGCAACCTGCTTTGTATCATTTTCCTTTTTTTTTTTTCATGGATCAAGAATGCATTTTTGGCATATTGTACACAAACAAATGCTGTTCTGGGTGGAAGCCTATCTGGTAGTTGAAGCAATGAATTGTGGCTCAGTGAGTGATTGAGTCAGCCTCCGGATTCCTGGTTGAGCGTTTTCTATTGATTTATTGTGTGGCCACAGACAACCAGCTCATATCTTTCTGTCTGCTCTATTCTCTCTGTTATTAGTTTTGCATGTAGATATTTACACCACACAACCCTTTCCCCCTGTCCCTTATTAAAAAGGCTCTTTTAGGTCAGGTGAGAGGCTTGGATGGGCGTTTCCACGACCTGGGACTGCCTCTCCCCTGGCCTGGGCAGGGTTTCTGTAGTGCAGGTGCTGTGGCAGGCCATGGCAAGGGATCCTTTGCAAGGATGGGAGCAGGGTGTTCATTGTAAGCCGGGAGTGTGACCCATGCACTGAGAATTTTGGGCAGGTCCTGGCTGCAGGTTACTCCAGCCAGTTTGGGAGGGCAACAAATTTACAGACACATATCTAAATTGTGCTTCTGGAAGTTGTCCGTGTGCGGTGTGGCCGTGTGTGTTTCCAGCTCTCTGTCTGGGTTGAGATTTGCATCTGGTTTTCTGTGCCTCTCTCGGTGTCCCAGTTTCGTGCAGCATCCTCTGGGATCACTCTGCAAGTTATCCCAAATGCCACTGAGCAGAAAGGCATGTGAGTGTCCCATGGGGCCTCATGAATAGTAATGTCATCACGAATTTATTGGAAAGCTCCTGAATTTCACTAGAGTTCTAAGTGAAACTGTGCCCAGTTTGGAGCTTGTATGGACCAAGAAATGTTTCTGTATTCTGTTCAGCCTCAATTTAATGCAAAACACAGTGTAAGGCGTGCCGAGAAACACCTCCTGGTGTATAGCAAATGCTGCATTGTAAAAGGAAGGCATTTCTGGAGGCCATATTCTCCACAAAACAATTGATTACAGGGATAACGATCTGGATTTAAGAGCCTGGGTTCTGTGTAGATTCTATGTCAATCTAGATTTTGTGAGTCCCACTGTGGAGTTGTCCAAAGCCCAGCTCTCCAATGCTCCCAGCTAGATGCAGTTGAAGCTTAAAAGTAAAACTCAATCAAAGATTTTTGGTACTGTTCTGAAGGGTTCAGACTGCACAACTTCTCTTAGAGAATTTCATCTTCTTTCTGCTTAACGTTACTCATTTTAGCTCACATTTAACTAAAACCTTTGTAAATGTGTTAAGCTCATATTATCTCATTAATAATAAATGCTTAATGTCACAACACATGCTGTACCACTGAGGGACTGTATCACTGATACCTCTCTGTTCCAGGCCACTAAACACTGTTGCTGTAAGTGATAAGCAGAAAGCAAATTTCATGGAAAGGTCATCAAATGAAATTATAATACATTGTGTATGGTGTGACAAACCAGGAGTGCCATTAAATCCCAAATGTATCTCCGTCTTGACACCCTTGAGTATTCAAAAATCTTGAATTAGGTGGGAAAAGATCATGGGTGATCTAAAACTTTTGAGGTTTTTAGAAAACTCTATATGCTAAGCTCTCTTTGCCTCATTTTCTGAATTTATTGCAAATGTTCCACATTGCTGAGTTTCCTGCCAGTGACCGGTGTCAAACTTACTTTTGTAAGGAAGGTTATAAATGGAAATTGCCTGAGTTATTCTTGAGGCAATCTCTTGATCACAGAAAGGTGCGAGTATCACCAGGGTTCTGGGGGCACTGGTTGATAACAGACGGAATCTGCTGAATGATGACATAATCGGCAGAGAATACCTCCCTGCACTCAGCATTCTTGTGTCCCTTTTCTCCCAATTTACAAAGAACAAAGGGTATTGGAGAGAGCAGCAGAGCTGAGGCTCTATTCAAGAAAAGGGGAAGAGAAGGTTCAGAAATCCTCAGTGTCCCTTTTATTCTCCCTCTCTCCAGCTGGTCAGAAGGAGGGTCCTTTCTGCCCACCTCTCCCTCAGCTGGGGAAAACCTTGCAGGCACTGGGGATGTGTCTCCTCCCTGGACAAAAGCCAATTTGTCACCAGAGCTTCTGCTCCCAGCTGGGGTCAGAAAGGTGACTTCCACCTTAACAATGCTTGAAACAAGGTCCTGATTATATTTCTCCCAAGTCCTGATTATATCTCTGTCTCTAAAAACAAGCAAATAGAGCTAATTTCCACTACAACTCGTGAACTAATCCGTCTCCAGAAGCTTGGCATCCAACTTAGACGTGTCCACAGGGATGAAAAGAGTTAACTGAACATCCACATAGAGGTTCTTCTCTTTGCTCTGTGCTACCCACCCACCCATCCCGCTCACCAAACAAGTCTTTACCAAAACCGAACAAAATGAAAAACCCTCACGATGACATACACAAAAACAGCACTTGTGATAGAAGCCCCGGAGTGATACAGGGGACAAAAGCAAAATGCTCATCAGAGTGAGTCCTGTGCGGACTGTGTGAGTTGAAAACATTAAAAGCTAATCCCTAAAAATCCGGTCACTTGCAGCAGTTAATGACCTGCTAGTCTGCGAACCATCAGGAGAGGAAGCCAGCAGCAGTTAACACTTGCAGAGCTCGCTTGTTGCTAACAATGGTAATGAACCATATCTTGGACTTGTTATCCTACGTGGTGTAGGAGAAACACGGCGAGTGCCTCAGAACGACAGCGAATAATTGAAATATTAAGGCAGAGAGGTGAGAAGAATTACAGATGGGTCCGGGAATAGAAGCGGAGCTTTACAAACACGGGGTACGAGGAGAATAGCGCCAGTGTGACCCAGGGTGTGTTTAAAGCTGGGGACAGGACATTTCCTTCCCGCAGGGAGCACGAAGGGGGAGAGGGAAGAAGGAAAAGGGGAATGCAAATGAGTGCTGGCAGTCACTTTATGGGCTTACACTTTGCTCGTTCTTCTGGCTGCCAGACCGAAAGATATTACAAAACCCCCGGTGACTCAGAAAGTTCAGAATTTCCCAGGGAAAGCTGGTCAGGAAAATTCACATTCTTCAACTCCCTGACTAATAGGAACCTCCACAGGTACCCGCACAGGTTACTTCCCCAAAAGAGAGAGGTGTGCAGGAATTCCTTGTGCCTGCTGCTGAACCCAAGGCTGTGCTCTCGACAGCTCTTGCCTTTACAGAATTATTCATTCAGAGCTATTCATGCTCTGTTTTCAGCATCTTTTTTTTTTTGTTTTTTTTTTATTTCATGGAAGCAGCCACAGGATGCAAGGGCAGTATCAAAGGATACCTTTGGGGTGTCTCTGGCTGCCTGTGAAGTTTCACGGACATTTGTCTACAGTTTTTTGGTGTTCTTTATGTAGTGACCTGACCTCTCACTGCTCAATATTTGTGAGACTGCAAACTGAATGCTTTCATATATTTTAAAAATAGGCTTCTCTAACAGCTAAAGTAGGACTTTGAATGCCCTTGATTAATGGTATAAGTGGTTGTTTTGTGCCTGGGACACTTTTTGTTCTCCTTCTGTCAGATACCAATATCTGTGCAGAAAAATTCCATGTGAGATCAATTCTATTAACTGGCATATGGGCAGGGACAGCAGAGGCGAGGGGGATCCATTCTAGAGTTGGGACAGAGTCAAATCTGGGTTCATATAAGTTTCTTCTATACCGAAGCTTCAGAAATTAGGAGTGGTGATTTATGAGCTTTTGACAAATTTCCATCTGCTCTCATTCCATGTAGTTTTTTTTCCCCCTCGGAGTTCAAAGGCTGTCTGCTGCAGAGCTGCACTGCCCTGGTGATATATGGCTGTCTCTGAGGCTGTCAGAGTTCTAATTTTAACGCTGACAGAGCTCTGTGCCTTAATTCAAGAACCACCCGAAGAGCTCCAACGAGCAGGAAACCTCCCCTGCTCAAACCCAGCCAGCCCAGCAGTGTCTGAACCCTCATTTGTGCAAATAAACCTAACAACCTCCAGAAAAAGTTGAGCTAGGAATGTTGTTGGGGATTGGAGGGGAATTGGTGATGATGTAATTTTGCATCATTTCTTTCCTGACTCCTACATTCTGCTGCAAAAGTTATTTCATTTCTTTTTTTGACTATGTGTAGCTATCAGCATTTAGAAAAGAACAAACCATGGGGTTTTTTCCCCAACTCTGCATTTTTGAGCTTTGTGTAAATACAAATGCCTCAACTTTTCACTCTTTTATTGTGGAAAGTTACAAATTCAGGCATGGAAAAAAAGGAACAGTACTGAGTAACGTGTTGCACATTTATTGGCTGAACATTCATTATAGTAGGGATTACATAGATCACACACTACACACAAAAAGAAGTAAAGATGCTAAAAATCCAATAACAGAACATATTATTTGACTAATTCTATTAATACTAAGTTCAGTTCCTCCCTCAGTTACAAATACACAGGTCTCAATGTGGCAATAAGAGGCCAATATAGGACAAATTAATCATATTTTGTCATTACCCTCAGTTTCACACCTCTCTAACTTTAAAAAAGCCCACCCTGTGTTCTAATATATCTGGGAAGAAATCCATGTGCATCATTCTGTTAATCCTGCAAACATGTTAAAATCAAATTTCAGATTTCCTCCACATTTTCAAGTAAGATCCTTTTTCATGGCAAATGCCTTCTTTTCAAAACAAAAATGTACATCAGATATTCACATGATTTACTAATATTTAGTTGTTTTTAAAGTGAGACTTTAATTCTTTTTAGATAGATGTAAAAGGGAAACAAACAAAAAAATAAATGAAAATGCAAAATAAATTGATATTATTTCTCTCTTCTCTTCCTTCTCTGCCTTCCAACCCCAAGATGAATTTTTCTGCACCTCTGCACAGGGAAAACCAATATATTCCAAATTGTTGAACATCAGATTTTTTTCCAAGTTTTGACAAAATTTTACTGGTCTTCAGTCTCATAGGATGGCCAGCTAAAATACCCACTCCCTCTCTGTTTCTCATGCAAGTTGGTAGTGGTGTGTTCCCTTTTGGGTGCAAAACACTGAAGTTACTTCACACCCATGGATGTGGATCCTGCTGCCAAGGGATGAATGAAGCTGGGAAAATAATGTGAGAAAGGGAGAAAAAGAGCCAATCACGAGGTTCAAGAAGTAACAATTTGCAGTTAAACTGAATTGCTCAGAGGGAGGGCAGCGATGGGGGAGCAGAGCTTTTTGTGAGATAAGTCCCATTAGACAGGAGATAGAGGAATACTTTGAACTTGGGCTGGATGTAAAATGGATGAGGGCTACCAGGACTGACCTTTTTTTGAATTATGATGATCCTAACAGGGAGAGTTAAGTGAAAACTGATGGACGGAAAGCAGGGCTGCAGTTAACTGGAAAAAGAGAGCATTTGGCTGTTTGAAGGTCCATATGTAAAAGCAGAAAATTTCAGTGGACATCCACAGATAATGAGGGGCATAATTTATTCAAGAAACTCTCCTTTCAGTTGGCAGCCACAAGCACAGTACCATGGTCTTTCTGTCCCTAAGCAGTCCCTGTACCTAGATTTTCTTCTTACTTCTTATTGTGGCACAAAAATCTTTTCAATCTCAGCATCTTTGCAATGTTAGGGCTTCAGGCAACTATTAGAAAAATTCATAAGAAAAACAATTAACCCTCTTTAAGTCTATTTATACTCTGTTTTCATGGCTTCACATTTCATTTCCAGAAAGTGCAACGGAATTTACTGCTATGCTCCCAAGTGCTACTGGCAATGTTATTACTCTATTTATTATGATAGCAGTGTTTAATCACGATGTACGTAACAGTATCAAAGAGTCTCAGTTATAATCCCTTCATTATGAAAACCTTATGACGAAACCCAGCTTTTATTATTGAAGAATAATACTGTAAGCAGCAGTTGCTTTGAAGGGCAACACAGAGGCCAAAGGTAAAAAAAAGGCCAGCAAGATTCCCAAAAGGTTCTAAACAGTAACGGACATTATTTTACATCTTAACACTTGTTTGCTATCTGAAACAGCAGGAGTCAGCCTGAAATCGAAGGCTGCTTTTTAATTGCCTGTTAAACTGTGCAGATTTTTACCAACACAGCTCCAAGTGTTTCATGGGACCCTATCCTGACCATCTGAAATATTTTGTGCAGTAAGGTCCCGTCGATCGTCTCTTTTATGCGCTGCAAACAAAGTGCTCTGCTGCTAAGCCAGGCAGAATTAGGCACAAGCCATACAGGATTCCAGAATTAGTTCCACTGCATGACACATGTTTTCAGAAACGGAGCAGCACAGCGTGCAGCAGCACGCAAAGGGATTTCCAGGAAACTCAGAAAAGGCTACGGAAGGTTTGGATTGCACTCGCTGCATCCGCGGCTCTCCCCGTTTCTGCCGCACCAAAAAGCCTTTGTGGAACCGTTTTTTGTGCACAGCCTGTCACTTTCAGTACATCTAAATAATTTATAAAGCTCTAGGGGGTAATCTCTGAGCGGGCTGGGCCATTAGAGCGATCACAATATTCTGTAGCAGGTCAGGTTTCCATATTGCAAAGGGAGCCCTGACCTGTCAGGCTGTGGCACAGAAGTTTGGACTCCAGGCCCAGTCTTTGCCTGTGAACTTCAAGTGTGCTGTAATTTATGACTTGCCTGGTGCAGCTAATGCAGGTTTTCTCTAGTTTGGATCATGGATATTTGACTAACGAGCCAGGCTTGTGCCCATCTGCCCTTGTGCTTGTGGATATTGACTTCCTTATCCTTGCGAGTGCTCAAGGAATTTTATTGGGAAAAGGCAAATGTCAAAAGTGTAAAGCTACTTTAATAAAACTGGCTGAGATCAGGTTTCCTTGCTGGCTGCCTGCCATTGAAAATCCCTTTGTTAGCTTTTTAAAATTTCCTGTGACAAAAAGAGCCCTTTTCATTTCTTTCTATCAGATCGAGCAAGTTTAATTAAAATGTGAAGAATTTGACAAAAAATGTCATAGCACAGAAATCTTGGGGCTACCTTCCTTTTGAACCTGCCTGATTTTGTGGTTTACATAATTTTAAGGACAGTTCTGAATCTCATTGATGTAGAAAGCATGAAAGAACAAGAATAATTCATGAATTATATTACCAAATTTTACTGTGATTTTATCCTTCCATTTTCCAGGGGCGCTGAAAAAAGTTTCATGAAGCACAGGGATCATGAGCTGCTGTGGGGGTAAAGAAAATAAAAAAGAAAGAAAATACATGTAAAATGTGAACACAATGAAACAATTAAAGCAAATGAAAGCATTTCTGTGCAGCTGGAACCCACGATTGATATACTGTGCACTGGACTGAGAGTTGGAGGAAACACTCGTTGTCCCTACAGCTGCTTTGATTGGCAATACTGAAGTTAGCATAAGGAGCTAGTGAGATCAAATGCAGCATCCAAGTAAAAATCCCAGTGTTTGACTAGAAAGAAAATAGTAGTTACAGGTTTGGACATCCACTGTTTAATTTGCACTGGGTTATTCTGACATGTAAAGTACTTGGCATGAACAAAGGGTTTTTACCAAAACTATTAGACTCCATTAAAAAGGAGTATTTTAAAATGCTTGGAACGTCTTAATATTTTAGGCATGAAAAGAGACGTGATCGGGAGAGTAAATACAATTTTGGTGTCACGTAGCTCTTGGAAGTGTAATGAAATATTAACAGAGTGGTGAAGCACAAGTTAAATTTCACAACAAAGCCACCTTATTTACAGTAACAAGATGTTTGGTGTCACTTGGTACAGGGCAGTGAAGGGCAGGCTGCAGAAATCCCAAGAGGTTTGACACAGGTTTCCGTAGCCACACCCTGCATCTCTCTGCTCTGTTGGTGTGCGTGTTAACTCAAAAAGAGGACGACTGCCAGATAAAACTTGTTCTGGCATCCCTGGCTTCTCGATAGCGGCTCACCTGCGGCCGTTCTCAGCAGCTCTGCGGATAAAGGAGCGGTGAAAGCGATGCCTGGTCCCAGCGCTGTCCTTGTGTCACACCGCAAAAGGCCCTGGGGAGAGATAAGGGACTTATCAGCACCTCACAAAGCAGGAGATACAGACAAGCATCACACAAGCCAGCACGGGACTCATTCCAAACATTCTTTTTATCCTCTAATCACCCTTATTGGATTCTCTTTGTTCCTCCACCTACTCCAAGGAAACAATGCCCGTGTGGTCCTTTCCTAATGAGGAACAACTCGGGTTCCATAGAAGATTTTGCCAGAGCCAATAAAAAGAAGCGGCAGTAGCTGTGTTAAAATCCCATTGTTTTTTAAGAACACAAAAGGAGAATTAGCATGGCCTAGCCTTGGGCCAGATCTGCTAATTTTCTGCAGTGCAGTGTCATTACACATTTCAGGAGGCTCTCGGGAGCTGATAGGAACCATCTGAACTGCAGAGTTACAAAGGCATTCCAGTGTCTCTGATGAAAGGAATTAGCAGGGAGGCCCCCAGAGAGGTGGGAAGCCCAAGAGGTGTGGGAGGCTGGGACAGGGGGGAGGCTGAAAGATGTGGGAGACCCAGGTGGAGATGGGCACTGAGAGGGTGTGTGAGACCCAAAAGGTGTGGGAAGCTCAGGCAGATGTGGAGGACAGGAATATGTGGGACGTGCAGGCAGAGGTGGATTCCCAAAAGGTGAGGTAGGACAAAAATTTGTGGGACAAAAGGAGGATCAAATCTGTGCAAGGGTCAGACTGACCAACTGTGAGTTCCCAGCTATTCATAAACACATTTAGTTCTATTTTTAAACCTTTCCAAACACTGCTTAGTTCCTGTGTGTTTTGAAATGAAGTTATCTCAGAAACATAACTCTGGTTCCAAGACTGCTCTGAGCTCTGGAAACAGGAACTATGTGTACATCATGTTTCCCTCACACTGGATTATAACATGGAATAGGTGAGGAATGGCAACATTTAGAATTGGGTTAAAATACACATTTCTTTGGCTCAAATTTAATTTAAAGACCAGCAGCTTCTAATGACTCCTGGGCATCTTTAATGGTCAGCTCATCTCTGGGTGATTGTTCAAGGTACTCTGCTTGTGTTTGGTGGAATTCACACAAAGGAGCACTACCCTTAGTGAATGAGAGACTGAAAACATACGGCCAAGAATACCATTCTTCATCTTAGAGACATAAAACCTAAAAGCAGATATGTAGAGTTCAGAAATACATTCTTAGGTAGGGTATTACAGCTACATTTTCAACAGATTAATTCACAGGACTAGTTTTTTTTTAAAAAAAACACCTCTATTCTTTCATTGAAGATGAAATTCATAAAAGCAGGCTGGGAGAAAGAGATTTTTTCCCCTGCTACATTCAGGAAAGGGTAGAAAACTATGTGCAAATAATACTGTGTGTTTAATTTTAGCTAAGTGTGGGCAAGCTTTGCCGTGTCAGTTGAAACTAAGAATAAAATACCCTGTGTGTATTCAGCCCTTAACCCTCAAGAATCTCAGAGCACTTGAAACACACCAAAAACTCTTCACCCCATGCAGTCACAGTGCTGCTCAGGGCCACAATGGAGCTGTTGTTCAGCTGCATGAAGAAATGCCAGAGGAGGGTAGGAAGTTAGGAATAATAGAGTATATTCAAATATAACTTTTAGGAGTATTTAGGTAGGCTGAATGCAGCTACCTGGAATTTGGCCACAAGACTCAGCTTAACAGCCCTGCTCTTGTCAAAAGCGGAATAAGATCTTTAATTTTTCCATTCCATTTCCATTAATCACCAGAAGTGGTCATGAGGTTTTCCACCCCAGCCAACAGTCAGGCTTTCCAACAGCAATACATTTCCAGGGCACCACATCAATGCTGCTTCAGAGTGCCTCCCACTGAATCACCAACCAAATGTCCTCCACATCACGATTTCCCATCTGAAAACTGACCAGCTCTCCTGGCCATCCAGATGATGACCTGAGGGTCTGAGGGCCTGTGTTTTTATTGAGAGGGCTTTAACCCGACTTCAGGAAATCTCTTAGGAAGGTTTAACTTCGCTGACAGGCTGAGTATAAAACAACAATTGCCCTAATCTACAGTGATTTGCTATTTAAAAAATGAAGCAAATTTAGATAACAAAAATATAACAAAGAGTCGATATTATAGAGTGATTTTTTTAGCCAAATTACTCTAGGTTCTTGATGGTCTTTGCGGGGTTCTGAATCCAATTAGTGTCTGTATATAAGGAAAAAAAGTCAAAGCAAAATGATACAATCCTCTAATTACAGAGCCAAAGATATCAGTGTACAGTATACAGAGACAGGAAGGAGAAAACTGATGAAATGTGGCCTGATAGGGAAGGAGCGTTCTGTAGCTAAAGAAGGCACAAGGAATTATTGACAGTAAGATTTTGCTGTGAAATTCAGTCTGTGTAAATAACATCCCTGCCAGATGCTGCAGTTAATTAAGATAGCTTTAACAATTCTACTTTATTTTTTTCTTTCCAATTAGAGGACAGTATTTACATTTCTGGCCAGAGAGACTGAGGCTCTATAACATTCAGAGTAATTGCCAGTGCCTGACTTAAGGGATGTTCCTAATTGGACAAGTTCTGTACTTTAGGCTAAGAATTATCTATTGTGTCTTGCATTTGTTCCAGTCATAGGACATTATGGTCACTGTGTTTCCTGGCAGGGCTGGCAGCTGTTCCAGTGTCAGCTCTTCAGGCTGATTTACCTTACAGCCACACACAAAACTGAAATACCCTATCTACAAACACATGCTTTGCATTTGAACTAGAAGAAAGCACTGTGAGAACTGTGGAAAGGTAGCTTTTTTTGCAGGTAAAGGTTAATTTTTGTACATTTAGAGTATTTTTGGCTTGCAGAGAAGTTTTCTATTTTATCTTCAGTAATTCTGAATGGTTTTACTGTTGCTCTTAGGATGACTTGGAAAGGAAAAGTTAGAAATGTAATATTTAATACCTGGAAGAGACTTATTCAGATGTCTCTCTTCTCTGTCTGTATTTATATTTTAAGAGTGTCTTAACATCTACCATAAGAACAGGTCTTTGTTCACAAGCTACTGCACACATCCAAATGCAGTGAGACTTTAAAAACCTCAGAATTTTAGAACTCAGCCAAGGTTGGCAAAATTCTTTCTGCCTGTTGCTGAGCTCTGGTGTTTGAACACAGTGACATGTGCTGAGATTTTTTGTGTCCTGTGGACAAGGGGGTGATCAAAATCCTGGGGGCTGATAGTGGGAGGGAAAACGGGACACAACAATTCATAAGGAGTCTCAAACCTGAGTCTGCCCGTTTTCCAGACTTGGAAAGAACTTTGAAAGCCTTCCCAGAGCAGCTCCTGGTCACCAGGGGATGCAGCACTTACGGGGACACTCGGCTTCTAAAGTTGGGTTTTTTTCTGAGTATCTCAGAAAGTGTAGCAATGATTTACCTTTTAATGAGATGAACTCAGCTCTTGCATTTATAGGTGCTTTTGATGGTGTTCACTTTGACAGGTATTAGCCCCCAACATCCCAGAATTCTTGGGTTTAGGATATGAGAAATCCAAGACAAATATTAGCAGTGATGGGTAAACCTACCTGGCATCTTCTCATTTCTGAAAGCACTCCAATCACGAAGTTTATTGGTAAATGGTAGGAGTAATGAAGTTTTCTAAGGCAAAATCCACATAATTTCATTCTGTAAATAAGATACTAAACCAGAAACATTAGTGTCACTTTTTCTGGAAACCTGCTAAAAATAAAATAAAATAAAATAAAATAGATTTACTAAGGATGGGTAGAATTGAGGCTATTTAACCACTGGAGAAAACGACAGCTCACCTTCCTGTCACATGATCTCTTTCCATAGTTTGCCCAAATCCCCTGGGTACAGGTGATCAGACATTCACTCTGATGAAGGCTATTTATGCATGTATTTTAACAATTAAGACCTAAATTTTCAACTTAGGGTGCCAGGAACAGCTCAGCAGGTCCTGTGAGGGCTCAGCTCACCTCCTCAGGGCCTAATTCAGGGCCTGCATTTCCAGAGATTAAACACTCATGCTGAACATGGACTATGAACCACTGTGGCTGGGAAGTTCAAAAATGTGTGCACGAATTTTTTTCCAGTTTGCACCTCTGTGGGGCCATTGGTCTCTTTGCCATCTGCCTCTTGCAGGTCACTGGAAATGTTTTTGCTGACCTTTGTGGGCACACTCGGGTTACCCACCATGCGATCACGTAAAATACGTCTGAAACCACTCCGCTTCATCTAGTGTTGTTTCAAAATAATTTCCAGTCCATTAATTACGGTCTGCAAGCTCTTCTTTAAAGAGCCACTTTGATGTTGATGAGTCACAGTGCTCAAGCTTTCCTCCTTGCCATTGCACTTCCTCAAGGCATAACCTTGGTGACTTTTGCCCCGAGAGGCGAATGGCTCTGTGACAGGATCTGGCCTTGTGTAAACACCCTCAAGAGCCACTTCCCTCAAGCCAAATACTGAAGCTCACTTGAAAAAACACTTTTAAGAGACCTTTTCCATTTGATGTAGCTCCACACAGGTATTTAGTGACAGCTAAGTGTAATCCAAGCTTACACAAGTGTTGGGGTAGAGCTGTGGGTCCTGTGCCTTTAGCTATCCTGTGCCTTTAGCCATCCTGGTGCATGTTAATGACTGGCAAAGGTATGGCTGAGACCAGAACCTGCCTCTGCTCCTGCTACACCTTCCCAGCAGGAGGGCAGATGGAGCAGCTTTATCCTGACAGGGGAGAAGAGGGGTGGCAAGAGCTTGCCCTGTTTGCAGCAGTGCTGCTGGAGATGGTCAGGCAGAGACCTGTGCGGGTTTCATGGGCATCTCTCCATCCCAGCCCGGTGGGAAACAGGTGAACTTAAACTGTGTGTGACTTTACACCTGCCTGCTCCACTGCAGAGCAGAGCAGAGTTTAGGAGAAGCCTTGAGCAGCTGTCAGGGCCCTGGCCCATCAGAGATCTATCAATTAAAGCAAGATGTGGCAGCAGTGTTTGCTGTCTCCCAGCTGAGACGCACATCTGCCTGCATCCCAGTTTGGGCACGGCTGCAGTGAGCTGGGAGGCTGCGCTGGGCTCGTGCCAGTGCTCGTGCTTGGATCTCACACTCCGTGCACGGACCTGGGGCAGTCGCTGTGCTCCAGCCTGCAGCATCAGGCCCTGTGTGTTATCCTTGTGCAACCTTGACATTTTACCAGCCTGAGAGTTTGGGAGCAGTGAGGTACGGCACAGCTTCGCCTCCTCCTGTGAGGAGAGCAAGAGAGAGGCTGCAACCATTTGAAATTCAGGAAGGGGGTAATTCACAACATTTTCACAAGACTGGGGGACTAAAGATCGCACAGAAATGGTGTAAAAGGGGGGCATAGGCTCAAGGACACTCTTCATCAAACCAGTCTGTTGCCTTTTTCACACTGAAACAAGCTTGGTCTCATGCACTCCAAGCTGACGTGTGCCTCTTATAAAATCATCTGTTTTGTCATGGGTGTTATAATTCTCTCTTCTCCGTTTCAAGGACACCAGTGGGAGGAAATCAAAACCTCGCAGAAATGTGTTTTCCCGCTTTGCTGTTATTCCCAGAAGTCACTGTCTTCCTTCTGTTGTGTCTAATTCAAAATAACAGGTTGATCCCCTCACAAGCATCGACCTGTTTTGTAACATGAAAAGGAGTCAGTGCTATCAGTTATCTCCCACATTATCCTGCAGCAAGCTGTTCTCCAAGGGTAGCCAGCTTGAACGGCTCACGTTGTTGTCCACAAAAGAGAATCACTCGTCATTCCACTGTCTCTGTGCCAAGATGTGGCTTCCAATGAGGTAATTGTTTTGACAGTTTGAGAAAAAAAAAAAAAAAAAAAAGAAGCCAAAAAAACATTAAAAAGTAAACAGTCATACATTTCTACTGGCTGGGGGCATTTGTAAAAGGAAGATGAAATATATCCAAAGCTTAAAACTTCAAGACACTGCTGAATGTTATGGTTTTATACAGAGGCAGCATGTTACAAACCTGGCATTATTAGCTGATGATGTAAATTCCATGACTGTTTCATAGCTGTTGTTTTTAACTGCTGTGCTGTTTGCGTGTTTGAATCTCCATCTATGCACTAATTCTATGTTTATGGGAAATAAAATAATTTCAAATCTTGGTAATTGTTAGCTCCATCTTTGACACAGAGCTGGCAAAGAGGAAAAATTGCTTTTCTTGGAGATCTGCAGACTTTTAGAACTGAATCCAAGGTTCTGCCTGCAGTGGGCTGTTTGTGTGGCTGTGTGAGACATTTTCAGTGAACCCTGAACCAGCTCAGGCTTCGCCTGGGCTCAGTGCTCAGTGCTGAGTGTCAGCCTGGCCTGGCAGAGTCCCTGCAGACAGCCTGGGGTTTGTGTCCAGCTTCATGCAGTGGCTTTTTGCTCTTGGGTTAATCCCTAACAAGTTCTCTGTATCCTCAGGGCTCAGTAATATTCTGCAGGACTGGAAGCTTTGCCATTTTCAAGGCAAAATGTACTTTCCTGCACGTTATCCAAGAAAAATGTTGTTAAAGCCAGACAGGGAGGAATAAGGCATCCTTAACGATTTCTTCATTGATGAAGAGCTCCAGAGGCAGATATTTGGGAATATATACACACCTACAATAGGCATATATGCTATTTTCAATTGCATATCTCATCTATCTACAGTGGCTTCTGGAGTTTCACATCAAGTGCAAGAAATGTGGTGAGTGAGATGCCAAAAAAGACAAAGTGTTTAAGACCAGATGAGCTCAGATTTTCATTCCTCCAATTCCCTTTGCCTGGAAGACAGCTTGTTTTAGGAGCAAAACTGTCCTGGCTGATGCTTAGTGCAGCCCCATAGGGTTTAATAATCAAGGTGATCTTAAATACTTCTATAAAATTCCTGATACCATCTACTGCATCTGCCAGTGCTGAAGTTATTTGAGTTTACTCCCAGGTTCTCCAGAACTTCAGGTTTTATCACATGTCTTCTCCAACCTTTACCTGGTAACACCAATGGTGCAGAGTTCATGTAAATTTTATCTCAACCTCATCTGCAGGCTGTTTGAATATGCATTGCTGTGTTTACTCTCATTATGGGAATCCAAGGCTGGGGAGCATGGTGGATGTTTTGGGAGCACGGGATTTGCTGGGTTCCTGGCAGGCACTTTCATCTCTCCAGGCTTGAAGTTATCTTGGTTCTTTGGGGCTCTGCCTCTGCTTGCTCCTTGTCCTAGACAAGGTGGGGTCTGGATCACATTACACACTCTGAAAGCTGACTTCTGCTTGCCTTGGGCTTGTGGAGCTGTGAACTGCTGGTATTTGGGGTTTCTGTGGCTGGCTGGGGTCTGCCTGCCTGTGCCTGGGGGTCTGGCTGCTCTGGGATGGGTTTCAGGGGAATGAGTGCTGCCCAGCCATGGCCCAGCACCACCACGATGCTGCTGGAGGCAACGGCTGTGGGAATTCTGGAGACATTTCCATCTGGGTCTCTGCCTCAGGTGAATTTAGCTCCCAGCACTACTGTACAAATTAAACTTTTGGGGTCTTTTGATTGCAGGAATCTAAGCTGGTGGCCTACCTGAAACCACCAGCTAAATGAATTCACCTTCCCTCCAGCCTCCCAAGGGAAAACTCTCTGTCAGAGAATTGTGACAGGGAAAGAAGAGACTCAGTCTCTGGACAACATGCAGTCTGCACTTTGGAGATGTCCCAGTGCTCACAGCTCCACATACCTCAAAATAATGGACTTCTGTCCTCTCTGTGTGTCCTCCATATGTCAGGTCTTTCTGCCAAGCTTTCTTATTTCCCCAAATCTCCATTTCTCTCTGTAGCAAATCCCTGGTCAGGTTTGATTCTTGGGCTCTTAAGGGACTTACAGATAACCTCACTTTCCTTGCACATCTCTACCCAAGTTACTGCTATTCCTTATCTCTAAATGGGACCACACCCCTCAGCAGTGATTCTCATGATAAAAGGACTCACGCTGGATATTTTCAGAAGGAATTGAGCAAGATATACTGGAAAAGGTAGGACAGGTAGCTGCCACTTTTTCTAAGCCTTCCCAAGAGTGATTGCACTTGTCTCAGGAAAGGCCTATTCTTACTCTCCTGCTGACTTTGCCAAGAACAGGCCTCTCTTTCCAAGGGAGAAAGTTATTGGAGAGAGGAACAAGCAGACCCAAAGCGTTTGTCTTTCCTCCCAAGTGTCACCCATGGTTTCACACCCCTCTGCGTGGATTTCAGTGTGAATGCTCTGGTAGAGCCAATAAAAGAGCAAAGCAGGAACTAACACGAGGGATCAAACACGCTGGACCAGGCCCCTGCAGGCTTTGTGGCACTGCAAGGTGGCACCAGGCACTGCCGAGACAAATTGTGCTTTTCATACCTTTTATTATTTCGCTTTGGAAAGCTCTTTTTAAAAATGCATTGACTGCAAAGCTTTGCTGCAGGTGGTAGCAAACAACAGAGGCTTTTTTGTAAATGGCCTTTGAGGAACACCAGGCTCTAGCAGGCAGAGTCTGTCTCAGCCACGGCTTTGGAACAGCGCAGAAAGGAGGCTCCCCTGGATGCTGGGGGTGCCCCTCACCTAGACATGCCTCAGCCACCACTAAACCTGGAAGACTTGAGCCCAAGATAGGTAAAATATGTCTGGTCTCTGGCTGCAGACACCGGAACTGATCTCGAGCCTTGCTGGCAGACCTGCGAGCCGCTCAGGAGCCGCAGAAGCGCGGGCAGCAAACAGGGTGGGGTGTCCTCAGCACACGCAGGGAGGGCTCGGGGGCTGGATGTGCTGCCCTGATGCCAAACCCAAACTCTCTTGCCATGAACAGGCAAGTTTTTGGAGTCGTGACTCAACTAATAACAGGATGGTGCTGTGTTCCTGGCCGTGCTCAGATGTAAAACTTGATGTCCGCTACGACTGCTTGTGCTCATTAAAAGACCCCGCGAACACATTTTGCAAGAGTTTGGGTGCTGGTCCCTGCGTTCTCTTTGGAATCCCAAGTGCCTTGGCCTAAATTACTGCTGCATTTTCCGCTGGATAAGTTATTTTTTATTCTGCTCTTTGCAAACACGGTGCTGCAGTTAATGAGGGCTGTGTAAGCACCCACTGGATCAACATGTACCAAGGCTGGGTGAGCTCATCCTCTGAAGTGCAAGATGTCAGTGGGGTGTAATGTTAGGAGCTCTTACTTTTTTCATCCACTCTCTGCTGTTTCAAAGAATCAGAATGCCCACTGCAATAACAATGCTACATCTTCCCTTCACTTAGCACCTTTAATGGAGCACGCTTTACTTTAGAAAGCCATAAAACACCAGGCTTAGCACAGCCATTGCCTGGCATGGTTTATTTTCCTCTCTTGGATTTCAGATAGAACCAACACAGCACATGTAAAACGAGAAAGGTTAAAATAAACAATCAGATTTATTTTACTCGCTTTTAAAAATATTTAAAGACTTTTGTGGATTTATAACTGCAGCAGTAACAGTTTCTGCCTTATGTCACGAGGGGGAAAGTTGTGGCTTTGTTTGAAACTGCACAAGAAACATCATTGCAAGAGATACATGAGTCAGGCATTGCCATTAGTCAGTGCTTATTCACTGAAACCTGCCCCTGAATTGATCTAGGCCAAGAAGTCTAAAGAGTGGCACATTTCAAAAGTAATTATGTGATTTAGGGGAGGAGTTTTCTACTCTTTTTTCTGTGGGATGTGTCTCTCGAAATGACTGGTGAGGTTTTGATGGGCATTAACCCCCTAAAATGTCAGAAATTTCTGAAAGGCTACAAACCCAGTAGTTCTTCAATACTGGAAACCATCTCCCTTTTTCCTTAGGATTCTAGACCTGCTTTGGGAAAAATCAGTCTCAGATTCTGTTTTTCATAACCATGACCCCAACTTTCATCTTCAACATTTACTGTGATTCATACCCTTTTTACTTCATAGCAGCATGGGTCAGGATAAAAAGGGAAATAATCAAAGAGAAGCAGAATCTCAACTCACATTGGTGAAACTTTATCCTGTTTATTAACTCTGCTCTGCGAGCCACAGTATATTGTGCTTGGATCTTGTAACACTCCATTTTAGAAAATAATAGTCAAAGTGGTGTTTTAACCAGAGTATGAGGGTTTTAATATAAAATGTGCCTTTCCTTTAAATCGATTGCAAATGTACTTTCCAAATATTTTACTTCGTAAAAAAGGATTCTTGGAGGCATTCCAGTGCCTGGTATTTTCCAGCTAGCTAAATGCAGATAATTCCCCTTTCAAACACGCCTTGAGAGGCTTTGCAAATCCTGGCTGGATGGTTTGGAGGGATGTAGGAAAGGGCAGGAGCTGATCCTTGCAGGTGTCACCCCGATGGGAAGCAGGAGGATCCCATGGGAAGGGCGAGGAGAGGACCTGGGGTTGGCTGCAGGGAGCACACACATGTGATGAGGATACACAGTGTGAACAGCACTGCACAGGCTGGGGCTGATCCCAGCCCGTGGAATCCCATGGAATCCCATGGAATCCCATGGAAAAGGTGCACATAATGATAGCAATAATAGTGATGATAACAGAGAACTCATAATCTTTTATTACCCCTGTGACACAGCCCTCCCCAGGCCAAAATCTGTCTGCAGGATCCACTGAGCCCAGGGGTTTGTTGGCACAGGCAGAACTGACTTGTCAAAGCTCACTGAGAAGCGCAGGGGAAGAGAGGAACCTGGATTTCAACCTCCAGCCCAATGGACAAATGAACCCTTTTTGTGGCACAGTCATTTCATGAGGTGAACTGCAAGATGCATTTCTTTCATGCTAAATTATTTTAATCTAAGTGGAAAATGGGGGATAGTAATCCACTAAAATAATTTTCTGTAGCACCTGCTTTTGACTAAGTCTCTCTAATGGTGTTGAAAGAAGCCAATTTCTCCATCCTGAAATATTCAGCAAAGCCTTCATCAAACAGATGGGTGAATATGGGCATGATTTCCATCTTCATTAAATTAACGTCAGGTTTTTGAAAAATCAGTCCTTTAATAATGTATAAATATTTCCTTCTTGAAGTAACTGCCTGATTTTCCCCACAAGGACTGGTTTCTACTTTTTGTAATAAGACCAGCTCCTGATGGAAGAGCTGCCAGTGCATGTATACCTGCAGATGTGTTCTTCGATAAAACTTAATTAGCCGTTATAGTAATTTTCTACTTAATGTGTTTTTAACATTCTTCAGAGCTTGAAGTGAGATATATCTGGGCTGGAGAAAACAAGGCAGCTATCCATAACCTTGCCTTGATTATTATTTAGAGTTAAGCTAAATGCAATACAGAACATAATTTTCCCAAACTTGCCTATTCTTAGTGCTGCAAAGAGAATTCTATTCCTTAATTTTCACTATATCATCTCTAAATACGTGTTTATTTATAAAAAAATATTATTAAGTGTCTGGTTTTAAAACAAGTTTTTATGTCTCTCTTTAAAACTATTTTTAAGTCACTTAAAATGGTGGGTTTTTTTAAAGATGTTGGCATTCTGAAACAGATACATCAACAAAAAATGCTTTATTGTGATTTCACTTAGAGGCTGAAGCGTGGTACCACCACTTACAGGCAGTGAAGAAAAGCAGTTTTCTCTCTGACTGCCCAGTTCCACAGCCACGCTCAAGCCCCAGCCAGAGGCAGCTTCCAACAGAAATTATGCAAAGGGAGGAGCTGCCAGCACCAGGGACTCTGCACAGAGCAGGGATTTCACACACTCACCCTCTCAGGAGGCAGCGTAGCATCTTTTTGGTGCCGGGAGAAATGCAAGAGAAGAGGATAAAAGCAAATGGAAAAACCCCAAACCAGCACTGGAACCGTTAGACCTGCGCTGGGGCTGCTGCCCCGCCCCTCAATCAGATAATTATGCTTCATTAGGGCTCTCCAGTTAACACTTGCTCGTGGTTTATGCAGGAGAACATAGGGTCTGATTGCAAACACGAGATATGAATCCTCATGCAGGTTCTGCATTCGCTCTGGGTATGGGTGGAGAGGTTTATAAAACAAATTCTTTTGTAGCGAAGAATCTACTCTTAAAATTCTGTATTAGAGGCAGAACCTATGTTTCCTCATTGTTTGGAGATTTCCCTGCTATTTTGCCAACAAAGAGGGAAAGGGTTCATCGGGGGGACAGGTGTCACTGGGAGAACACAAACACCAGTTTTGAGGGTCCCTTGCAAACACTGGAGGAGGTGGCTGGGGTACGTGGGCTGGTTTTCCTCTGACCCCTCCCACCCTTCACTTGATGGAGGTGAAAAAGATGACGAGTCTGGTGGACTCTTCCTGCTGAATGAGTTGGTCATTCCCCACCTGGCAGATGCTTTCAGCTGGGCCCTGCCTGCCATCCTGCTGCCCAGCCCTGCAAACTTCCCCAGCACACAGAGCCATTTGCTTTATAAAGCTAGATTTATTAAAGCACGTCTTAGGACAATCAAATCAGCCGTCTAGGATATTTCTTCTCTGGTTAGTTAAGTTTTTTTATGTCCTAAGGCTGCACTGGTAGTACCTACCTCACTAAAACTCCTAAAATAGCTCATCTTAAGAGGGATGACAGAGACAGCAGAGATAACATCTGCTGCACTTCTTGCTTCTTCACAATAACAGTCTTGGTACATCCCGTGCCCTTCACCCCTCTGTGTCACCAGGAGCCAGGGCTCAGATTTAAAAAACCACGTATTGCTTTTGAACTTACAAGGGGAATCACTGATTTCTATTTTTCTCTGTCCGTGTTTGGTGATGCAGTCACCAGAATTCCCTGGAAAAGGCTCAGGGGCAGCAGCAATCTCCTGGGGAGGCAGTTCTGCCTTTGGAGCCCTAGGGTGGTGTTGGTGATCTGCTCTCCAAACCAGAGCAGACTCATCCTCTAGTGCTCACCCCTGAGCTGGAAAGAGCTCCTGAAGAAATCAAAATGTTCTCAGCGAGAGCAGTGGTAGGTGGGAACAGCTAATGAGTGCTTACATTTGAGCTGTAAAAACTTTAGCAGTGTTTTAGCCACGAGATATTCAAATAGGTCTCATTTTCCTTTCTCTGGATGATAAATGAGACCAATCTGCAGGTTCACAGCTGCAGGGGCTGTTCTGGTGCAGATATTCCTGCAAAGCCCCCAGTAGCCACCTCAATAGGAGCAGCACGTGCATATCAAAGACAATAAAACCTTTAAATTCTGCCATAATTTGCCTTTTTCCCCTCATTATGCACACATATGCACCATCAGGACTACTGGAAATTGCTCCTGTTATTGAAACAAGGGAACCTTCTGTATGTGTAATTATAAATAGGAAGGGGGGGAAAAAAATCTCATTCCAGGCAAAATATATGGATTTTGAATAGGAAATAACTGCCAAATCTCTTCTGATGTAATCTGTAGTATTAATAACACACTTATCGAAACGCTAAATTGGGGTTTGTATGAATCAAAATATTTTGAATTGAATTTTATAAGGTTTTCTTGAAAGATGTTGTGACAGAGGAGAACCTGACCATAGAAAACATAGCCTGTTTCTCAGTAGGTTTTATATCTTTTCAGATATCCAAATGAACTTTTTTTTTGGACATTTCAGCTCCTAGGTAGAAATATAAAGTTACAGAAATACTCTGTAACAAGTCACATTTGTTGGACAAACAAGAGCTTATTGGACGAGTTATGTAAGTTTTCAATAAATGTTTGACTAAAAATAGGATGTTCCAAAATGGCAAATCCTCATTGGAGGCAAAACTAAACAAGTAATACTGTTTATCAGTATCAGCCTATTGTCATATTTTAAGTGATGAATTTCACAAATAGTTGGAAAAATTTTTAAACACAGCCTTGTGATATATTTCGTGCACAGAGAAACGTTCTGTTCATTTATAGGAAATGTAAAAATACACAAAGAAAGAATATAATAATAGGTAATATATTTGCCATTTTAGCTCTGTAAAATTAAGTTTTCAGTGCAAAATTATGGTTATTAGTGTTGGAATCAAGGGTCATGGTAGGATAACACAAGCAGGAAAAATTCTTTTGACTGGAAGCATCATCTGTCCAACTCAGAATATTCTGTGATTCTGTTATGAACAAATACAATATATATCCCATTTTATCTTTTGCTCTGATCTGATCTCTTGTCATGCTGTGCTGGGTTATGAAACCAGGCAGTTTTCTTCCCATTGGAAATACTGTAAGGGTTTTTTGCTGCAGACTGCAGACACCTTGCACAGCTTTCTTAGTAAAGGAGATGGAAAAGGTAGAATCTTATTCACAGATTAGGATAACCAACTCGCTAGTATATTCCTTTATTTTTTAAATTTTTTAAATTTTTTTTTTTAAATATTAATTTTAGTGTTTGTGGGGTTTTTTTGAGGGGTTGTTTTTTGTTTGTTTGTTTGGGTTTTTTGTTCGTTTAGGGTTTTTTTTTGTATAAGCACTCCTTACGCTACCTCCTTTTCCTCTTGAATGCCACTATCTAGAATGCATGGTATTTTCAGTTCTGGAACAATAGAATAGACACAGTCAGGGTCTGGTAGTGTGCGTCTGAGATATTTCCCAAGAAAAACATTTTCTGGAGAATAACAAAAGAATGACCACTGAGGCAAAAAAAGTGCCTTTCACCATTGGAAGCTGCAGTTCAGCAGAACAGACTGAAGCAGGTGCTTGAATCTATTCCTGTCGAGCACCACACATTTTAAACCTTAGTGGAAATAAAGTTAATCTCCTTGCTCTAATAAGGCTTATAAATGTAAGCTTACTTACCCAAAGAGGGCATTTAATTGGAGTCAGAAGAAAATCAGAAGAAAAAAGGCAGTACTGGGGTGTGAGTGAGCTTATCAGAGTGGCAGCAGGGCTGCTTGCACAAAACTTTTGTCACAGGCTCTGCAGAACAATGGATAAAGTACAAAGAATCTGCCTTGTAAAGGAGCTGGTGATCGAATCAGACCACACTGTGTGATGCCTGGGACAAAGGTTTTATTTCTAGGAGAAATAAGGCACCTTCAGGTATTTTGGGAAACCATCGGTGTGCTCTGTTGCCACTTCCCTCGTGTTGGTCTCTGGTCATTCTGACTGAAGCCTGAATGCATCTGGAGGAAGAACCAGTCCCATATCCACAGTGAGCTTGGTTTCAGCATCCCTCAAACACATTTTGCTTGCACATGTCCCTCATTACCTCCATTGCATTGGCACATGTCCTTTATTTCTCCTTTCCTTCCCCCAAGCTTAGGCTGAACAGTGCAAGATGGATCACCAATAAAATGGTATTTTAGGGAAGAATTTGAGAAGCAAACTCAAACTCATTGGATAAGGGGAACAGATTCCGCCTCCTGACGAGGCCAATGTGGAACTGGTTTCTTTCTAGCAGGTAATCTGATCAGTAATGTCACAGAATGTTTGGTAACACATCAGAAAACATCTTCTGGGAAGGAAACACGCTGCTGAGTGGGGCTGCACCCAGGTGTTCAGGGCAGAACACGGTTTTTAAGCACATTTCAGTAACCTGGAGGGTGATCTTTAATGAGTTGGTGATAGGGCACTCGTGCACATCCTCATCCATAACACTTGCGCTGCAGAGGAGGCAAGGGCAGCTGCTGAAACACATCTGCACCATTTGGGGCTTGAGGAAGGGTTATTGAGTAAAAATGTGCACAGATTTGAGGGGATGGAGCTGTGTTTTTAACTGAGCAATTCAAAACGCCAGCAGTGGGAGTTGTTTGTTTAACACTGGCATAAGAAATACCCCCACCCCCCCCACATACACACATTTATAAATTGTAACACAATTGCCTTTGTTTTGAAAGGAATTATTCTCTTATTCATGGCTTGTTTGAATTTACTTCCTTGTAAATTATTTTTGGCAAAGCCTGGTGCGGCGTAGCAAGGGAAACTATGCATTTCCATGTATGTAAACCAGGAAAGCCATGTGATTGTGGACAAACAATGTCCTCCATTGTGAGTTATTTGTTTTCCTCACTGTTACTAAACCCTTTGTAACTACAATGGGCATTGTGATCTGAGAGCACTTTGGTGCCAGTGGTGCATTTTAATTGCTTGCCTCTACCACAAAACAGCTTTGAGGCTGTCGAACAGGAGCGCTGAAGGTTTCCCTTACCTGGAAATCCTTGGATAGACCGACTTTGAACTTGAAGAAAAGAGGGAATATCAGTGATGGGAGGGGCTGATCAAGCTCATGGCACGTCTCTGATCTCTGGTCTCACTGAAGCTGTCGTTGCCAACGTAAATTACAATTTCTGGGGGCTGTTCTAGGTTGCACTGGGATGGTGGAGTGTGTTTATAGCATCACACTGGTTTGGCTCTTCCTTCCCACTGTGCTTTTCTCAGCTGCCAGGCCTTAATTCCACAAAAATATTTGTGTTGCTACCACTGCAATGAGATGTGTTCATATGAATTGACTGAGAAGCGATACCGTTTCAATCAGATTTTGGTGTTTGCTGTGGATTTCTATAGATTTTTATCACCTGGGCAAGAGCAAATGTCCAATTTCAATAGTACAGTGACTTTACCTGTGCTCAGGAACTCGCCTGATCAAATGTTTGTGTAAATCTAGACAGTGTATGGACCATTCACTCCAGAGAGGATCCTGGTGGGTCCCTTCCAGCTCGGAATATTCTGTGATTCTGTGAACATGAAATGCCTTGTCCACAGACACACTGGGAAACAGATCTTTGTTTGTAACGTGTATTTATGGAGTGTGATACACAGAGAGATGAGCATTTCTGTGCAGATGTATATCTTGCTGGCTCCCACCCCTCCTATTATCTCTAAATATAATTTTAAAAGGAAATAGGCTTTGAAAGGGGCAAGAGGCTCTAGCAAAGGATTTAAACTCTTTTTCTTCCTCTGAAAGGACTCAGTCATAGCTCTTATTTAAAGTTAAACTAAGAAATGTCTCTGAGGAGAATTTCAAACTCTCTTTCCAAACACCGCCGAGCCAAGAATTGTTATTATCTGAATTTAATTCAAATCATATGAACCTTCATAGCTTTTGCCACACTAAAGATTTTTTTCCTTTTCAATCTGGCAATACATTCATCAAGTCGTGGGCAGACCCCACTCACATAAAGGAGTAGCTTTGTGAACTCGATAGCTCACAGGGTTTTCCAGGTTCAACAACACACATTTATGATTTATTTTCTTTAAACAGACACGCTAAACAGTCCCATAACTGCATAGTAGCAGAATTCACCATGTAATTTACTTCATGTGAGTCATAATGAGAGGAAAAAAGAAATCAGAACTATGAAGAATTATGCTTAAATTGCTGTATCTAGAAAAATATTCCAGCCCTTCTGCTTCCCACAGGCCCTCTCCTTCCCTGCCTCCTGCCCCGTCCAAGAGCTGGTTTTCCTGGATGAACACAGGCTGTTACCTGCAGCCCCAAGTCCTCATTCTGGCTTGGATACTCTCTGGGGACAATTCTCTGCAGTTTTCCAGCATTTTGCAAAGGGATAAAAATTAAAATTACCCACTCACTTCACTGCAGCCCTTTCAAGCTGAATCAATGTCTTCTCAATGCCTGGGACATGTAAAATGCTATATAAAAATGTGAAATAATATTACTTCTCAACCGTACAGCCGGAATTTACACTGCTCGGAGGAAAGGGGGTGGGGGGATAATTACAGGCTTTTAAAATGAGGTGCTCAGGAAGGGCACAGTCAGCAGAACAGCAGCCACATCCAGGGTCTCCAAAGACCTCTGTGTTTATGGGCACTCCATGGTTAGAGGCGCTGGGAATTTTCCAGACCTGTTCAAGTATGCAGAATATTTTCAATAAGTACTCCTTGCATGGAAAGTATGTTTAAAATGCTTTCTCAGCACTCTGTGTATCCACAGGTATTCCATGGATTTTCCTATTTCTCCTCCCCACACAGCCATGGCTGTGTCTGCTGTGCTTCCAGGGCTTTGGCACTGCAGCTGGGTGTTCTTCCAGCACTTAGTTCTGCCCACTGCCCTTTCCTTATTTCATTTTCAGAGCTCCTGTGAGCCCTGTTACTCCTGATTGTTGTCACATGTACTGCTCTGGATCCATACCCTCTCATTAATTCCCAGTTTAGGATGTTTACCCTGCTGCTCCAGCGGAGACAGGGTTATCCAGTTCCTAGGAAACAGCTATTATTTATCCCTCTGGATACTGCCTGCATTGCCATATTTCAGAATAATTTCAATTTGTGTTGTATTTCACTGACGGGATGTCTCAAGAAAAAATAATTTAAAAATTGTTGTTGCATCATAGCAACACCCACAGCAACACCACAACACACAGGACTTGCATGTACCAGAGAGCTGCAAAACATGTGCAAATTGCAGTATATCGACTGTAAGGGTAACTAAATGCAAAAAAAGCCCCTATAAATGGACCAAAACAAACCATTGGAACTGAATTTGTACAACAGACTTCAGAGAAGCTTGGATCAGAGCAGGCTGCTCAACCTCTCCTTGTTACTTACTTCTCTGATCTCTCCTCAGCTTTCTGGCCTCGAGTTTTTAAAGCCAGCCCGGGAGTTTAGACACCCAAATATCATTAAAATGAGTACTCATTCTGTGTCTTTTGGCCTCACAGTTGCACTCTGATGATGTTTCTGGTAGTGTAATAATCTTTTGTTTGGAGGTGTTCCCCTCCATGTCATACATCAATGAACTTACACACCTCCCTATAGGTTACTGTGGGGTTTTTCTAATAAAAGAATGGTGATATGACGAAAAAGTCATAACCCACATTTAATAAATTATTTATATTAATCTTCTCTCAATAAATGGCCTAAATACCAGCAAGAATGACCTGTCCTAAAAGGATTTTTAAGAGGCAATAATTTTTTTTGCATTAGTCCCAGAAGAAAATCATCTGGGACCCAGCAGTACAGGACTGTTCAAAATGTTTCTTATAAAATTTGCCTAACATAGACTTAGCACAAGCTAGAATTTGGCTTTATAGGCATTTTATAAACTTCTCCATGGAAAGCCTGAAAGCTGACCTTTGATAATGGCTAAATTCCTGTTTGAAAAGGGGCAGAAGGCTCATAATATGGACAATTATCTAAGAGCTGGCAGTCCTCCTTTTCATCTTTTGTGTAACTGTAGTTGGAAACAAATGGTGTTTAACACAAATTTATACAACGAGCCTTCTTATTTCATTAAACTCAGGGGATATAAAGAGTGGATCTCAGGGGCCAAGGTGAGCTGGCTGCTCCCAGGGTACAACAGCTGAGTGTTTTATGGGGGAGAGCCTTTCCGTGTCCTCCCCCACCTTCCTGGAGGATTTGGATGCTGTGGGATGGGCGAGGGTGCCCAGGTGCCAGGGAGAGCCCTGGTGGGTTCAGCAGGGCACTAAACTTCCAGTACCAGAACAAATGGAAAATTTCTGTCGCCCTGCACAACTTCCCCCTGCTTCAACTCATTCTGCTGCAGAAGGAAAGGAATGAGATTTTCTTTTGACAAAGAACCAAAGAGTAAACCAAGTTTTTGTAACATAGTGGGAATAGACTACACTGCACGTTAAGGACAATTGTACCAAAAACCTGCGGAGATGTTGCAGATTTTGGCCTGGAAACTGCCTCTGGGATAAGATTCAGCAGATACGATCAAGCATTTTATCATACTACAATCTCCTCATTAATTTAGGCTTTGCATTGCTTGGTGATGCCTGCCAATACTTGTAACCCCACTTTGTTTAAAGCAAGTTTCAGTTCAGGGAAAATCTGAATTTGCTTTTCATTCTGTCTCTTAGGCCCCCAGAATTTGGTAAGTCATTGTGAAACAGAATTTTGGCAGCCCAGCTTGACTACATAATGGTCTTACACTCTGGAGACATTTCCAACACTTCAGCAGTGCAAACACTGTATGCACACACAGGGTCATATCAATGCAACTATTGCGTACTTTCAGCACACACTTCGTTTAAAAAAAAACCAACATTTTTTCATAAATTCTCCTTTATCAACTTCCTTCACGTGTATGAAACCCCTATGTGAATTCTTGCACATGTAGAAATGTTAATATAAATTCTGTTATCGTTCCTGTTGCTGTAGCATCTTGTGCAGAAATACTCTGCCTTGGGAAGGGGGTTGGATTTTCTTAAGAGCAGGCCAGTGTAAAAGTTAGAATAATTATACACTGGTCATGTTGAGGAGAACTTAATGGAAAGTAATGAAAGTGATATTAAACCTATCATTATATTTAAGTATTTATATATATCTTAAAATGTACCTTTCTAATTAATGATTTATTTATTTTTAATAGGCAATATTTGAGTACAGAGTGATTATATACATATATCTCTATATGTATAAAAATGATATTTTATTTTCATAATTAGGCTGAAAATAGCTTTTGCCATTTCTTTACAAGGAGAAACAGCATGAGACAGCATACAAAATTTTGAGTATTACGTGTCACTGGTAATAATTTTGTTCATTCATCAAAATGTAAAACTTATTATCATTCCTACTGCTGTTAAGCATGCTGGTTATATATGTTAATTATTAACATTGATATTTCATGTAATTTTGACCTTGAATTAGGGATGATTTTTTGGATCAGAATGTATTTTATCAATCTGAGCTATTTTATTTGAAGACTGAAAAATTACACACTGTGTTTTCCTTGGAATTGTGTTTCAGTTGAATCCCTTGAGATGGTGGTGTCAAGGTCAAGGGCTGAGCAAAATCCCAAGAACATTCCAGTGTAGGAGGTCCCATCCCATTTCATCTTGGTTTGGATCCTGTAATTGCAGAACCCTGCAGCAGCTTGGATGTGTCTCCTGGTACTCTGTGAGGCAGAATTAGAATTTTCCTACTCAGATCTCTCCCACCTCCAACCCAATGCATTGTGCAGGAGTGACACCAAATTCGTGGGGTAGAGAGGGAATTTTCATTCTGATCCTCAGTCAACCAGTAGATTTGACTCATAATTGACCCTATCCATAATAATTTCTTTTTTTTTCCCCCAAAAGCTGTAAAAAGAAGAATTTAATTAATAACCCCCCTAATTAGGTGCTTAAAAAATTAGCAGGGAGCAGGGTTCTCCTTCTGCATTCAGGCTGTGCATTTTGGGGCTGGGATCTGAATTTCAGCTTGAGCTGTCTCGGGTCTTCCTTCCAGGGGAGCTTGTGTTTTCTCTTTCCTACAAGCCCAGCCACGTGGCCCTGAGCCAAGCCTTCCTCGCTGGGGGCTGAGTGAGCCTTTCAGCCACTCTTGGCGGCCCCACAGTCACAAACACGTGGGCCAGGA